>CM061530.1:3060821-3660821 GCA_030068015.2 Neoceratitis asiatica
ATTTATATTTATATTTATATTTATATTTATATTTATATTTATATTTATATTTATATTTATATTTATATCTATCTTTATATTTATATTAATATTTATATTTAAATGTATATTTATATTTATATTTATATTTATATTTATATTTATATTTATATTTATATTTATATTTATATTTATATTTATATTTATATTTATATTTATATTTATATTTATATTTATATTTATATTTATATTTATATTTATATTTATATTCATATTTATATTTATTTTTATATTCATATTTACATTTATATTTATATTTATATTTATATTTATATTTATATTTATATTTATATTTATATTTATATTTATATTTATATTTATATTTATATTTATATTTATATTTATATTTATATTTATACTTATATTTATATTTATAATTATATTTATATTTATATTTATATTTATATTTATATTTATATTTATTTTTATATTTATATTTATATTTATATTTATATTTATATTTATATTTATATTTATATTTATATTTATACTAATATTTATATTTATATTTATATTTAATTTTATATTTATATTTATATTTATATATATTTTCATATCTATATTTATATTTATATTAAATTTATATTTATATTTATATTTACATTTATATGAAATTTATATTTATATTTATATTTATATTTTTTATATTTATGTTTATTTTTATTTTTATATTTATATTTATAATTATATTTATATTTATATTTATATTTATATTTATATTTATATTTATATTTATATTTATATTTATATTTATATTTATATTTATATTTATATTTATATTTATATTTATATTTATATTTATATATATATTTATATTTATATTTATATTTATATTTATATTTATATTTATATTTATATTTATATTTATATTTATATTTATATTTATATTTATATTTATATTTATATTTATATTTATATTTATATTTATATTTATATTTATATTTATTTTTATATTTATATTTATATTTATATTTATATTTATATTTATATTTTTGATTAATTCGATACAACCTTAAATTTGAATTAGACTTTTAGTTTAGGAATTAAACCAAGTTAACAATGAAATTAATTTCAAAATTTTTGTGAATGTATACAGATTATTTAAAAATTTGAATCAAGATATCGATTAATATACATACATAGTAATAATATACTAAATACCGAAACAGATATCATACAACATTTGTCACTTACTAATTATATTTATTTACTTGGCATCAGACGGCCATAAGTGCAGAGTAGGGTGTCGGAGATGTTCAGATACGACCACCATATGTCCTATAGCTCTTTATATTTAAATACAATTTTGGAAAAAAAGTAAAACAATAACTTCAGTAAAAGTATTTATAGACGCATATTCCATACAAGCTCGACCACTCTGGGCTGATGGATTTTATGAATAGGGAAAGATGAAAAATAACTTATTTCTTCACTTAAATTAGTTTTCTATAATTTTGAATGTTGTTAGCCGAACGCTCTTTACTACGCGGCTAAATACCGAAACAAATATTATATAACATTTTTTACTATTGATTCAATTTGAGGTCGGAGGTGCTTGAGAAGGATTTTGGGGTGCTTATTTACGACCACTACATGATTTATTTTATTTATTTATTAAATTAAAAATAATAATACAATTATACAATATTATTTTTCAGAAAAAGAAGCACTAGCTAACAGGGCTTACGGCTCATGTGTTTCATTACGGCTAATATATTTTTCTTTAATTTTTTTATTTAAGCTAATATTATGGCCGCTTGTTCCTTATAATCATCCACTGTGCGTAATGTGTACAAAGAAATTTTTTTACAACCCCTTTGCTTGAGGTCTTTACACTTTTTGGAAATTAAAAATTTTCGTACTTTTTTTTTGGAGTGCTTAATTGTTATTTTTTTTTTTTTAAGTAATTTTTGTTGGGTATAAAGTAGTTATTACTAATTTCGAAATTTAATTGGCATCATGAATGGTAAGGCTAGAGAATGATGCAGTTAAGCAAAAATATTAAATTTCTTTTTATGTTATTGACCTATGTATCCACATGGTTTCATTTATGTGCCCATAATAAAGGGCTTTCCAATAAAATTGATAAAATCCTTTAAATAAACACACTAATTGTTAAGGAAATTCATATGTTTTTTATTTAATGTGAAGTACAATCGATACAATTGAGTTCTGAATATAACATCATTCAAATGGCCTCCACGACATCTTTTGCAGGAACGAATTCGATGAACCCAATTTTCTTAAGACAATCATCTTCTCGATGAGGCTCACTTTCATCTGAGTGGTGCGGTGAATAAACAAAACTGTAGACTCTGGTGCGAAGAAAATCCACAAATTATTCATGAACAACCATTACATTCACCTAAATTGACAATTTGGTGGGGTTTTTGGTCTGGTGGAATCATCGGTCCGTACTTCTTTCGAAATGAAGCTGATATAGATCGATAATAAAAAACTTTTTATGGCCACAATTGGAAGAAGTTGATCTTAACAACATCTGGTTCCAACAAGACGGTGCTACGTGTCACACAGCACGTGCAACAACCGAATTATTGCGAGAAAGGTTTGGAGATTCGATTATTTCAAGAAATTGTGTCATTGAATGGTCTCCAAGAAGTTGTGATTTAACACCATTAGACTAGTTCTTGTGGGTTTATTTAGCAATAAACCAGACTCTCTTCAAGCTTTAAAAGTCAATATTGAACGTGGTATACGACTTAATTTAGTAGAAAAAGTGCTCAAAAATTGGGTTCATAGAATTCGTTCCTGCAAAAGAAGTCATGGAAGCCATTTGAATGATGTTATATTCAGAACTTAATTGTATCGATTGTACTTCACATTAAATAAAAAACATTTAAATTTCTTTGAAAGTGAGGGTGTTTTTTTTTAAGAAATCATATCACTCTCATTGGAAAACCCCACATTTGGCATTAACATATTGTACCAATTGAGCTATCATCATAGATACAATATGATTGCCTCTGAATTAGCCGAACGCCACTACTTCGCTCCACGCTTTTGCACAATAAAATTAAATAAAAAAGAATAGTTTGCACCTAAATGAGTGGAACCTCATCATCCAACTCAAAAAAAGCCTTTTTATATATATAAAAAAATCATACCTATTCTTGCCAATCTGTGGATCTGTTGTATATATGTTAATCCAAACAAAACCTACCAATGTACCACTTTCCGAAATTCAACAAAATTCCTCGAAAAGAATTCAACAAAGTCAAACCATAAAATATCTGTCTCAGAAAGGTCGCTGACCAACTTCCTGAAAAGAATCTATTTATCGGAAGAATGGCAAAAAGCTATGTACATGTGCACTAAATTTCAAGTAAATCGAACTATAAATAAGAATTTTTGCAAAAATCGTTCCATCTTTCACTTCACGGAAAAAAGATAGCTTTTTCATAACAAGCTTCCCTATATATCTATCTAGAAATTTTTTTAATATAGTTTATTCAACGCTTCAAAATATAAAATATTTATGTGTTATTAACACTTTTTTCTTCAAATGCTGGATACTTTAAAGTTGGTCACACATAAATCTTGAAAAAAAAATACCAAGAGTAAAGGGAAAAAAGAGGGATGATCCACTGATTTCAACACAAGATCGCGCAAATCTTTTCTGCACGAAGTCCGATTTGTATAATTTTGCTTTTATTAGATAGGGTATATAGCTACTTCGAAAGTTGTGACCCTAAAGGGGTAAAAGTGTTAATTTTTGTTCCTTTATACATTTTTATTAGTGGGTTGTGAGTTATGAAAAAATAGTAAGAAATAATGGGCATAGTAAATAGTAGATAAGAGCCACAAACAATTTAAAAATAAAAATAAAAAAAGTATTGATAATAATAATAAACTAATGTAACTATAGCTGAGTAATTTTTAGTCGGTGCCTCAGAAAGTAAGCTCATTAATTATAGAAAGCATGATAAAGCGCTGTGGTACTTCAACTGAAAATTCCGTGCGTTCGTGAAGGTAATGTCGGTAATAATAGGCTCACAAATGAAGACACACGCCGAGCTTTCATTGTTCGCTTGGCACCAACTCAAAATTACTCAGCTATAGTAGCATCAGTTTAAGAACTTTGTTACTAAGGTTAAATAATTTATTATATATTTTATAACTTTTTCTAAAAAGATTTTATTATTTTATATATAACGACACATAACTTTCGATAGTTTGAAAACAAATTTTAAACGGAGGGGTAAGTGGGGATGAATCATTATTTTGAACATATAATCTCAAATATCCAGTTACCACATCGTCCGATTTTGATAATTCATTTTGGAATTGGGTAGATACTTTAAAGTTAGTCCACAGAAAGTTAGAAAGAAAGTTTCAAATAGAAAAAAAGGGAGTATAGCTCATTGATTGCAACGTGTAATCCCGTTACCACATATTTCGGTTCTATTAATTCTGTTTGTATTGGATAGGACATATTTGAAGCTGGTTGCACAAAAAAATTAACCAGAGGTGGAGGAATGGTGGATAATTCATTGATTTCAACGTATAATCCCGTACATGCCGTTACTATGTATTCCAAATGGTGTAAAAAGATATACTTCGAAGTTTAATATTACATAAAATTAAAAAAAAAAAAAATCTACAAAAAAAGAAGATGATGTGGTTTATTTTGTATTGTGGGTTACAATCAATGAATAAATATTAATAAAATACCTTAAATTTAAAGAAAAAACCCAATCAAATTAACAATGAATTTTTAAATCTCCAGCTATAAGCATTGAAGGCCCTAACCCAATGAGAACTAGCTGTGCTGGCTTTCCTTCACTTGCCTTATTTTTAATAACTATGCGACTAAATGAGCACTTTGAAAATAATTAATTGGCTTTCAATTAATGAATGAAATTTTCGTCTTCGGATGTTTATTGGGGCAGGACTCAAACCCAGTCCAGTGATTATTACTAGAAATATTATTTTGAAACATCTTGGTATAAGTAAACCGAGAAACCTTGTGTTTGAAGTTTAGATAGTCGTAGAATGATTTGGAATTTAACATTAAACATTACAGTTTTAGAGCATTAGTAGTAATGAACGACAGGTGAGACGTTGCTCTTCAAAAGACTGGCAAATCCTTTATTTGAAAATGTGTTCGGCTTGCTGGACGGGAAAAAGCGTTCGCTAGGTTAAAACGTTCCATTTTGGTTTAACAGTTTCGACAGATATTTGTCACTTCTGTGTTTACCTGAGATTTCGAAAGCGCTTTTGATTGGAATTGCTGTATTCTATGGATATTAGTTGCGCAAATAGAACCCTATAAATGATTTTCATACATTCAGATTTGTTTTATGAGTAATATAAAAGAATTTTGTGATCCAAGCGTAGGGCTGAATTTTTACCCAATAATTAATTCAGGCTAGCAGCTTTAAATTTAAGTTTGTGTACTTTAGCGATAATATAGCTCTTCCAGGTCAATCGCTTATCTATATGGATATCTATGTACAGGGTTAGACACTTTGCGGCTTCCAAAGAAACGTAAATAAAATGCATTTCAAATAGTTTTTTCGTGATATTCGTTTTTTATTACAAAGTTTGAATCTTACCATTATATGTGAAGTACTTCATCATTCAAATGACCGCGATTTTTTGCAAACTTCAATTCGTTTGAGGTAATTTTCGACCACTTCTTGTCACATATTGGGCGGTATATCAGCTATAACTTGGTGAATGTTGGTTTTCAGAAAATTTCTTATGCAATAAAGCCATATTCGCTCGTGTTGAGTAGCATTTATCACCATATTTTTGGAACCACATATGGTCCAAGTCGTTTTCTTCAATTGCATGCCAAAAACAGTCAGTTATCATACAACCATAAAGCTCCCAGTCAGCAGTGACAGTATCGCCGTTATCGTTTTTAAAGAAGTAAGGTTCAATCGCACCTCCAAACCAAAGAGCTTCTTCAATTATTTGAGGATTCTCGGAGCCCCAAATGCTACAATTTTGCTTATTTACATATCCACCGGGTGAGAAATATGCCTCGTCGCTGATTTTTTTTTTTTTTTGAATCGCGGTCCACTGCTTGTTGCTCAAGCATTAGACGTAACTACAGCGTTGTGTATGGTCTACTTGCTTCAGTTGTTGTGTGACCTGAACTATATATAGGTAGGTCCCAGTGTAAAATACGACATAATTTGCCGTAAAGAGTTCCAGCTGTTGAGAACGTCGATAAATAGACACATTCGGGTCTTCGGCTATACTTTCACGATATTTGAGGTGGAACGAGCAAAACGATGATGACTGGCATTGCAATAACCAAGCCGATAAAATCTCTTCAAATTTCTGTAAAATTTTATCAATTGCTTGAGTAGTTGAACGATTATGTGCACTATAATCTTCTCTTAAAGCACGAAACGTGGCCACATTTGAATTACCATTTTCTAGCAGGTTTCAACAATTTTATCGCGATGTGCGGTTGTTGAGCGATCCATTTTCATAAATGCCCGACTTTTAACTAAAACAAAACATGTTTAGTTCGACAGTTCCGTTTGACAGATGTCAAAATACAGCGCAGCACTTTCGAAACCACTACATGGATAACCATTTATTTAACTTCACTTGCTTGGAGGATCATTAAATTGTTTGGCTTTCGTATTGAGTATGTTTTTACCTTTTAAGTAAATGTGACATGTTTACACCAATTTCTAACAAATATTAAGTCACTTTCGTGTGCATTTAAAGCTTCGATTGGGCACTTGCTTCTACATAAAATATCGGTATCGGCTGCAAGTGTTGAGGTAAGTACCTTAGCGCTCGTTGGAATATCTGCATTACGTGGTTACGTGGGTTTCAAGGGTTAAAAACAAAAAATATCAAAGATAATTTTAATATACTTAAACAATATTTGTGAAAGTTTTATTCAAAAATTCCGCAGCCGTTGGTACCTCTTCTCCCTTGATGTCTCAAAAGAAAATGCTCTCGCCGTGGACAGCATAACTCATTATTGGTTCATCTAAAATCAAAAAACCAAAAATATTTCGTTAGTACTTGGATAAATCTCGAAGAAAAAACCAAAAAATAAAATATGAATTTTTAACATGCTTTGAACAAAAAAAAAACACATTTTTTGATCAAATTTTCGCCATGCATTGAATCGAAAAATTTAGGTGTAATAAAAAAAATCCTTCATTTAATGACTAGATAATGTTATTACGAAGATGTGTGCCAAACTTGAACAAAATCGCTTTATAACTTTTCGAGAAATCGTGTCCACCGGCTTAAAAAATAGAGTTTTGAGATAAATGCGTTTAAAGTTTCAAAGGGTCTATCTCTTAGAATTTTACTCCGATCGATTTGAAATTTGAGAAGAATATTTTAAACCAATTTTACAATTTAATAAGACAACAACAAAAATTGGGAAACTCCATTTTTTAATTGTAAACCTTCTGTTAGTAAGGTATGATATGAAGATTTTTTGCAAAGTCATTTTAATTTTGTGTATAAGTCCTTCCGCTTTGCCATACATGCAGCGTTGCTACTTTTCCGATTTTGGCCATCGTGATGATCTGCGACTTTTCCATGCTTTTGGAAAATATTCAAGTTGAAAGATGATATAAAGAATGAAATGAAGTAACTGAAAGCAATATTTGGTAGCTCTGCTAGGATTTGCAGAATAATATGATCATAACCAGGTGCCTTTTTATATTCAACGTTTTTGTTTTATCTCAGATGAGGCTGTACATACCTCAGAAGTAGTCCTCATGACATAGTAAGACAAAGATTCAATCGAGAAATCATTCATTGCTTCATTAGGCTGAAATACTTCGCTTAGGTGATTTGTAAAATATTTTGCCTTTTCTTCTTCAGAACCTACCCAAGTGGGTGAGTGGTCTCTCGATTTTTACTGGTGTTCTTTTCGGTCTTCTATAGTGCATTTCTTCGAGAAGGATTCGGCGTCAAAATAGAAATAAATACTTTTAATTGCGTATCTTCTTTACAGTTTAAAGCTTTCCTCTATGTTTTCCCAGTAGCTGAGATGAAGGGGATTGATTATTCTACCATTCAGCGCAATCTCCTTTTTTCGACTACAAAATGCTCAATTTGGCTGTTTGTGATTCGTATTGAACTCTGGTGACTCTCTGTGGTTGGTGTTGATACAGTACCGCGGTTTAGAGCAAACAGGTGAATAAGTTAATATTGTTCTCTACACCTACTTCACATACTACTTTGATCTCCATTTACATGCGGTATTTTTTGTATTTAAGCCATATTTTGGATGTTGTCAGACAAAAGAATTTACCAACTATATTTATGTTACATAATTGTCGATATTTTGGGTTAACAAGGCGTGAACCCCAATAAGTATGTTTGGCTTTGTAATCACCACCTGTAATAAATATATTATCTAGAGTACTAAAAAATTGATGAATATTGGAACGAGTTCCCGTCGTCCCTTGTCAAATTTGGTTTGGAGACAAACCGGTTTCGGCGTTCTGCCATCTTCAGTGTCGTTGATCGTTCTCCTTACTAAAAAATTCATTAAATATTTCTCTGCTATAGAGAAGCGTTGTTGACAATAGATTGTAGAAATTAGTAGATTCTTTTCTCGATTTTTGAGGCAGACAGAAGTTGTTTGCATATAAGGTCTTTCATATGGTTCTAGGAAGCGATGTTTTAGTCTGTATCGAATGAGTACAGCTATACTATCATGGTATTATGAATTGCATATTGGTACTGGTACATCCAAATCGAAATACTATATTACTTATATACAGCCCTACTACAACAGATTTGATATGAGGTTCTGAGTCAAAAATCCTCCACAAAATCATCTAGAAGCGTGAAATTTGGTATAATGTACACATATTATGAACTACATATTGGTGGTGAAAAGAATTAATCGGAATACTATATAATATAGCCCTCATACAACGGCTTTGTTCATATATGAGGTTTTGGGTTAAAAATCCTTCAAAATGCGTCTAGAAGCGTCAAATATGACAAAAGGGTACAAAAGGCCGCCAAAAAGCATCTAAGAGTCTGAAATTTGTTATTTTATATACGCAAATTCAAGTTTATATTGACACTGAAAATTATCAAAATCGAAATTTCCAATTTGCAATAAATTTAATGTGTTCATGAAAGTTATAAAGACTTCGGCATTACGCAAGAAAGCAACATCTGATTTTGGGCTTTGATGAAATACTAAATCATATTTTGTCTGGTACGACATAAATTCTTTCATCATTCGTTTGAAAGCTTCTACATAAGAGAACTTATTCGTTATCAAAGCCGGAATATTTGAATAATCAGATTTTGTCGCAGTTTCTTGTGCTAGAGGTGTTGGCGCCATTTAACCATCTGTACGCGTTTAATTTGTATATCCTGATTTAGTTTACATTTCAGTTTTTTCTAAACAGGACAACCTCTATCGTTTGCAGTGTAATTACCACCGTAATTACTACCATTATTAAAAGCTAAATCTCTCTTTTGCCTATTGTATTTAAATGAGTGATGTAATTCACCACGAACTACAGACTTAGTACGAAGCCTACAATAAGACTTTGTATGGCTGAATTCTTGGCAATTCAAGCATTGTACTGGTCTGCTTCTTTTAATTATGTTATGTGGCTCTTCGGCTGAAATTCTACGGTGAAGCAAATATTTCAATTTATAAATGGGATGTACTTAATTTTTTCTCAATTGTACCGAGTTTGGTGCAAGTTGTACGGTGTACATTGGTTGCTTTACCTTATTTTTATTAATAATATTAATTACGGATGTTGCACATGGACTCTGACATTCTAAAGCTTCTTTAACTTCTTCCGAACCTACTGTGGCTTCTATTCCCTTTAAAGCGACTAAAAGAGCCTTCAACACTTTCAATTGATTAGAATAATAGTTTGTATTGTTATCTGACAAAAATGTTACAACTTGGCGAAAGCTTTTCTCATTGTATGATTGAATTTCGGTCTCGTTTATATTATCTTGGTTCAATGGAACAATGTTAAAGTTGTTCTGCTGTAGAGCTCCGCTCGTGTAAATAAATTGGTGGCAGCTTGGCAGTTCCCACTCACTAAGTGTCACGAATTAATTTCCGACTAGTGAGGATGCAGCTTTTTGAGTAGCATTATTTGTGTTTGCCCTCTTTGCATTGACTAGAAACACTGCGTTTGAAGATTTCGTAACCAAAGAATGCTTTGAATTATAACGTTTAAGATTTAAACTAAAGAACATGTGCTGCAAAAATGAAAACTTTAATGTTTGACTCTGAGCTCTTTAGGTACTAAAGTTGGGGATTAATGCAATAGTATATAAACTTTGGTCCGAAGTATGTAATTACCAAAAGGAGAAGAGATAACTACACCAAAATTTATACCGATCGTTTCAGTATGACGAGCTGAGCTGATATATATATGGTGTTTTTTATAGAGGACTTTAAGTTGACATTACTTTTTAAGATGGCGACCGATTTAACAGCTGTCAAGTGATTTATTCTCAGTTTGGTTTAGCAATTCATTATGAATAGACTCACGCCTGAACAACGCTTGCAAATAGTGCAATTTTATTTCGAAAATAATGGTTCTGTGCGGAAATCGTATCGCGCACTACTTGTCAATCCGTCAAAAATGCATCTAGGAACGTGACATTTAGACACATACATATAATAAATTGCACGTCGGTACTGAAAATCATCGAAATATAATATAATCGATTTGATAAGACATGAGGTTTTGCGTCAAAAATCCTCTAAAAGAGCATCTAAGAGCGTGAAATTTGGTATCCTGCTGACGTTAATATTGACACTGAAAATGATCGGAATTCGAATTTTGCAGTTGGCTATCAATTTTATATGTACTTGAAAGGTATGAAGAGTTCGGCATGGTCTAATTCGAACTCATTATCCTCCTCTATTTGTATATATATTGTTGGCACTTTGTAGCTGATGAAGCTATTTTTTGGCCGAGCTCTTCCTTTTAGTTGTGGGCGCATACTATTAATGTTTTTCTAACAAATGGAGGGGCCTACAATTTATTTTAAGCTACGTCTAAATGGCTGATGAACTTTTATGAGGAGATTTTATTTCATGTTCATATGATTATCATAATCATGTTCATAAATAATTTTTTTTTCAGTTTTAATTTGGGATGAAATTTAAAACTTTCTTGGAGAAACCATAAGAAGCTTCCTCGAAGATGACTCCGACACAGTTTGGTGAGGTTTTCTGATAAATATTTAGAGTTATTATTTGCGGTCATGATGGACGTGGCAAAGGACTTAGACGTTGATGGGTGGCGAAGGCATCCGAGAATTGTTAATAATCTTGTTAATGCGCTTAGAACGTGTTTTTTTTTCGAAGTAGTGCATGGTGAGGATCATTTCATTTTTAACGTGTGGTTGCTTAGTGAATTTTTATGGTCAGCTATGTTACTTATGTGGACAGTGAGCATATATCCATGCTTTTACAGACCAATATCCTCCACTTACTTGATAAAATATTAGCATTTTGAATTTTTGAATAAGTCATAATTGAGAGAAGCCATTTTTGGACAACCTAAAAAGCTTAAGGCATTAAATTTTTTTTGATCTTCTTCTGGTAATAAGATTAAAATTAGGTAAAAGTTTTATAAAATTGAAAACAAATACTTACTATATATAATGAAGCTAACTGAAATCAGCTTATAAAGTTTGTAGAATTATTCAATAAACAGTTAGTATATCACTGCGTTATGACCTTCAAACAGTGTTACCTATTCTTATGCTTTCTTTTTTCATTTGGTAACGTGGTAACTTTCTGCCTATTTTGGTTACTTTAATTTTTCCATATTTTTAAACTTACATTAAGTACATTTGTTGAATATGATAATTTGAATGATTGTGATGCAGAGACAATTATCACTGAATTTAAATTGCTTGGATTTTCTAATCTAGGACCTAGCACTAACATTCATAGCATGGAGTTTGTGTAAAGTTTCAAGTTATATACTTAGATTTGAGGAAAGTGTTTTTTTTTGGTTCTATTGAAAGTTATAATGAATTTAATATCATTACCGTAAAGTACAGGGGAGAGAAAGTTATCCAATTTAGCTCTAATTAAAATAAAAAAAGAAATAAAATTGTGTATGGAAGGAAAAGAACTAAAATATGTATGGTCTGATAAGATTTTTCTTTAATTTGATGTGCTATTCAATTATGATCTCATTACATTATCAAAATTTTTATCTCATTAGAAAAAATATATATTTTGTATTTTCGTTTTATTAAACCTACTTTGCTTCAAGGCTTACATATAAAAAAAGTGAACCTTTTGTTGACCGTGTACTTGGTTACCTTTTTTACCTTTGGTTACCTTTTTGAGCCATTTTGGTAAAAAAAAAAAGATTGACAACTCTGTCCTCAATAAACACAGTACAAACAGCGAAGTGCTGCACTGTGTCAGAGGTGTTCAAGCGGTGAACCGGTAGTCTCATGCTCAAATTGAGTGAGAGTGATGATGGGTGGGTCCCGCATTATATCCTGTCATTGAGTTTTGAGCCATCTGTAAAAATGGCTATAGCTCTATGTAGTCCAGGGCATGTAAATTCTTCCATTCGTCCCTTTAAGGGATCTATAGGAAAGATAGTATCCGAGAGTACCCTACATCTACACCTCGGTCTCTCCTGGGCCTGGTCTGAGTCTCGTTCGGTCTAACTATGTTGCAGCAAGCTTGAAATTCACAGTAGAGATCTATTGGTAAAAAGTATAATAGAATTTTTAGAAGTATAATAGAATGATAGAAGAGCTGAACATTGTTAAAAGCGTCACCTACGCCCAGAAAAATGCAAATGTGATTTTTTGAAGGAAAACCTCTTATCAATACAACCAACTGCATTACGTAGCGCTGTATCCATTCGTTTGTCCTTAGGGTAAGCATGTTGGTTACCCAACAGGCAATGCTGGGATAATTTTTGTCGTATATAGATATCGAGCAGTCTCTCAAAGACTTTCGGAAGAAAAGAAGTGAGAGTGATAGGCTGGAAGCTCTTTGGGTGCACATGATTGGCTCTTCTCTTTTTGGAATAAAGGTTTCCTTTGGCTTGGTTAATTGCCTATGATTCCATACCCCACGTAGATAAGCGGTGTAGATTTCACAGAGTAATGGGGACAATATGTTTTCAGCCACATATAATTCAGCGGGAAAGATGCCATCAGTCATGAAGATCTGTATGATTAGAAAGATTTAACTGCCCACTCCACTATTTTGTGACAGACGATATTGCTGAAATCTGAAATGATAACCAAAGTTGCAAAACAAAAACCATTGATAATATGCATCTAACGACTTGGCAAATATTTAGGCAATTGACATAGTAAACTCAATTAGGAATAATATAAATTAACTTGTGATGTAATTAAAAAACACCGTGATTTTAAAGTAAATGGATTGGAGGATTGTAGATTGCACCACGCTTTTTCTACTCACATCTGATTGCAGGGTTTCGATCTCGTAGTTTGGGATAAGAACTA
The DNA here is from genome assembly GCA_030068015.2 of Neoceratitis asiatica. NCBI lineage: Eukaryota > Metazoa > Arthropoda > Insecta > Diptera > Tephritidae > Neoceratitis > Neoceratitis asiatica. Next base: position 3,074,337 of record CM061530.1, read on the forward strand.
GTTTCGAATGTTGTTCTTTAAAACAGCGCTTTGGTGGTAGTTCGGAAACTAATCTCACGAAGGATATTAATGCCCTATCACTTTATGTAGTAGTATTTTTTTAATGTGATTAATTGTGGAGTAGGTTTTCATCCACATAGATATTTACAACCGTGTATAGAGTATTCGTGTTTTTACAAGGGAGTTTTATACATAATTATGTAAGTGTAAGTTGAATAGACTTAGATGATTTTCATATTGCAGCACTTAGCTGAGAAGTGCTTGCATACTTCATAGAAATAGAAATTTTTATGTCTAGATTGTAAGTACTTTATGGACCTGAGGGTTGTTGTCATTAATTGTGACACAATGTAAGGCCCACTTCGTACTGTGGTGGAACATCCCTTTAGAAAATTTGGGAAGGCATGAGCGTTTGGAAGTAAAGAGGAGCAGATTAATTCTCAAAAAACAAAAGCAAACACAAGCTCCCTCAAGAATAAAAAACAAAACAAATAACAACAAGAAAGAAGGGCTGTCTTCGGCCATGCTGAAGCCTTTATAGCTTTCATGTTCATATCAAATTTATTGCAAATTGCAAAACTCGATTTTAATAATTTTCAGTGTCAGTATCAACTTGAATTTACGCTCTTATAAATTCATATCTGAACAGACCGATTGTGTGGGGGTTATGTGAATAGTGCTCCGATTTCGATGATTTTCAGTACCAGTATGTAATTTATATATTTGTGTAGGATACTGATTTTAATACTCCTATATGCTTTTTTGACTTAGTTGTAACCAAAATCTCACTTCTGAAAATAACGGAGCTATATGTTGTGTTCGTCCGATTTCGGTGGTTTTCAGATCCAATTCATAATTCGTTTTGTGTATGTAGTGTACCAAATTTCACGTTCTTAGGTACTTTTTTGGAGGGTTTATGACCCAAAGTTTCAAATCTGAAAAATTGGTCGTATATATGCTATGGTGGTCTAATCTCGCCGGTTCCGACAAATGATCGTCTAAACGTATAGTTGTATTTTTCTACTAAGTTTGGTTGAAATATCTCAAAAATTTCGTTCAAACAGACAGACAGAAACATTTTATTTTCGAGAGAATAAAAACTAAAAGAATATTTTTTTACTTATGTAATTTTAATTCAAAATAATGAATTTAAACTCGGATTCAGAAAAGTATTTATAAGTTTTAAATATAAATCAAAAATAGTAGTTCTAATTTATGTTACCACCTTTGGTTTCTTTCACAGTCGAGATGGCATTGAAATAGCCAATCTTCAGTGTTTTTTCCAGATATTTTATCCCATTCCTTAAGTAAAACTTTTTTAGATGTGAATATTTAAGTAAAGTTCTGGAGTTTTATCTTTTTTTAGGTGATCCTACAAAAGCTACATAACATTTAAGTCAGATACACACATGTGTTTTTTATAGAGGTATAGAACTTTAAATTGGCATTACTTTTCAAGATGGTGACCGTTTTAACAGGTGTCAAGTGATTTATTCTTAGTTTGGTTTGGCAATTCATCATGAATAGACTCACGCCTGAACAACGCACTACGTCCATTTTAGCGATGTTTAGCGATGAAGCGCACTTCTGGTTGAATGGCTACGTCAACAAACAAAACTGCTGCATTTGGAGTGAAGGTAATCAAGTGTATGTTGAAACACCTTTACATCCAGAAAAACTGACTGTTTGGTGCGCTTTATGGGCTGGTGGAATCATTGGTCCGTATCATTGGACGTAGTGCGCGATACGTTTTCCGCACAGAACCATTATTTTCGAAATAAAATTGCACTATTTGCAAGCGTTGTTCAGGCGTGAGTCTGTTCATGATGAATTGCCAAACCAGACTGAGAATAAATCACTTGGCAGCTGTTAAATCGGTCGCCATCTTGAAAAGTAATGCCAACTTAAAGTTCTATACCTCTATAAAAAACACCCTTTATATACAGATTTTTAAAATCAGTTATCTTTGAAATGTGTATACATAATTTCGAATTTGCAAGCAACTACTGGCATATCTAAAAATTTAGTTTACAAATTCTCATTACAAAATATAAACAAAATATAAACAATGTGAAAAAATGCCATGCCTGGAAACGGCGGTATAGAGTTTCATTCTTTTAATGCCTGAAACGCGTGGAAATTTTCGAAAATAAAACTCTTGTAAAGAATGGTGTAGAGGTGCAGCTTAACTGCAAATGTGACCTCGACGAATGTGACCTCGACCTCGAGAGGAGAGGCAAGAAGACGGCAGTAATGCTGCAAAAATTATATTTAACCAAAACGAGGGAATAATCAAAAAACACCGGTGACGAGGCCATGAGCGTCAAGATATGGCTTCAAGATTTTGATAGATATGCCAAACTTTCCGTTGGATTGATTTTGAACAATTCATATTTTGTTAAAAATATCTAAGCGTTAAGTTCATTTTGTACGTTCCATAAACGAATTTAAGGAGAAGCTAATAATATATCAAAAATATAAAAGAGTGAGATTGAACAAGAAGATCATATACAAACGTCCGAGGTGCAGAAAAAAGCAAAACATAAGTTTCGTATATGTCCGACAGAAATAATAAAAGTGCTTTGGATGTAATGACCATAGTATAGAGAAGTATGGAAACTATCAGCTGATCAGTATTTGACAAGTACGTAATGGGGTTGAAGTTAGATTTTGACTGCTAGAATGTTGGAATTTTGTGAGGCGCAGGGACACTTTGATGTTTTGTTTGATATCCTTAAAAAAGATCGCCCAAAAATGTCCACCAAATTAATGTACTTCATATTTTTTCGATGAAAAATATGATCCCCATTATAATATTTTATCAAAGGTTTCGTATTGTATTCATATAATTGTGATATTTGCTTTATTTCAACCCGCATTTTTGTTTAAGTAGTACCTGAACAGAAATTCACCAAGAAAAAAGTAGTATGCTTAAAAGCACCCTTGTCGGTGTGTATTTCACATATTCATATTTGATGAACGCTTGCACAAAAAGGTACATAAAAATATATTATAATTTTGTATATTAATAATTTTTGTTTTGTTTTTTAAGTTTCCAGAATATATCGAAGTTTTCCAAAGTCGACATATAACAGGATCAGTACTTGTACTGCCACGTCGATATACAATATCGTATGAACGACCTTTAATTTACACAAATATATGTGTATACATATACTTGTATATGCATATATGTATAATTCTTAGATATGGAAAATTATGTTATTATTATGTGCTAAATTAATAATATCAAGGATTATTTAAATGATCATTCATTATTATTTCAGCATGAAGTAATATCAAATAAATTGGCCAAGGTGAAATATAGATTTGAATTGTCAGCTCAATTTGGAACAAACAGTTGTAGATGATGTAAGCACATATGTAAATATGTATATCTATGGCATGTTGCATGTTCGACATATTCACCTGTGGTGCTAATGGTTTTGAAATTGGTGTTAAATACGAAAATAATGTGAGCTAAACGGAGATTTAGATCAAACATCGCGGGCAGTGATATCAAATACAATTGCGATTTCTATCGCATCTAATAATTTTGATCATAAATTTGATCTGATTCAAGAATCGTGGTATGTAGGAGTCGGAATAGAAAAGGCGAATTCACAGAAGCACTAGAGAACTTAGCATATTAAATCGTGACTACTAAGAGGTCGGTGGCGTAATCAAAAAAAAAAATATAACGCTAGTGATGAGCTATAAATTATTTTATGTAAATAAAAAATAAAAGAAAGCTGTATTCAGCCAAACAAACGACACCCCCATCATAATAAAGATCCGCAATTTTCTCCTTCAGAACACAAATGAAATAAAATTAATTTGGGTACTTGTGCACATAGGAATCCAAGGCAATGAAAACGCTGATAGAAGAGCTAAACATGCTTGTGCTCAAACATTGTATACATCCAAGGCGATGAAATTGCTGATAGAAGATCTAAACAAACTTGTGCTCAAACATTGTATACATCTGAGTACTTCACCGATAAAGATATGAAAAATTTTGTAAACCACGTTCTTGATGAAAAAATCTTAAATGAGTGGAGAAACTAAAACCATCACCACAAAGCCTTTAACACGACAGGGTCAAAACCATTCCTTCTTATTCCTACTCTAGGAATATAAAAACATTTATACGTCTCCAGACTGGGCACACACTCGCTACACACGCACACTTTTTGAAAGGCCTACCTAAACCGAGCTGCGCGCGTTGTCGTTCTACAGTTTTCATTGTCATGCATATCCTTGACAATTTCCCAGACTTACAAGAAATAAGAAATTCAGTATTCAACAACTCTACGCCATCTGATCATCTTAAACTCCCAAATGACCGTAACATTAAACTAATTGCAAAATTTTTAACTCTTTCCAAAATAAACATATAATTAATTAAATAAGCATTATCAAATTTAATTTACTATCTATTACTATATATGCATGTACTTACAAATACTCGGATTAAGTAAATCACTCACTTCCAAGCATATATGTATTTACTAAAATTTCGCCTTTATACATACCCCTTAAGAAATAAATTTATTATAATTAGCAAGCCTTAAAAAATAGTTGTTACTTTTACTTTAATTCTTTTAAACTGTATATTACCTTAAATATATGTTTAAATATAAGCCGAAGGCCCTGGCAGCCAGTGCTTTAGTAAGTGGAATAATTATTAACAATTGTTTCTCTTTTAAATAAATAAATAAAATAAATAAATATGCATTATGATTTTTGCTTTAAAATCTTTGTATTTATTTATTTATAATTTTATCTCATTTCGACGAAAAAGGCCTTTAGAGGAACCGAACACCCAAAAAAATCAGTCACGCATCTTGTCGCATGTGGTGTGGAAAATGATACAGTACAAATCTCTTTTAACTTTCTTTATTGAAGAATTAGACGAGAAAAACTAAAGCATTCAACTACCTTCAATATTACACAAAAATGAAAGTGAAGTGAAGTAATAAATCAATTATCCTAAATCTTTTATTTTTTATTTACATAAAATAATCTATAGTTCATCACTAGCGTTATCATTTTGTTTCTGATCATAGCCACCGACCTCTTCATAGTCACGCTTTAATGCGGTTAAGTCCTCTAGTGCTTCTGTGAATACGCCTTCCTCTATTCCGACTCCTACATACCACGATTCTTGAATCAGATCAAATTTATGATCAAAATTATTAGATGCGATAGAAATAGGATTTGTATTTGATATCACTGATGTGATGTTTGATCTAAATCTCCGTTTAGCTCCCATGCATTTTATTCGTATTTAATACCAATTTCAACCAACATGCCATAGGTGTACATATGTACATATGTGCTTACATCATCTACAACTGTTTGTTCCAAATTGAGCTGACAATTCAAATCTATATTTCACCTTGGCCAATTTATTTGATATTACTTCATGCTGAAATAATAATGAATTATCATTTAAATAATCCTTGCTATTATTAATTTAGCACATAATTTAACTTTCCATATCTAAGATGAAAAGATGAAGGACATTTATTTGCTGGAAATTTTTGGGCTAACTTTTTTAAGATATCAAACAAAACATCAAAGTCCTGTGCCTCACAAAATTCCGACATCCTAGCAGCCAAAATCTAAATTCAACCCCATGGCGTACTAGTCAAAAACATAGCCGTTCTCAACTGTTAGCTGATTTCGATACTCCTCTATACTCTGGTTGCGTTTTGTCTTTTTGTTGGTTAGAAAGTGCATTGTACAGGTCTACAAGTAACAAAACTCATAATTTTCACTCACACATTCTCAGTGTTTGCCCATACATGTTTAGCAGAACGCTGAGTGAAGAACAGAAATTGAAATAAGAATATATGGAATGAAAAAGCGAATTTGGGGAATAGGCACCAACCGCAGGCACGAGCCGCGAGTTTCCCTTCAGCTATTTTGTTGTATTTCCCTGAATTTTGAGCAAAACCGCTAGTTTTTAGTCGAATGTGTTGCCGTGCTAAATATGTCTTCGATAAAAGTTTTAAATTTGTTTACTGAGTTTACCTTAAGTTTTAGAAGATTAAAAAAACAAACGAATTTATTGATGGCCATGTAATGTTATATGTATAGTTATATATGGCTTAGTAGTTTGTGTAGAATGCATGTACCTGAATTATATTTACACTATCAAAAAATAAGGACGAGCACCGATACTACTGACAAAATACGTGGATGACTTATTTGCAATAGTCAACGAAAACGAGGTAAAAACAACAATTAACGCTAAAATGTTTTGGTTTTTTATTGAATTTTTAAACTTTTTTAACTTTTTTTGGGAATTAGGAATAAATTTATTATTCATTTTGTTCATATTTATTACATCCCTGAGTAAAAAAGTGGACTATTTCGAGGGGTGATCTCAGCTGTTTTTTTTTACCATATGATAGTTAATCTACTTTTAGGGCTGTACGATGAGTAACTGTCTGTGCAAACGAGCTTAATTATCAGTGTCCGTTTTGAAGTTTAGTCTTATGTTTGATGGTGTGTTAATTATGTGGAGTATTTCTTATGTAAAGCGCTTGCTGCAAAGTTGTTCCTGTTGAAGAATCTTTACGTCGTCAAAATTGAGAGAGTGGCCGCTGGCTGCACAGTGGGATAAGAGCAGTGTTTTTTGTGTGTTCATTTGATGCCGTGGTTTGTAGTCGGATTTGTGTTGTGCGACTCTTGTTTTTAGTTACGCCTTAGTTGTTTCTACTTGTACATACACATTTCCATATATTTTATTTTCTTTTTCATTGCATAATTTTTTATATATTACGTTGCTTTTATAATAAATTTTATATTATTGTCAAAAGAATTTAGCGTTAAGTGTTGTTTTTACCTCGTTTTCGTTGACTATTGCAAATAAGTCGTCCACGTATTTTGTCAGTAGTATCGGTGCTCGTCCTTATTTATTGATAGTGCAAATCAATAGCTCTTCAATTATAGTATCTGCAATGATGGGTGATACTATTGGCATACCCTTCAACTATGTGTATATTTTATCATTAACTTTGAAATATCTATTTTCTTCGATGCAGAACTTTACAATGCCCATAAATAATTGTTTTCAGGGCCAGATGTGTTGATATATTTCAAAGGAAATTAATCTTTCATCGTCACAAATGTAGATGCCATTTAGCCTGTCTTTAAAGTCGAATGCGTCCTTAATGTTAAGTATTGAATTTTTCGTTATGTTCTTCAATACATTGATTATATATTTGTACAGATTATACGATGGTGATCCAACGGATGTAGTTGATGAGTTCGTATATTCTGGGGGGTAATGCGGTGGTTGTGATAATTTATTTTTTTTCGGTCTTTGAAATAAGCTCCATTTTATATAGTTTATCCACTAAGCTGTTTTATTTTGTAATTTCGATGTTGGATCTTGTCCTCGAACTTGGTATGTAGTCAAGTTATTTAATATCTTTGTCATTTTCATATTGTAGTCATTCTTTTCCATTGTTACTGTTTTATTTCACTTGTCAGATGTCAAGATATGAATATAATTTATTTTCTGAAAAAAACTCCGTTTGTCCCACTGTATCAATTATTTCACAATCTACTGTTGTTTTCTGGTCTTTTATCAACAGTGAAAGTTTTGTTCGCGCTTCCACTTGTTTTTCTTATATATATATATATATATATATATATATATATATATATATATATATATATATATATATATATAGTCTGTACTAGATCTTCTCCGTCTGCTATATATTTAATAAGTGGAAATCTCATGTTTTCTATTGGTAGAGAGAACTTGGACCATTCGATAGCAAAGGTATTATATTTGGCGGGAACTCCCCTTTGGTTTTGTTTACAAATCAATCTTCAGTTTTGTTGTTGTCGCAAAATATCTTGATGCATTTTTTCCAAACCTTTCAATGTATAGTTTAGTTAAAGTCTTAGTTAGTTTGTCAGCGACTTTTTTTCACTCTTCATAAACTTTGCAAGACCTCTCCATTCAGTTGCTTCGTTAGCTCAGTTGTTATTGCATTTGTTGTTCTTGTCTTTTTAATGTGTAATGTTTATGTTTAATAAGTGAGCTTAATATTTTTGTATGGAAGTAATGTGTATGTCTGGTTAAAGTTCCTTGTAAGTCAGGATGTGTGTCAAGGTATATTACAAATAATTTATCTATAAATAATTTATTTATTCTCAACGTTTCTTAAACGCAATTTATTTCATAGCAGCTGATGAGCAAATATGTAGCTGTTCAGTGCAAGAGGCAATCGGTTTCGGATTCAGGACAATCCGGGCTGAATCTGGTTGTCGGTCTCCGGTCTGATTAAGATCACCTGAGATCCAAAATCCAGCTAGGCTCTTGCAAGCAGGCATTCTTAGGAGCTGATCTGTATCTTGACTGCGGGTGTGGCTATCCCAACTGGATCAGGCGCACTCATTGTATACATGACTTTCGTGGTCGAAAGTTGCGGTGTGGTTTCGAATGATATCGGATACTGGTACAGCAAAGAGTGATGTGACCGATTACATACACGACACTGATCTGCACTTCAAAGCTGGGTGCCTTTTTCGTAAACAGTTTGTGCTTAAATCGACTGATTTTTCAAACTCGAACCTCTGCTGTACAAAGGCAGCTTAGAAAATAGGGCATGTGTTTATGTTAAGATTCTTAGATTTACATTGTGGTCATACCCGGTGGTTTTAGTCTCGAGGTTGAAGCGTTATCAGCGGATAAGTGCTGATAGCGCTTCTTTATTGCTGCCTCGCAATCCCGTCATAGCGGTAGCTTGTCATAATCTAACTGTTCTTCCCATTTAGACTAAGTAATGGGGTCAACTTTTGGCATTACCAGGTGGATTATGATTGCGTTAATGATATTTTTCTCACAACCCACAGGCACTAATAAGTCGCACACAGTCCAAACTTTGTCAATCATTGTGCGCAATGAAAGCGTAGATGACTTTGAGATATTTGGCAAATCAAAAATTTTGGACATTTCGTTCCAACAATTACGTCTTCTAACTCCCCAAGGGTCATGATGAGGACATGGATTTTTTAAACCTTGGCCTGATATTTCATTAGGTTTTTGTTATTTGCCTTCAATATGTCAAGTCGACACACTAATTTTTCTAGATTAGTTAAAATTGATTTATCCAGAAAGCCTGATTTTACTCGTTGTATGCTTCTTCTTAAAATTGACCTTTCTCGTTTCAAAGCCATGCAATCTTGCTAGTCACTTTTATTTATTTTTTCTTCACGGAAATGATAAAACTAAGAGGAGCTGTGATGTTTTAGAAACAAAGGCGTGAGGCAGCTGAATAACAAATTTCGACCAGAAATACTAGAAATAGCAGGTTGACAGCGTAGTGAAAACATGAGCAAGTGCAAAAATCGCAGATTTTAGGCTTCTTTTTTTAATTTTCTAGCTTTCGTTTTTTTTTGTACATTTCAACAAAAGCTTTAAATTGCGAAATTTTAAAGTGTACAATCTCGCGTCAACTAATGTAACATCCTCGTATTCATATATAAACACATCCACGAGTAAATATGTATGTAAATATAAGCATGTTTAATTTATCAAGATATTGGCATACTGTATAATTATATAAAGTGAACAAGGAGCTGCCAAAAAGTAAAAGTGTGCGGTAAATTATTTGGATTTACAAATATTAGATTTCAAATTATTATTTGAATTACAACACACCGCTTTCAATTGTTTGTAGTCGTAACCTTTTTTGAATGTATAGGCGTTTTGCCTATTTTCACTTCACTCTGGTAAGATATACAGCGGCAGGTGATCCCAGGCGTCGACAGTGAAGTTATGGTAGCAGCGCCAGTAGAAACAATTTCAACAGCGACAGGGAGAACAGCAGAGAACAATAGAACTTTTTTTGGCACATTGTTACACTTTAAGAGGCGACTATAAAAATTCCGACATATATAAAAATTATTTGATTTATTATGGGCTTTATTTAATTCTTTTTGTTTGCTGAAATCGCTTATTTTGTTCTTCAGCGACAGTAAATTTTATTTATGGCACTCTGTCCGTCCTTATATGCACTACAATGTAAGTTTAAGCAGTACCACTTAGTGCATATGTATATACGATACAAAAATATGTACAGGTGCGTACGAATATATACTGCGCTGCACTATGCTTTACCAAAAGTTTTGAATTTGGTTATATTTATATATATGTATGCATAATTTTAGCTTATTTTTTCACGAATTGAGTGCCTGCCAGGGCGCCATTAAATTTCTTGATAGCTTGTAAGAATAATTATTTTTTTAGTTTGGGGAATGCGCTAACAGCAACAACAATTAGAATGCACTTTGCGAATTTCGTTTCAGAGTTCCTCCATAAACGGGCCATTATGATTATATTTAACAAGTGAAGTTTTATTTCCAAAGTTCAGCAGGGGTAAGTAACCCTTACTACCGCAGGCTGACGACTTAAGTGGAGAGCAGTGTGACGGAAATCCCACGTACGAACGACAGATAAAAGGAGCGACAGCAGATACCGCAGGCAGAGTTATCAGTATGTTCTAGACAGCGAGAACAGAATGTTTGGGTCATCGTCAGTTATACAAAGTAGCGGCAGCAGCTATCGCAGGCAGACGAGTGGAAAACGCAGTGGCGTTAGAAAAGGATAAACTGTGCGCGGCGGAAATAATTGTGTACTATATAGAATTGTAAAATAAGCCATTGAATATAGTGAATGCAATTGTATTTATTGCGGACTAACTAAACGTTGAGTAAATTGTGGCAAATAAGAAGCCGAATGAACAAATCTCGGGATTTAATTAAGCAATCCAGTGAGCGAAGCCGAAGGATTTAGAAAATCATCGGGGTTGATTACGAAAAACGTTACAATATATATATATATATATATATATATATATATATATATATAATTGGAACTTTGTAACCGCGCAAACGATTTTCAGCATTTTTTTTCAAACGAATGAATGAACGTACAGTTTATGCTAAGTCGCTTCCGAACGACTGATAGACTTTTATGAGGATATTTTATTTCATGCCTAAATAACTCTCGGATGAGTTGACATTTATTAATTTAAACAAATTTTCTATAATTCTGGACGTTGAACGGGCTTGAACTCCGACCCCACGGATGGTAATACGCATTGTTAACTATTCGACTATTTCTTCCTTGTTATACTAGTATTAAATTGCTGTCGTCGATAATTTTTTTTTTATTTTAGGCACTGGTATTTTTAACACGGCCATGTCTTAGGAAATGTCAATTGTCCGTTTATGCATCAACTCCATACTAGTTATGTACAAGTACATTTATGCATGTTGAATTTATACTTCACGAATCGGAACTGTGAATCTCACGACTGACAGTGGCGAACTCTAAGAAATCGACTATCGAGAGGATATGTTGATTAAAGATAAGATGCGCAAAAACAGAATAAGTCAGAAAATTAAATTAATCCGTAGCGTGATCAGAATTGGCACAATATATCGGTGCCCTAAAAGTGGCCGAAATAGTCGCATGACAGTGTGAAATGTTTACCCGAACAAACATCGCTATTCCATCTCCACTTTGCATACGGATTTATAGAAAACTGGGCTAAAATATAACTATCTAAAACAAAAATTAGACAGTATAAAAAAATAAAATAGAAAAATATAAAAAACCAAACGAAATGTGAAGAGTATGTTTTAGAGTCTGCCGTTGATTTAATGTGCATTACTGAGACTTGGTTTTGCACTGATGTTTCCGGCTTTCATTATAGTATCTTTAACTATAACTTAGTCAGACACAATCGAAAATCTTTAAAAAAAAAAGAGGAGGAGTGGCTATTTATTGCAGTTTCTTATTATCTTGTGTGTATAATCGAATTCTTCATTGGACTCGTTCCTTGATAATTTAGCAGAATTTTTTCTTGATTACGAACGTTATGATCTTAACCTGGTTCTTCTTCTTTGGCATAGGTATCGTTTGCATAATTGTAGCCGAATCAACAATAGCGCGACAGTCGTTTCGTTGTTTGGTGCCAGTTTTAAATGCCAAGTGAAACCAAGTCGCTCTCCACCCGATCCTTCCAACGCAGTAGAAGTCTCCCTCTGCTTCTACCAGTGGGTACTTCATCGAAGACGTTCAATGTTGGAGCGCTGTCACCCATTCGGACGGCATAATCTAGCCAGCATAACCTGAACTATGACAACGTCGCCCAGGACCATAAATCTTCTGCACAAATTTTCTTTCAAAAACTCCTAAAGCCGACTCATCTGATGTCGATTCGTCCCAACACCATATATCAGGACGAACGAATTTTATAGTTTAGTTTTGGTTGGTTTAGTTTTTCTGCTGGAAGAAGTGATTCTGCGTTAGGCTCCAAGTCTGAAATTGTTAACAACACCAATTCCTAGAATTACGAAATTATTTACGACTTCGATGTTATGGCTGTCCATAGTAACGTGGGAGCCAAGTTTCGAACGCGATGACTGTTTATTTGCCGATTGGAGATATTACATCTTGCTATCGCTCACTATCAGACCTATTTGCTTTGCTTCTTTCTCTAACCTGGAGAAAGCAGAAATTACGGTCCGGTTGTTGTGGCCAATGATATCAATATTAGCGGAAAACGTCGGGAATTGCACACTCTTGTAACAGATTGTACTTGCACTATTTTGCTCTATAGCTCGTATTATTTTCTCCATCATCAGCTTAAAGAAATCACACGATAAAGAGTCACCTTGGCTGAAACCTCTTTTGGTATCGAACGACTTGGAGAGGTTTTTCCCAATTCGGAATATGTTTCTGGTATTATCTGTGGTCAGTTTACATATCCATATGTGTTTCACAGGGATATCGAACTGATACGATATGGTGTCGTAGAAGCTGCTCCTTAGCGCACTGTCGAAGGCAGCTTTGAAATCGATTAAGAGGCGGTGTGTATCGATTCTTTTCTCTCGGGTCTTCTCCAAAATTTGTTGCTTGGTGAATATCTGTCCAATCAGTTTGTTGACGATGGACTTGAATCGTAGCTTTGTTTGAGAGGGAAATCGCTATTCGAACTGCATCATAGTAGGGTGATGGAACTTCTATACTTTCTGCTGACATTCAACAGGTTGCAGAAGTTCCATACACTAAGTATGCTTTGGACATCTGTATCCAGATTACGTTCTTGGTCCCTATATGAGTGTGCTATGGTCGCATATTTTCATAGCATTTTCGAGCATTACCCTTGTCGGCCAGATTTCCAAGCTCTTCATGCTTAAGCATTCTTTCTCCTTCTTCAGCTTTCGGTATGTATCACACCCCAAACTTGTTGTGGTCGATCGCAACGTTGCGAGGTAGACAGTTCGACATTCCTCATCGTACCAGCACCTTTTCTGACACTATGGAAAACCAATTGTGCCCGGAGAGTCAATACATATGGAGTTTGATATTCCGTTCCAAAGCTCCCTTATATCAAGTGGCTGATTAGTGCTCTCAGAGTGCAGGTGTGCAGCCGAGTATAAAACCTGCTGGTTGTCTGCTGTGATGGCAGCCTTTGGACGTCAAACCTTGCTTGTGTTGTTGTTTGTTGACGGGTACTTTTTGCTTTACAGAGGCTGGTTCGTATATTGGCTGTGACAACATAGTTATCCGAGTCGATATTTGGTCCACGGGACGTAGGCAAATCTAAATCACTGGATACTTGTCTTCCGTCAATCAGAACATAATCGATTTGGTTGCGGTTTTTTTTTTACAGATAACCATATTTTGGGCCCCCGTGAAGTCGATCAGCACTGCCCTTTTGGGAATGTTTAGCCGTGGAAGCTGGAAAATACCCTTTTGCCCACACTGCCGTTAAGATCGCCTAGCCCAATTTTGACATGATGACTGTGGTAGAAGAAGAAGTCAGACCCAAGTAAGTTGGTGAAATGTTTTCCATCTTCATAGTTGACATATGCATGATGTAGTTGATGAAGTATTTAGATTAGCCTCATCTATTATTTTCTTTTGTCATAAACCACTTCAGGTAACTTCATAAGCAGCATTTATTGATAGCTGCTTAGATGATGCTCTCATAAAAACAATTATACCTTAAAGTGGTCCGTGGAATTTTGCAGTTTCTTCTCATGCTTTAATGTTCGCATCATCTCGTTTTTTGCTACGAATACCGGAATATACGGACAGATGCATGTATGAATCAATGAAAAACTATGTAATATGGGTATCATCGTCAAACATCTGGTAATATCATGTAAGATAACATACAAACACAAAGTATTTTTGCAAATCACTTGTGCTGAAAGTTTAGCCACTTTGAACATTCGGTTTCTTTTTGACAACTACATACATACATATATAAACATTTTGTTTGAGCGTTTTTAGTTTTGCTTTCATTTTGCTCTAATTATAAACAAATGTATGAAATAACCTAGCGAAAAGCAAAGTTACGACTAGTATGTTAATCAAGTAACTGAATTTTTTGCATTTTCAACGCTGAATAAGGTTTTATTAGTTATAACAGCATACTGCCACAAAATAATTCAATTTTCGTGATACTATTTAAACCCACCTCGTAAGTATGCATGTACATTATTGGAAAAATTCTATTCCATCGAAAGCTTTCGTTGTTTGCCTATTGTCATTCCTTTTGTTGTCGTCAAGCATTTATCGCAAACAAAAAGTCTTTGTTACGGGGTTACAACATAAATGGACATGCATATGTACATATGTACGTGCGTGTGTACAGAATGTTATTTATAATACTGTGTGTAAGAGACGGTCACTTTTAGTCGAGTGTTTGGGTGTTTTTTACCTTCTAATTTCATTTTATTATACGCGTATATTTCATAGCTGCCGCTATAGCCGAGTATTTAGCATTGCGTACTACAATTCGGAATGCCTGGGTTCGAGTAAAGGTTCGAGCAACATCCAAAATTATAGAAAATTAATTTTTCTAATTGTGGTTGCCACTCGGCAGGGAATGTCAAGCACTCCAAGTGTATTTCTGCTCCTCATAAAAATCCATCGGCCGTTCGGAATCGGCTTAGAATAAACTGTAGGTCCCTCCATTTGTTGGTTAAAAATATCAAGACGCAAAACCACAAATTGGAGGAGGAACTCGGCCGAAAATAGCTTCAGCGGTTCAAAGCGCCAAATATATACATATATTGTAACGGAAATCCCAAATACGAAGGACAGACAAAAGGATTAGCAGTGTGACGAGATTTTCAAAAAAAGGAGAGACTTAAGAAGCGGCAGTATGATGCAAATTACCCTTACCAAGGACAAACAAAAGGGTTGACAGTGTAAAGGAAATTCCCCGTCGTTAAGGCCAAACGCAGCGGCTGCAGCTACCAAAGACAAACGAATAATCAGTAGTAATAACGTTTATTTAATTATTGTATAACAAAATAAACGTTGAATACATTCCTGACGATTAAGAGGCCAAACGAACAAACCTTGGACTATTATTTAGCAATCTAGTGATCATACTCGAAGGATTTGGGAAGTCATCGAGGGTAGCCACGAAAATCGTTGCAGTATATATATATTTCATGAACATGAAATGGTTGTGGTGAAAATGTGAAACAAATGTCAGATGAAACAGAGAGATGCTATGAAAATCGAAAATATTCGTTATCGTTATTTATAATTAATAAACTGCAAGGATAGTCAGCGTTTTTTATATAACAATCCAGTAATCGAACTCGAAGGATTTGTGAAATTATCGAAGTTAATTTTGCAAAATAATTTTATTATTTATTTGAGTCGTTGTGTTTCTGAGATATTGAAATGAAATTCGGTGTGCAGGTTTATGTTCAATAAATTGTATCTTATTGCTCTTACACAATTAGTTGTTCAGATATGAGATTTTGTGTCATAATTCTGACAATTATTTGCATAACACGAATGTGTTTTAAAAATTTACAATAAGTGGTTTTATAAGACAGTGACTTTTTGAATTAAGTATATTTTTTTCGGCAAATATGCGTTTCATTTCTCGACATGATCTTCTTTTAGCTCTATACATTAAGTCCAGCGTTTTTATTATTTTCGTATTTCTTTCAAATGGGCGTTTGTTTCTGAGATGATCTCAGCTGAATGGAGTAGCAGTTCGTAGCTCAATTTATGAATTGCCAGGGTGACTGCACACATATGCTGTCCAAATGGAACTACAATTTTTCACCAAATGCGGTCGTTTCCGCTTCAAATCAATATCGATCCTGTCTAAAAGTTCTGAGTAATCTTCGCTCGTGATCGCTTTACCCTTTTCAAGTTAATCGATGTAAATGACACCCCGTACATCATCCCAAAAAAATGTAGCTTTAATCTTGTTGACTTACAGACCCACCTTGAACTTCCTTAGTACACCTTCACCCGGAGAAATCTATTGTCTTGATTGTTCTTTGGTCTCTAGTGCGGTGCAGTGGATCGATGTTTCCTCTACGGTAGCGAAATGTTCGTATGCATCACGCGTATAGCTTTTCAAATATTAATGTAAAATGTTATGTACCCGCTCGGTTGAGATGCCTTGGTCTCAGCCACCTCACTCACTTTTATTCTCCGATCATCTGATACCATTCCATGGAATTGATCGAAGATTTCTATCGTGACGACGTCTTTTGGGCGACCTCTTTTATACGGCCAAAAACGGAACTCAGTAAAATAAAAAAATTATGCTTAATCAGCCCACGAAGTTCCCTTTTTTCCATTTTCGTTAAATTTCACTAGGTCGTCTTCTTTCAAACTAAATGGCACCGTTTGCTCACAATTTTACTGTCGTCTATTAATCGATAAAATAATTAAACAGTTGACGGAAGTAGTCTTGTATGTACAGTAACTGCACGACAAATTCAAAAAATCACTAACTTATAAAACAGCCCTCGTGTTTAAAAGTCAAAACTAAATGACAATTATCGTGAGATGTCTAAATACGATATATCGGCATGTTTCCAGTAGAGCGTTTTCTTTTGGGAGAAAAACATTGATTCTAAGATAGCAATTTTTTGGTGTGTGTGATCAAAAGTGATGTAACTACCCTGCCAACCAAGACTACCCACTTTCCCCTTAAAATCAAAAATATTGAAATTTGAAGAGCACAGCTATATAGTTTCAATGACGTGATTGAATAAGTGTAACAAGGATGTCAATCACATATACAAGGAAGAAGTGGGTAAAATCTGCACTCTCTTTAATAAATGCCTATGCTGTTACCCAGTTTTTTATCCAGTTTTGAGCAAACGCTTGCTCAAGTTATCTTGTTTTTTACCCAGTGGTGGTTGCAAGGTAAATGTTCGAGTACGTCTATGTATGTATGTTATGCTTGTATATTCATATGTAATTAGCAGATTCGTATCATTTTTCATTTCTAGCCATAGCTATGAAAATCTAGGCAAGGTTGGATTCGAACAATTGTGCAGGGTTATCCATTTTGCAGTTTCCGAAATAAACGTATATAAAATGCATTTAAAAATTTTTTTTCATGAAATTCCTTTTTTATTACAAAGTTAGAACCTTAGCATTGTATGTGAAATACTACATCATTCAAATTACCGCCTAGTGAATTTTTGCAAACTTAAATCTGTTCGAGGTCTTTTTCGGCCACTTTTTGGCACATATTGGGCGGTATATCAGCCACAAGTTGGCGAATATTGGTTTTGAAGGGCTGAAGAGATAAAAGTTTATCCGCATAAACACGTTTTTTTTGTTGTATAGCTCCACAAAAAAAGTCTAACGGTGTCAAATCGCACGATCTCGGTGGCCAACTGAAATGGCCAAGACGAAAGATTACGCGGCCGTAAAATTTCTCTCGCAAAAAAGCCATACTCGCTCGTGTTGTGTGGCATGTGCAACCAAGTCGTGTTCTACATTTGCAGGCTAAAAAAGTCGGTTATTATACGACCATAGCGTTTCGAATTAGCAGTGACAGCCGTTATCGTTTTCAAAGAAGTAAGGTCCAATCACATACAGACAGTAAGTTTTTTTTTTTTGTGATGGCCTCTCTTAAATTATTTAAGGATTTTCAGATCACCAAATGCGACAATTTTGCTTATTTACGTTCCGAGTGAGAAATGTGCCTCGTTGCTGAAGAAAATTTTGTTTGAAAAATCGCGGGCCATTGTTTCTTGATTAAGCACCCTTTCGAAGTAACTACGGCGTTGTGAATGGTCAGCTGACTTCAGTTGTTGTGTGAGATGGATGTAAGTATAATTGCAATATACGCCATAATATGCCGTAAGAAAGCCCAGCTCCAGAGAACGTGAGAAATAGAAACATTCGGGCCTTCAGCTATACCTTAGCTTACAGCAGCGATATTTGAGATGGAGTCAAGAAGAACGCTGATGCACAGGCCTTACAATGTCTGTAACCGACCCAGTCTCTTTAAATTCATTTAACATTTTATTAATTGCTTGAATAGCTTGACGATTATGTGCAAGCATAATCTCCTCTTAAAGCACGAAAAGTGGCCATGTTTGAATTATCATTTTGTAGTAAGTTTCCACAATTTTAACGCGATGTGCGGTTGTTAAGCGATCCATTTTCATAAATTCCTGACTTTCAACTAAAACAAAACATGTTTGGTTTAACAGATGTCAAAATACAGTCCTGCACTTTCGAAACCAGTAAATGGATAAGCCGATATTATGGGAAGAATATTTATTTATACTGCATTTGTGGCACCGAATACTTTTAAATTTGCAGTGTTTCAATTTACCTAGACGACAACGTAGCCAGCGGAGTCGATGTCTACTACCTCACTGAACTATGTAAACGTGGTTGTATAATTTGTGCATCAACATCTGCGATATTCCCTGTCCCTTGAAGGTAAATATTATCATCATCCACGCTTCTGCACCCTAAATAATTTCGTGAATGAAGATCGACTTCAAGAGTTTGATCCTTGTTCGTCGGGAGAGGTCTTTACTTCTTAACACACTTATATTAGCTTCATCTGAATGTATCCCTGCAAATATTTATGGACCATATGGTCCATTGGAGTACCTAGAAATATACTCCTCTGTGGCAAATTTTGGACGAACTCATGTTTTTACACGAACTTTGTGCTTCACGACCATTCTTCGTGTTATACCTATCGCAATCACTACACGAAGTTACAATTGCGCAATAAGTTTTACACTCGTATACAGAAAATGTGTGGAAATGAAACTGAGTCAGTTTCATTTCGCTGGTGAGCTCTGCTGGTACATAAAAGACGTGCCTATGTATTTGCACAAATGCGCAAACTAAAATATGTTATATATTTATTAACAATAAATTATTAATGTTAATATAAATTTACACCATAAATAATATGTTTTAATAGCTTTTCATCAAAACAGATGGTATTCGAAATTAAAGAGTGTGTTCGAATGTAATTTTTTGCATATACTCCAAAATATAATCCCCTGTAGGTACTCCATCAAGTACTTGGGTGTTATGCAGAGATGGACTATATGGTCCAGCCCTAGGATTTTGAATTACTCTATTGTACGCGTGGATTATATATTTCACGCGTGCATGGAGTACTCGCCTTGTTCGCAGAGTATGTTTGATTGAGGTTGTATATATGTATATGCGAATGCATGTATGTATGTATGTGTGGGTATATGTATATACATATGTAAATGATTCTTTGGACTCGATCTTAACCCACTAAATGGAGGTATGCAGCTCAAGAACCCGTGACAATACAATAATTTGGTAAATTTATCTTATTATCCTTATCGAGATCACCATGATGTACATATGTATGTAACCGACTCCTATGGACCCGATTTTTACCCACATTGAACGGATAGATTGAGGTCAAATTTTGCACACATTTCAAGAACTAATCAAAAAATAAAAATAAATAATTTATATTTATAAAAACTAAAAAACACGATTTTTGTGAAAAAAGCATGTTGCGCTTTGTGCGATATTTTTGGTATCGCATGCTTTTTTTTTAAAATAACACTTGTAATATTCATTTATTATTGTTTTAAGTCTATCTTAAAAATTATTTAATTACTTCAATGTTCTTAAAAAGCATGTTCTTTGAAAGCATTTTGTTATTTTTCTTTATTTATTAAATTTTTACTCTATCCAAAGTAGTACACGCTGACACGCTGTTGGATTTTAGGGCTGATCATATTAATATCATCTGCATATGCCAGAAGTTGAGCGATTTTGTAGAAGATTTAGTTCCTATTTAACTCCTCTGCTCTTATTTTTTCCTTCAGAATTATGTTAAAATTTAAAAAAAATCTAACAAAATCTGCTAGGGAATTAATAAGGATACATTTGAACATCGTTAGCTGCTATACAATCAAATGGTGGAAAGGCTTTTTTCGGCTTGTACAATCATCGTTCAAGCCGCTTGTCAATAATGAAAGTTTAATTAGCGAAAAATGTCATGTGTCAGCTCAAATAGCTGCATATAGAATTGAAAAAAAGAAATATAATGATAAGTAGACATTAGAAAGGGTAATCCGGGCAAACGGGAAAAGGCATGCCTATCGCTATCTGCTGACTGTGACATAATTTTAAATAATGAAGACTTTGCACATACATACTTATAAACCACCCGATGTACGTTCGAGTACATACTTACGAACTTCTATATATAAGCACACATGCGCTAGCTGTGTCGATGACAACGATAACAATAGCAACGACAATCTTTAATAGCGGCATACACACGCACAATCACTTTTGAACACAGGGATGATCAATTTCTGGGCTAAGGGCAATCTATTTACTCTTTAAAAAGAAAATAAAAAAAAACCAAAGGTATAAACTCACATGCATACACATACAGGGTTGCAAATAACTCTCTGCGCTGGTTGTGCGCACAATACCTTTTTCAGCTATTAAAGCGGATTACAAGCGACTATTGTGACACAGTTGAGAGCATGGCAATATAAACGTCTAATTGCTAAACCATTAGTTCAGCAATCTGAACAATCAGCAGCATCCATCCCTCTTCATTTCTGAACAAAACCATAATAACATACAGAGAAGAAGGTGGTCGCGGTTTTATTGTATTTATTTTTGTTGTTGCATAAATTCTCCCCGCCACCACCCCTAGATAGAATGTAATGTCGATGATGGGATTTCATTATAGCCACAGCTAAAGACGCAGTCACATATGAACTTATACGCTCAAGGCAAAATGAACTTAAGCAAAGGCAGACGGACAGCCGTGCGGGCACACGCACATGTCGGCGACGAATGCGAATAACGAGTATGCGAGTCACTAAGGAAAATGGAATCATATACATGGTTTTAAAAATCAGTGAAGAAAATCTCATGTTCTGAGGTGGATAGCCTACTGTGAGGCATATAAAAATGTTATGTTTTTTCATGTATGAGGGTGTTTTATATGCAAAAGCAGAGTGGGTGATCAAAAGGAAGCATGTAGGAATGTTAGCTACTAAAATGTGGCTAAAAGACCGGCGGTATATACATACATATACAGTGGCGGACAAAAGTCTACATACACCCCCTGTTTTCGCTGAATTGAAAGTCCAAAACATTTATTGGAAAATTTAACGACACAGTTTACTTCAACTATTTTCCCTTGTCAAAAAAAAAACAAAAAAACATATTTTTTTTTACATTAAATAGTAAAGCTATGACAAAAAAAAACGTTAATCCAACATTGACAAAAGTCTACATACAGTACGTACATAACTTATCTTAGCGCAAAAACCTTGGTTAATATCAGGTACCATTATCTTTTTAGTATTTAGTTGATCCACAGTTCGCATCAATAACAGTTTAAAGACGTCGGGATATCGAAGCTACTTAATTTGTCAATTCTGAGGAAGTAATACTGTCCCAAGCTTAAAGAAGACGCTCTTTGAGACACTCTGAGCTGGAAATTTGATTTTTTCTAATTTTTAGCACAAAAATTTCCCAGACATTTTCAATAACATTCAAATCTGGGCTTTGAGGTGGTATGTGTAGATGCCTTGGAGCATGATAAAGCAATCAATCCTTAACAATATGAACCGTGTGCTTTGGATCGCTATCCTGTTCAAGGATCCAGCCGGCGCCGAGCTCCTAACTGTCCACCGAAGGCTTCACATTACCTTCCAACAATGACTTATATTTGAATTGATCCTATTACCTTCAATAAAAACAAGCTTTCCAACTTCAGATGCTGCAACCGCTCCCCAAACCATTACGTTGCCACCATCATGCTTCACTGTTTGTACCATTTTTTTTGGAGTTAAGTGCAGTGTTTTCTTTTCTCCAAACTTTTGCTCTTCCACCGCTGCCGAATATACTTTATTGAACTTCGATTTCTCTGTAAACAAGACTTTTCCATTTCCTTGTCTAAATGTGCTTTAGCGAACTCCAAGCGAATTTTACGATTTTTTAAAGAAGTAAAAAACTTTTTACGTGGCGTTCTACTGTGGAAGCCGTTATCGTTCAGAGATCTTCGAATTTTTACGTAAAAGGACACATTTTCTTGATGAGTTTGCGATATTTTCCGCTTATTTTGGAGCAGTAACTTTAGGATCATCATTCACTTCCTTCAGAATAAAGCGGATATCTCTTCAAGTTAGCTTCTTCGGGCGGCCAACACCGCAGCTTTTTTTCGGTGGATTAAATATTTTTTTTTTCAAAGTTTTTTACAATGTTATGTACCTTTGGTGGACTTAAGTTTAAAATTTTTGAAATTTCACCATAGGATTCCTTTTCTTTTCTGGGCTGAATAAACAAGATTCTTACCTCAACTGATAATTTTTTTCGCGGAGCCATTATTGATGCTAATGTGCTTAAACCACAACTAAATTCAATACTAGCAAATTAGAAAGCGTAATTTGAAAAATAGTAAAAAAAGGGCACCTAACCGCCGTTACAACACAGCTTATCGACATAACTGCTAGTAAACCCGTGGTGTGTGTAGACTTTTGTCAAGGATATTTTTTGCATTTTTTCACCATAATTGTTTTATTTTATGTTAGAGAATGGGTTTGTTTCAATACATGTGATTAGGAAAGGATTTAAAATAAAACTGTATGCATACATTTTTCAACAACGAATACAGGCGGTGTATGCAGACTTTTGTCCGCCACTGTATATATAGAGGTCGTGTGCTTGATCAAAAAGATGTAGTAAAGAGCTCATGAATTGTGTTTTAAATAAGAAAGTGGTTTTATTAAACTATGCACTTCGGAGTGCACGATAACCTGCAACAGGTGAGCTCAGCAAATGTAATATTATTATTCGTTGTTTCTGTCAGTTGTTTTGGGAAATAATTTAAAAAAATTGCTTCCGTCAGCATAATTTCCCTAAGGCATCGAGATCCATTTCCGTCCAACTTTTATTTATAGTTAAAATTTTACTTACTGGCCCCAAAGATATCTTTAGCTATAAACTTCATAGCAGAGTTAGAACGTATATATTAGCGTGGACATCAAATATTTACCTCTACATGTCTTTACAGATGACTCTAAAATAAATGAGGATTCTCCTACTTCAGTAAAATAAGCCAAGAAAAAAATTCGGTAGTTATTTAAACTTCCAAACTCCTCTAGTGTATTTTAAATCCAAAAGAAAAGCCAGAGTTCAATTGAGAACTAATGCCAGATCGGAGCAATTGTTTCACGGCTCCTTCGGTAGTGGAATTTTCGAACATACTAATAGATTCCAAAGATCACCCAAAAAATCTGAAAAAGAAGTGATTGGTAAAGAATAATGACAAGTTCAAATAAAATATTAAATGGATTGTTTATTTAATTTTAGTTTAATGAAAGAGGTAAATAATTGATAGTCGAGAAAATCTTTATCTATTGTTTTACCTAATTGAATTTATAGTAATGAATATGTTCAATCGATTAAGGACTCTACAATGCATACTATTTGTGACGACATTTCCGACCTACCCGGAGAATTTGAGAATTTAATCGGAAAATTTACGAACTCGCTTCCATGAATAAAGTTGTCTGTTGACATAAAAGTGATCAATTCTTGTGTTTCAATATCTGGAAGTTCACTCGAAATTAGATCAAATAATCTGAAAATACCATGTCAAAGTGTTTAAAATTTTTTCTTTACTGTTTCAAACATGTTTTAATCTTAGTTAATAAAAAGCGAGGAATATTAGTAATATCTATTAGAAATTACCAGATATTAGTACAGCAGAACCTCTGAAGAGTGGGTTATTTTAGATGCGAGGCGAAGCTTTGATGAGCAACCCAGTACCGAGCTCGGCAAATCGAACAATAAACACGATTTATTTTAAATAGATTTGTCCATTGTCTACTTCGCAGAAAAGGGGTGTTTTATGGTAATCTAAGCAGAAAACTGCTTTCAAGCATATCAAACCATAAATACGTATATATCGCTCCATGACCCCTTCCTGGAAGGAAACATGATCGGAATTGTAATTGTTATATTGTAAACAATTTCTTTGAATAAAATTGTAATATCTTTAAAGTTGGATTAAATCAATTTAGTAATCTCAAAGTTTTTCGCTAGCAAATCTCGGAGATTTTTATATGTGTAAGATATATATACATATCTACTATATTTATAAAATGTACAGAAAACTAAAGAAATTATACACCTAAGCCCCCTGAACACACATGCAATTTATTGGTGAGATCCACATAATATGGGCAGTAGTTTTTGATAAGGCAAACAGACAAACAGACAGATGCGATTAAGCACTTTGTTTTGTAAAATGTTATGATTGAAATCTCTGATTTTTTATTCCCATTCGTTTCATTCTGAGGACAATGCGGGTTGGAAAAGTTGTCCAATCATCATAATCTCGCCAATATGCGTAAATACGTGCTTCCATTATTAACGGTTAATATTACATCCTATCGTATAGTCTTCAAAAATGGATATTCTCATCCAAATAATGCTGTTTAGAGAAACAAACACATAACCTCATTCTGCAAGACATATTTATGTAAAAAAGTCGAGTCGGCTTGCTCCAATAAACGTATGCTTTTCGAAGATTTATATATGTATGTATATGATGAATCTTTGTTTGTGATCTAAATACCTCCGTATTGTATGCCCCAAGCAATGAGTTTCCCATCATGCTGCGTACTCGTGTCATGTCGCAAAATTTTTTAAATCGAAATCCCATTAATATTTCTATCGCTAATTAGGCCCATCGGTGGTATTATGCAGTTTCAAGTGCGCGAAGAGTTTATTTGTGAAAGCGCAGACATATCGACAAATCTACATCCATCTCTAGGTTTGCTCTTCTACCAATCAATTTGGAAGTCTTAATAGTATGATGCATGCTGCATGCTGAAAGTCACGTGCAGCTCTTGCCAATGATAAAACAATAATAAAGACTAACCACAAACTGCAGCCAAGATCTTCTGGACCAGCCTAAGTATAGTCACACACAACTCCTCATTATAAATATATATATAAATTCATTCATAAATGCCATACAATGAAAAGTGCAAGCAGCACCTCCTGCTCAATAAGACCCCAGTTGTTACCAGGAGTAAGAATTCGATCATTGTAGCTTCAAAAAATTTAAGTTCATCATTAGAAAGTCCAAAGTATAAAGTCCCAAAGAACGTAAGCAGCCCTAACACGCTGAATATAAGAAGTGATCCAACTGGAATTACCCCAAGAGTTATCCATTTTGCGGTTTCCATAATAAACGTATATAAAATGGATTTAAAATAACTTTTTTCATAAAATTTCTTTTTATTATAAAGTTTGAACTTGGAATTATATGTGAAACCCTATATCATTCAAATGGCGACTTCGTAAATTTTTGCAAACTTCGATCCCCTTGAGGTAATTTTCGACCACTTTTTGGTTCATATTGAGCGGTATCTCAGCCATAACTTGACGAATGTAAGATGCTCAAGTGTTGAAGGTTTATCCACATAAACACGGTCTTTGCCGTAACCTCACAAAAACAAAGTTGAACGGTGTCAAATCGCACGATCTCAATCCTCAATTGACATCGCTAAGATGAGAGATTATGCTACCGGGAAATTTTTCTCGGAATAAAGACATATTCACTCGTGTTGTGTAGCATGTTGCACCATCTTGTTAGAAACATATATTTTTTAAGTCGTGTTCTTCAATTGCAGCCAAAAAAGTCGGTTATCATACGACCATAACACTCCAAATTAGCAGTGACAGTATCGCCCTTATCGTTTTCAAAGAAGTAAGTTATCAAAGTTATTGGACAACACACCGCACCAGACAGTAAGTTTTTTGTGTGTAAGGGCCTTTCTTCAATTATCTAAGGATTTTCAGAGCCACAAATGCGACAATTTTGCTTACTTATGTATGTATCCATGGAGTGAGAAATGTACCTCGTCGCTGAAGAACATTTTGTTGGAAAAATCGCGGTTAACTGTTTCTTTATTAAGCATTCTTTTGACGTAACTACGGCATTGTGAATGGTCAGCTGACTTAAATTGTTGTGTGAGATGGACTTTATATGGATATAAGTGAAAGTTTAATTGCAAAATACGCCATAATGTGCCGAAAGAAAGTCCCATCTCTTGAGAACGTCGAGAAATAGACACATCCAAATCTTCGGCTACACTTTCACTTACAGCAACAATATTTGAGATGGAACGAGAAAAACGATGATACATAGGCCTTACAATGTCTGTAACCGATCCAGTATCTTCAAATTTATTTAAGATTTTACAAATTGTTTGAGTAGTTTGACGATTATGTGCACTATAATCTCCCCTTAAAGCACGAAACGTTGCCATGTTTGAATCACAATTTTTTTAACAGGTTTGAACAATTTTAAAACGAAGTGCGGTTGTTAAGCGATCCATTTTCATAAATTCCTGACTTTCAACTAAAACAACATGCTTGGTTTCACACTTAAGTTTGAAAGATGTCAAAATAAGGAGAGAACGTAGAATAACGAGAAGAACCAATTGCGGACCAGCGTGTGGACTGTCAAAAACGAAGTCGATTGCTGAAAGCGTATTTCACCATTGCCGCCAGAATTTAACAGAAATGCTCTTTTAGTTTAAAATTTTGAGTGTAGCAATGATAATTATGCTCAGAAATATAACTTCATATACTCCAATAAAAAGTTCTGTAAATTGATACAAATGTTAAGTTATAGAAATTTGTGTGCTATGTGTATGAAAATTCTATGCTGTTTTGCCGACGACATTTCGCATCATTATTATTCAATTATTCGCGATTTTAAATGCTTAATTTTAAAAATTATTGAATTTATTCATTATTGCAGAAAACAACTTTTCAATTCTTCATTTATTTTTTTACGAAATCAGCTAAATGAACAGAATTGGCTTTTTATATATATATAGATATGTATATATGTAAATATATATAAATATACAATATATATTGTAACGAACTTGCTAAATTCACCTCGATTATTCTACTTTTTGTTCGAGTCCGATCACTGGATTACTAAACAAACTCCCAAGATTTATTTGTTCGGCTTTTTTGTGACTGTCAGAAATATATTTCTACAATTTTGTCTTTAGCCAACGGCTTATTTTACAATTATTTATACACAATTATTATCTGCTTCACTCAGCTTATCCGTTTCAAAAACACACACAGCTCACAGCAGTGTTAACTCCACTAAGTTGTCTACTCGTCTCTTCTTGTGATAGCGGCTGCCTCTCTTTTTATACCTGTAGATGACCTAACCATTCTGTTCACGCGCTTAAGGATAGGCTGATTGTTCGTTTGCCTGCGGTAGCTGCAGCTACTCCGTTCATCCTTAACGACGTGGAATTTCCTTTTGTTTGTCCTTGGTATGGATAATTTGCATTATACAGCCGCTTTTTTATTTTCTGTCCTTCCGGGAATTGCATTTACATCGTCAACAGTTTTGTTTGTCCTTGGTATGGGATTTTCGTCACACTCCCCTCCACCTAAGTCTGATCGTCCCGATTAGACATACCCTCTGTTCCAAACGCCGCGAGCCTTTCTAAGTGAACCACCTTTATTTTGGTTCGTGGTTTTCCAACGTTCTGGATTCGATAGTCCGTACTATTTATTCGTCCAATTGCTTTGTATGGACCTTCCCGCTTGCTGTGCAAGATTTTCTTCCGTGGAGAATCGTGCAGCCTTACCAGATCTCCTTTCTCAAAGCTTTCAGGATTCCTCGCCTTAACACATCCTTCTACCTTGTTGTTCATAACCTTAGGGCGTTGTTCAACAGTTTTTCGTACCTCTCTCAACTTCTTCATTAGGGCACGAGACATCTTGCCATTTCCGTACGTATTTCCCTTCTGCTGCTCGTTCTTTACCAGGGGCACATCATTTCGGTTGTACACATGATCGTGGCCAATACTTAGCGGTAACTGCATATTTCCATACTCTATCACTCTTTTCTTTAGGTCGATCTTCATTCCTTGACCAAGCAGAAAGTCCACACCAACTATGACTTCATCTAATATTTCCGCTACTAGGAACTCATGCAACACTGTCATATTTCCAATGGTGACTTTACACGTGGCTTTTCCCAGAACCCTGGCGTCCTCACCAGTTAATGTTTTCAACTTAGCTCCATGTAATGGGCTTATTTCCCTGGTGATCAAATCGGATCGAATGATGGATTTTGACGCGACCGTGTCCACAGTTAGTTCTCGCTCATGTCCATCCACATATCCGCTGATAGTAACTTTGCTCGACTTGTTATCGATTTGTCTCGTAGAACCCATATTACAATTATATTACGAGCTAAGTGTCCAGGCCTTCTACAGTTGCAGAAAATCCTGGTTCTCATCAGTTTGGCGGTTTTTGACATTTCCCAGATTCCTTTCATGACATCTGGGCTTTCCAACTTCGCACAGTTCGCTTTGTACGCTGGTCTGCACAAAAGCTCGGCCGCTTCCTTTGTCTGAGCATACGAGACAGTCTCGGCAAATGTTGGCCTTGGATTCGCATACGCCTCTCGCCTGCTATAATTGTTCCTTATTCCGCTGATAAACCTCTGAATTTTTATCCTCTCGAGGTATTCTCCAAGACTATCTCCATAACCCAAATGAGCTAGTCTCTCAATCTCACAAGCAAATTCCTGCAAGGTCTCGTTGGACTTCTGATAGCGGTTCTCTAATTCCATCTGGTAGATTTGTCTTCTATGCTCGCTACCATAACGTCTTTCCACGCCTCGCATTAGTGCCTCATAGTCATCTCTCTCGTATGCAGGAATTATTTGCAAAATTTCCGTTGCAGGTCCCTTTAATGCCATGAATAGTGCAGCTGACTTCTCCTCCATGCTCCAGTTATTTGCTCTAGCCGTCTTTTCGAACTGAAGCTTAAAGATGTGGAAAGGGGTGGTGCCGTCAAAGGATGGTGGTTTTATGCTAGGGGTGCTCCTCGAAATGCTTGGACGATTCGTAAGCAATTCGTGGACACGTCCTTCCAATTCGCTAACTTTGGTCGCAATTAGCTCCTCTACTTTGCTTTGCCGACCTTCTAACTCGTTGACTTTGATCTGAATAAGCTCCTCTATTCTGTCTTGCCTTTCCTCGATTACGTCCTGTCTCTCCTTGAGTTCTGTGTATTCTTTAACAATACTCTCCTGAAGCTGTATGAGCCGGGATGAAATACGCGCTTCTTGGTCTTGCATTTGCGATGAAATGTGGGCATTCATTTGTGACATGTTGGTATCGCGTTCATCCAACTTCTGTAGCAACTTGGCATCCTGATCATCCAACTTCTGTAGCAACTTGGAATCCTGTTCATCCAACTTTTGTGACATGTTGGCATTCATTTGCGAAATTGCTGCCAATAACATGTTCATGTCCATACTCGTAGATGAGCTAGGAGCCTTTTCTTCAACTTTAGTTGCTGACTGCTCTGAATCTTCCGTAGTCTCAACAGCCTCTTCCTTCTCCATTTCTTTCTTGGATGTCTCCTCGTCCTCACGACAGAATTCATATTCGCTCAAATCTATGCCTTCTGCTTCCAAAGCTTCTCTCAGCCGTGATTGTAGTTCAGCTTTATTCCCGGTTGAAGATAATCCCCTCTTCGCCAATTCCTTTTTGAGCGGTAGTATCGTTAAATCTTGAATCTTGACCATTTTCAAATATTTTTGTTGTTGTTTTTTTTCCGAATTTATTTAGCAATCCCACTTCTGACACCAATTGTAACGAACTTGCTAAATTCACCTCGATTATTCTACTTTTTGTTCGAGTCCGATCACTGGATTACTAAACAAACTCCCAAGATTTATTTGTTCGGCTTTTTTGTGACTGTCAGAAATTTATTTCTACAATTTTGTCTTTAGCCAACGGCTTATTTTACAATTATTTATACACAATTATTATCTGCTTCACTCAGCTTATCCGTTTCTCAAACACACACAGCTCACAGCAGTGTTAACTCCACTAAGTTGTCTACTCGTCTCTTCTTGTGATAGCGGCTGCACCAGATGCCGGTTTCGATAAAGGATCAATATAACACAAAAATAAACCCACGCTTACTTTCGTTTAAATATTTCAAAAACTGAGAGATTCGTTTGCCTTTGCGTTGAAACAGTGACATATTTAACTTTATTTTTGATTTCTTTTACCACAATTTACAGTGCCATACCATGAACTGCTGTTTGGCAATCTGTCACAAACCGACAGTGTCATTTTAGCTATGATATGAAAGGCTCTTCGGACGTGTAAAATATAGGCAGAGTTTTGCTGTACTAACGAGTTGTTGAGTTTTGATGCGGCTGTTAATGAAAAACGCACTTATAAGCCTTTGTGATACCGCTGTGAGACTTCTATCGGCTTCACCTCCTCAATTGGGCGAAATATTTGGCGTGCCTTATATAAGCAATAAGATTATTAATTTTTATTGAAATAAGCTCAGCGAGACAATGAAGAAGTGTTTCCAGAAGAACTTATACATGTTTTCCTTTTCTCGCATCTTGGCTGACGTAATATATCGTGACTGATTGTCCTGCTATCGTAAATCTGCAATATACTGTCATGGTCTGGTCATCTCATGCTTATGTTTATAGAGAGAGAATCGAAAAGTGGATTCCACAGCGAGTTTTGAGTCGTCTGTAAACATGACTATGGCTCCCTGATAAAGGGCATTCATGTTTTCCTGTTTGGAATTTTTGTGCAAACGAGGTTGTCGGTGTTTCGGCGAGAGATAATATCTTAGGGTGCCATATAATGCATAATATATTATCCAAGACTGAGTTACACTGAAGCTGCTTGCGTTGAAGCTCGATGACACCGTAGGATAGAATTAGCCTGACTACCAATATATACGTCCAATACACAATATTCGATGTTAGACCCCTACTTCTTCCATGGGTCGTTTTGCAAGTGTAAAGTGCCATTATGGCCTGCCAGGATCTTTCTTCCGTATTACGGCTCCAGTTAACTTCGGTAGAGAGGGTTATCTCCACACCCTTTAGTAGAGGTGGTTGAAAAGGAAATTAACCTCCTTAAGTAGAACCATTTCAGTTGTTGGTGGCCGATGTACAGTCCGCAGTCCGCAGTCCTTGCATCAGTTTCTTACTACATATATGTTTCTTTGGAGCAGATCACTTGAGTTTGTGAGTGTCTACCTATCAAAGTATTTACTGTGAAACACTACAAGCTTCACTTCGGGCTGTGTGCGCCCTATTTCTTGAAAAGCCTCTATTTTAAATTCAGGAACTATGTTGTCAAAATTCTCCTCTACGTTAAGAAAGATGGCAAGGGCCCAACCTAGTGCTGCATCGACTGATTTACCCTGACAGTAGGGTGTTTCTTCCTCGAGAGGATATTAGGGGGTAGATTTGGACATATATAGCTGTCGAGCAGCCTCTTAAAGATTTAATAGAAATGAGGTGAGACTCGTAGGCCAAAAGCCCTTTGGACTAACTTGGTTACCTGTGTCTCGTTTTGGAATAAATAAATATACAATGGGGAGCTGCTTGTACTCTATAGAGTATCCTGGAAAGTGGGTAGTCATAAAATGTAGTCCATTCGCTATACAGCGTCAGGATCTAATTTGAAATAGTGGAGCCCTCGGAGAAAACTTTCCTGAGTCTGTTTCCTTGTGAACATCCATTAGTGTCATTGCCAAAGGCCGTATTCTCTTTTTGCTTTCCTTATCCATTTCAGCATGAGCAGTGAATGTGCGAGGATTACTACCCACTCAGAAACAACATATCAGCCTCACAACGGTCGGCTTGTAGTCAACTTGCCGTTTAAGTGACCGCCAGGCTGTCTTCGTAGCTCCATAGATATTGCTCGTCGTCGATTTATTGGGTTGGAATGTAGACTTATTTACATAGCCGTATGAGCTTTGCAGTAAAAAGTGGCGGGAGCCGTGGGTTTACCGGTAGAGCTATTCAAATACGGCGACATGCATCAGAGTATTAGATGAATATGGTCGAATGGAATCTTAGTGTGCTCTGCTCAATGCAAAAAAGATTTTCAGACCAGATAACATACAATCTTTTACAAGAGTATAAAACTGCCGGCGTACGCCGATGATATTGATATCATTGGCCACAACAACCGCGGCGTGAGTTTTGTTTTCTCTAGGTTAGACAAAGAAACTATGTTATGTAACCAGCTGTCAGTGGGTGAGAAGCTGTGACGGTACAGCCATGGTGGTAGCCCGGGCTGAGCTCGCTGGTGTTCGGGGTTATTGCAACTGCCTCACACTCACAGCTACACAACAAAAAAATAAATTTTCATGCCAAAAAAAAAAGTGTTAAAAGAATTGTGGGAAAGCAACAGGAACAGTCCTACAGTTGGAGCCGGCCCACCCCATTCTTTCGCATGGCGCGAGTGACCTTGAATGCTATTTGACTCCAATACATATAGTAGCATTCCCTATGCTGACATCAGTCCAAGAGGTCATCGCCGGATTCTCACTCCATCATCCAGGGGAATAACACCCCCCCCTAACACCTATTTAAATCAAGCCAATCATTATTACAATTGAGTGTTTTCAATACTGATATAGTAAAAATATAATATAATTCTCTATATTCATTCAACAGTTTTATTAACCAAAACTATAACTGCACATAGTTTAACTAATATTTAGAGGTACGAGTTTGTAAAGCATAACATCGCAAATTGCCAATGGCGATAAATAAATATGAAAAATGATATTAATAATATCAAATAATAACGTACTGTTTTCTTTGCTTTGATTCAGTGCCACAATTTCGTGCGAAAAAAACTTCATGCGATAAAAAAAATTAGGTATTATTTTTAAGTAGTAGAATATGGAAATAAAGTTAATATTCACTAACAAAAGAAAAATCATTTAAAAAATAATATAAAAATATACAACAACAAAAAAAATACCAAATTGAATTCATATGTACAAAAAAACTTATCAAATGCGAATAACAACGAATGAAAAAAAATGTAAATTAGTAAGTTGAGAACAAAAATTAAGAAAGAAAGATTAATTGAGAGCGCTGAACAACTTTTCCCTAGCGCTTCCGACGGGGCGGTGATCTGCTTCGCTTTCTCAAATATGCTGTGCTGCAAATCTCTTCTCGGCATCTCCTCTACTCCGTAGAATTCGAATCTCTACATATTTCTTCTTCGTCTTTTTCTTACTAGTTTCAGCGATTGTAAGACCAAAGTCTAGGGGTAACTGACCTGCATCTGCTGTTTTAGCGCGAACAGCTGTTAGACCTCTTTTTTGTTCGTAGAATATTGAAGCTGTTGGTGTTACTCATCTAGTTTGTGTCAATATATTTGTTGATGGGGCTATCGCTTTAGCTGCTGGTATTCAGTAACGGCTTTTGCCCTTAAGGGCCGCTGGCGACTCTCAGAAGTCGGGCGTATAGATTACAGTGCGTGTGTTTGTGGGTAGCCACCGTTGCTGGTATTGACGGTAATCACTGCCGTTACCGGTAAGTTGTGGCAAATAGCACGCATGTACATAAGTAGTTCAGTTACACGTTATAAGTTGCACTAATGCCTTTCACTCTTGACTGTCAATAGCACCTTAGCGACTTAGCACTTTAGCCACTCGGGCAACTTGCACTTCTCACTATATATAAGTATTATTAATTTAACTGTTTATTGGCTCACGGTATTTCGCGGTCTTAGAAAGTCGCCTTCTAACTGAAATTGTTTAACACGCACTTCTGGATCTTTAACACCCAAATACTTTCTATCTTTCTCTCTAAACCCTTTTGCTTAGCCCAAACACCTTCATAGCTTTGAAGTGGTTTCGTTTATCTTGGAACCAGCATCAGTATCACCAACAATGTCAGCCCTGAGCTCCAAAGCAGAATTCCACTTGTCATCAGGAGCTTCTTTGGTCTGAGTAGGCAATTGAAGGCTATAGTATTCTCTTAACGAACAAAAACCAGAAACTAAAAGTCGATCACCATTCCCGACCTATATGTCACGTGCAGAAGCTTGGACGATGACGACATGCAATGAGTCACGTGCAGAAGCTTGGACGATGACGACATGCAATGAGTCGGCTTGAGTCGATGTACATGGTATCGGCGCCTGAATTGAGACTCCATACATTAGAACACGGAGAACAACATTTTTTTACACGCTCTCCTAATTTTCAATGGTACCAACATAAGTCATATTCCACGTCTCTGTTTCTATTGTTTCACTTGGTACTGGATGAGCGGAAACGCTGTCGATGTGGTGTTGTTTCTTGTATGGAAAAGTTGTCCAACTTTTGTTGCATTGTTTCCAGCGTCCTTTCCTTTTTTATCAGAATTTTTTCATCCATAAGCTTTTAATGAAATTTCTAACATTTTTTGATGCTAATGTTTTTATTTTGCTTGCTGCTTCAATTTGTCATACTTTTCATCGCTAAATAGATCTAGACCTCGAAAGAGCTGGAAAATGCTTTAAATGTGGAAAGCCTGGTTGCGAATGCAACACAGGTTCCAGCAGGCAGGAAGTACAGCGAAAACGGAAGGCTGAGGAAGATGAAGCATCAACTTCTCAGACGTTAAACTCCTGCAATTGAATCCCTCATAATCTCCGTCTCGCAAATTGGTAGAAAAAGAGCAACATTACTATTGCTGGATATTAACAGTGGATAAGGACGCATCACACTCCATCATTCGGACTGACCTGATCGCTAAAGAAGTGAGACCATTACCTGAGAAGCAACATGTGAGGTCACAATAGGGAATGTGACGATGTTACACATCCTTATAGTCGCGTAGATTGTAGATGAGGTAATCATAGGAGTGGACTTCTTGATGGGTCAAGGTATCAAGATCGACTTGAATAACAAAATTATGGAGTATAAGAATATGGAAGTACCACTAAGCATTGGCTATAATTCCACATACAGCAGCAAGCAAGTGGTCCTAGAAGGAACCGAGCTGATCCCACCAAAGCCAGAAGCAGTTGTTTGACCGAAAATTAATGGAGATTGTGGAACAAACAAATTGTGGGTTGTCGAAGCAGCACAAAATTCTACACCGAACGTACTTATTGGTAAAACCCTGGTAAAGACGCAAAAGAATGGACGCATCCCAGTGAGAGTATTAAATGACTTCAGATCACCAGTAAAAATTACTGGAGGAACTGTATGTCAAGAGGTGGAAGCCATCATCAACTGCAATGATTCATCTGAAATCGGCTCCATTGGTAGGAAGGACATGGAGGAAGATATCAACGCATATACGCAAAGGTTGGAAGGCAAATTCAAGCAGAAGGCCAGTCAGCTTATCCGCAAATACTCCAACATATTCGACAAGGATGGTAATAAACCAGGCACGACCAACGTAGTGAAACATTGCATTGATACTGTTGACGCTAGGAGCATTCGTCAAGCTGCACGAAGTGTTCCACTAGCCAAACGTGACGCATTTGGCCAAATATTTAAAGGAATGAGTGAAAGTGGTGTTATCGAACCATCGGCAAGTCCATGGAGCCCTCCGGTAATACTTGTGAAGAAGAAATATGGCCAGTTGCGGTTCTGCGTGGACTATAGGAGATTACATGATGTCACAAAGAAAGACAGCTACCTTTTGCCCAGGATCGATGATACACTAAACTCGTTAACTGGCACAGCATGGTTCTCAACTCTCGACCTTAAGAGCGGCTATTGTCAAGTGGAAGTAAGTGAAGGGGATAAAGAGAAGACACCCTTTGGACTATGCAACGCTCCTGACACTTTTAAAAGACTAATGGAGCATGTGCTCAAATCTCTACATTGGAAGACCTAGTTGGTGTGGCTTACTGATATCATCGTATTGGGAAAAAGTTTTGAGGAACACCTGAATAATTTGGAAGAAGGAAGAAGAAGAAGAAGTAAACTAAGCCCTCTTTATTCAAGAAAGAGGTGATTTACTTAGGTCATCAAGAAATTTGCATGAATTGAAAAGTTTTCTTGGGCTGTGTACTTTCTATCGCCGCTGTGTTCCGAATTTCGCCAGCGTTGCTCATAGCCTTCATGAGCTCACTAGGGAAAATAGACCTTTCGAGTGGAAAACTGACTCTTGTGGCTTTCCAAGCTTTGAAAGAACGGCTATGCACTGCGCCTATGATAGCGTACCCGGTACCAGGTGTAAAATTTATTTTGGATACAGATGCTAGTGGCTATGGTAGAGGAGGTGTACTTTCGCAAGAGATTGATGTGCAGGAGAAGATATTTGTCTACTATAGCCGGTCTATTGGGAAACCAGAGCGAAACTACTGCGTAACTAGGAGAGAACTACTACGGATTGCATCAAACACTTCCACAAATATCTGTATGGTCAACATTTCCGAGTTAGAACGGATCATGCAGCGCTGAAGTGGCTACTACATATCAGGAATCCCGTGGGGCAGCTGGCTCGGTGCATTGAGAGACTGCAAAGTTATGACTTCACCATCGAACACCGCAAAGGAAATATGCACGGAAATACTGACACTATGTCCCGTCGACCATGTAGTTTGGAATGTAAGCACTTCTCAAAAGCCAAGGGTAAGGAAGATTTAATAGATGTCTGGTTAATGGCAATTACACCAGCAGAAGAGTGGGAGGCAAGCCACTTAAGGAAATATCAACAAGAAGATCCGGACTTGGAACTGTTAAGTTGGGGACAATTGGCAGCGGAAAGTCCCATCGCGAAGGCATACTGGGCACAATGGAACAGTTTAGTGTTGATATCTGTCTGCATAGAGTATGGGAAAGTGAAGATGGCCAGTGCTCCCGAAATCCAATAATAATTCCGAGGTTGAGAATTCCGGATGTTCTTAAAGAATTCCATAATAGTCCTACTGGAGGGTATCTAGGCATTACGAAATCGGCCACTGAGTGGATTGCTAGCTTCAAGGAGTGCATAACAGCTAAAGGGTCAAAGCCATGAAGCCATGAGCAGATGAAGCAGCATAACTTAGGTGCACCATTTGAGCGGGTTGCCATGGATGTAGCCGGTCCATTCCGTATGAGCAGACAAGGAAACAAATACGTTCTTGTGGCTTTGGTCTGAGGTCTACCCAATTCCAAACCAGGAAGCGAAAACAGCTGCGGATGTATTCACTCACAATTGGATTACAACATACGCTGCACCTATTGAATTGCACTCAGAGCAAGGAAGAAACTTTGAATCGGCGGTGCCTGATACTTGGTATTCGAAAAACCTGAACGACAGCTCTGCATCCTCAATCAGAAGGCATGGTAGAAAGATTCAACCGGACCCTGGAAGAGCACTTGCGGAAAATAGTCGACAAGCTTCAGTATGATTGGGATATCTACATGCCGCTGTTCCTCATGGGATATCGATCCGCAGTGCATGAAACAACGGGTCAAACACCTGCAAGGATACTCTTTGGTATTGAACTTCGGTTGCCCAGCGATTTAAATTTGGAAAAAATGGTGATGCGAGAATTGGGAAGGAAGCGTCTAGCGTTCTAGAGGAAGAGTTAAGAGAGATACATGCGCTTGTGAGACAGCGAACTCAAATTATGAGTAACAAAATAAAGGTCAAGTATGACAAGGCGATGAACTCCAAAGGCTTCCAAAATGGAGATTTGGTGTTGCTGTACAATCCACAACGGAAATACGTTTGTCCCCAAAACTTCAATGCAATTGGGAATGTCCTACAAGATCATCAAATGACTAAACGACGTAGTGTACCGAATCCAGACTGTTAGGAGACCAAGAAGCAAGATGAAAGTGGTCCCCCTAGAGAGGCTTGCAGAGTTTGGAACAACAAATGTGTCTGATCGGGACGATCAGACTTAGATGGAGGGCAGTGTGGCGAAAATACAAAGCGAATGTCAGAAGAAAGAGAAAAGCCGATAACTGGCATTTTTTTAGAGCGTGAACAGAGAACATTCGGTATCGAGAACGATTCGATCATTCCAGGCGGTTGCGAACAACCGACAAGTATATAAGGGCGACACACAGCTGCTAATCAGTCGTAAAGTGAACGCGTTTGTGATTACTCTACAGTACATTGTGAAAGTTGTGTTACAAGTGATTGTAAATAGTGAAGTGAATTGTGAATTGAATTATTAGTTACGGAGTGAAAAAATGACATTAAATAAATCCTTTATAGAATAAGAAACTGCAAATATAGTTGGTGACTTTTATTAAACAATCCTGTAATCGTATACGAAGGATTTGGGAAATCATCGAGGTTGATTCAGCAAAATTGTAGCAGTATTTAAGAAAGGCTTAATTCAAAAATATTTTTGATTGAAGTTTCTGAGTAAAATATATTTTTGATAACTCTTGCCAAATTTTTGCAAAATTCGATATTAAGCTACCAAAATGCAGATGCCAAAAATTCTAAGACGAAAATAATTGCTTGGAGTGAATGCACAATGGAACATAACATTGAGGGAGGCCCAGGAAATGTGCTGTAAATGACATTTTCATACTTTTACCTAACCTGAGCATTAATTTTAATTTGAGCTATTGTTACATTAGGAGTAAAAATATGTTTTCCTATTATGTAAACAGCTCTGACAGATGATGGCCGGGCGCCGCAATGTCTAGTGAATACAGTGGGTGGGGATAGTCCTCACTGGAGTATCGGTATGTGGACGAGTATTACCATGAAAAATAATAATTCCATATTGCCTGGAGAAATATTGAGAGAGTTTTTCCTTTAGGCCTCGGCTCAATTTAATCAGCTTTGTTCGGTGGGGGATTGTTGTTGTAGCGGCTTGCTAAACCTTGCCTAGTGGCAGGTAAAACTAGTCCAAATCATCGAGGCTATCCAACGGGAGGCCCAGGAAACGTGCTGTATCGGCGGGCTCAGACTAGAGGGATAAGGGTATTAGATGAGGTAGATAGATAGTGTCATTGCATGCCGGACATAGTTTGGATGTGTCACGGTCAAGCTGGGATAGGTAGGAACTACGTCTACTAGAATATATGGAAGTTTGGCTTCTAATAAGTGTCTGTTGGGATGATCCCGACTATAACATCCCAACAGGTATTGCTTACATAGCATAACATTGTGCTCCTTAACTGAGAGCATAGGTGTTTCACTGTGTAAGGGATGCGCCGGCAACTTCTAGAGGTTTCCGGTCACGGCCCTTAGGGCGGTGTTCTGACATGCTTGTAGCTTTTTCACTTGCGTCTTTCTATTCCCTGGCGTCCAAATCGGTGCAGCGTGGTTTACGACGGTCTGGCCAATTGCCTTGTATGTTGCGAGCAACGTTTCTTTGTTTTTATCCCAAGTCCTTCCGGATAACGGTTTGAGGATTTTGTTTCGGCTCTGTACTTTAGTGGAAATTGCAGTCGTATGCGGAGTGAAGGAGTGCAACCAGTCGAATGTGGCTCCCAGTGACTTTGGGTTGTTCATCGTCGGAATTTTTACATTAATCATTTTTCCAACGAGTTTGAGCCGGTACTCATTCGTCCAGATAGTGAAGATGGTAGCTGAGAATTCGCATGTTGTAGTTGTAAATATCGTGCAGTGAAGAAGGGGGAAATGTCGGGCCGCAATTGTCTTTGCTACTGGGGAAAAGAGAGATATATTGGCAGATATCCTTTGTTTGCCACCCGTACCGATGGATTCGGAGGCTATCGCTCTCTTTCTGATGGTCCCCTGAAGCTTTTCCCTGGAGAAATCAAATACCGCGCTAGTGTTTGGCAGTTTGCGCAGGCGGCGGATCACTTCTCTTTTTATTTTGTCTACCGAAGGGTGCAGTGTGAATTGCCGGCTAAAATAGCTCGCGCACCTCCTTGTAGGCTCGGAATGTCTAATGGTCTATCTGTTCTGCTAGCTCCATTCCTCTGTGATCATTTGACAGGCGAGAATGCCAAAGATCGTGGTGTGCGTTAAATTTGCCCAAAACCAAACACAACTAGTAGCTGGAGGAATGTAAATATTAAATATTTCGAGCTTGAAATGAACTGACCCGATAGCTATGTCTTGACATTCTAAGGCAGTATCCCTGCGGTCGCTGTCCGAGTGGATAAGACAACACTGCACGGTGTTGTGTAGGATGAACACCAAGCCTCCACCATGATCTCGCTCGCGATCTTTTCGTATTATGTCGTATCCTGCCCGGATTAGAAGATCTGAGCAGCCGCTCATTTTTGTGGACTGAATCTCAATTATTGGCAGGTTCTTCCGGCTTATGAAGTCGACTATCTCGTCGATCTTTTCCTGGACTCTCTAGGTGTCCGTTACTTATGAAGTTTATTTTTTCTTCAAGCGGCCCCTATTTCTAAGTTTATTACCTAAAAGAAAATACAATGTATATGATATGATATGATGATTAATTAATTTTTTTTTACATTAATAATCTTTTTTTACATTTATTCGTGACCAAATGTACCTACTGCTATGAAAAGTATATATTTTTATTTAAAAAAAAATAAACACTGGTTTGATAAAACCGCACAAGGCAAATTTTAAGTACTTTGTTATTATAGAACTAAATTATTATTATTAAGTATATTTAAAAAAACAATATTCAAGATGATATTTAAATAGTAGTCCTGTACTGTAAGCAGCAATTTTCTCACACAGAAATTTATTAATATTAACAATATAACTTATGGTATTATTTTGGGCATGTAAGCTTATAAACAAAATAAACTTACACTGAGTGATATAAAATATACTTACAAACACATGAATAATTTTTTATGTTGACGGATAATCGAAAAAGGAATCTAAGACAAGAAGTAGTCTTGATCGGGCCAATCAATAATAAAAATTCCTAATAAAAAATTCCTAATAAAAGAAGTTCTGCATTTATTATTTTATCATTCAAGAAGGCTGTTCAATGTTATAAAAGAAGTGTCAGAGGTTTCGAAAAAACGGAGATTATTCACAGTGCATACATAAATTGAAAAAGCTTAATGAAAAGGAGAAGATTTTTTCAATGAAGTGGAAAAATTATTTGATATTGCTCACGGTGACATTTTTAATATGATTGGCGATGTAAGTAAATTGTTTTTAATTGCAATATACAAACAGAAGATGTTTGCAATGGGGATTGGATGAGTCTGTTAAAACATTTTGTTGTGACACCACTAATTGTAACCTCTAATATTAGAAGAAAATGGCAGCCACGAGTGGGTGTGGATGTTCCATTTTATTTATTATTTTCCATTTCTAAAATTTCATCGATATGGAGCATTATAAATCTAAAATTAAAAAAAAATTACTGGTGAACATACAGGAAGAGAAATTGAGTAAAATATTTTATTTTCTATTATTCTGAGAAAATCAAATTTTGTAAACCTGCAGCATTCCACCCTACTCGGTGGACATTAGAGCAATTTAGAATTAAAAATTATATTTTTCGCATGAGTTTCAACTTCATCGCATAGGATGAAGAAAGTTTATTGGAGATTTCATTATTTATAGTTTTTGTGTATGTTCTGCCTTATCTTTTTTTGATAGAAATGAACCAGATAATATGAAAGCAAAACCGATTGAGGCGTATAATTCAAAAGCGTTATGCAATTCAATTTGCCTAAACGTTTTATTTTCTTTTAGTTTAAATGACTTTTAAGTAAGAACACTGATTATTCGATTAATTGTATTTATTTAAATTTTTTTTGATATCGAAGGACAAAAACCAATTTGTTATGCAGATTGTGAGCTAGTAAAAAAAAGTTAAAATGTAATTAAAATATGGGTATTTTTAATGCGGCCTGTAATTGTTTTTGGTTATAAGTAATGAGCTGTATTCAAAGGCCTATTTTTGTTAGAAACATTATTTTTCATTGAATATTGTTACACATCAAAGAAAAAATGGTGGAAGTGACAGCTGTTTCGGAGATCACCACATCTCCTCGCCAGACTTATTTTGCCAGGAATCGACACGACGGATTCTGGCATCACAGACGAGTGCTCCTGCCATGTTATCTGTTGTTGTATTATTCAATTTTTTTACTTACCAAAATATGTTTACTAAAATAATTTATGTAATCTCAGATGTTATACATTTTATTTGACTTATTCATTTCATAACGTTAATCCAATTTTTATCAAAATTCCATCATACTTAGTATAAGATTTACTCGAAATGAAAAAAACACAAGTGGTTCAATTCAAAATTTTGAAATCAATTTTTGAAATGTTCTTAACTTTGTCACAATTCACAACCGTTTTGTTCGGATGATAGAAAGCGAGTGATCTTTTAATAATAAGAGAATTTTGAAGTATG
Organism: Neoceratitis asiatica; assembly: GCA_030068015.2. Lineage (NCBI taxonomy): Eukaryota > Metazoa > Arthropoda > Insecta > Diptera > Tephritidae > Neoceratitis > Neoceratitis asiatica. Next base: position 3,116,823 of record CM061530.1, read on the forward strand.
ATTTTGTACATATGTTTTCTTGGAATAAATAACGGGATGGAGTAGGGTTGCAGGTAAGTATTTTTAGATTTGGAGTAAATTCATTAAGGTAAGTATTCGGGTAAGTACTCTGGAGCGAAATAGAGGACACTTGTGGAAATCCTGAGTCCTGTACATAAACAGGTTTTGTTAGTAAAAATGAGTGAAATGTGGGGTCATGTAGAGAAAAGAGATGAAAGATGAGGGAGTGAATAGGCGACACTTAAGCTAAGTGGGTGGTAATATACAAAGTTTGCTAATATTGCGAGTAACGACTCTATTTTGATTTCTGTCTACCACTATGTCTACCACAAGAATATTTTGATCAGGCGCGGGATGGAGTTGTATAACGCGTCCTAAACGCCATTTGTTGTGGGAGAGGAAGTCTCCTTTAATGACAACGAGATCTCCTTCTGTGATGTCGAGCTCTTGGCCCTTCCAGTTATACCGCTTATGGAGCTCTTGAAGATATTCACATTTCCAGCGTTCACTGAACTCATGGTGGAGCCTGTTCAGTTTTTCTAATTTATTTATTAGAGTTATTTAAGTGGTCGAGATCTTGTGACATTGGGGAGGAGGTCTGGAGCTGATAACCGCTTCTATACGAGCGAAAAGAGTAGTAAGCTCCTCGAAATTAAATTTATGGCTGCCGGCCATCTTCGCGAAGTGAGTTTTGAAATTTTTAACTGCTGCTTCCCAGAGTCCGCCCATGTAAGGACGTATGGCGGGATGAATTTTCATGTGAATCTGTGGATGGTGTATATTTTTGCTATACCGTCTGAGGCTTCTGCGAGGAAGGAAGATAATTTACGTGATAAACTTCGCTGTGCTTCTACAAACGTCTTACCATTGTCGGGCATTACTTTAAGTGGGATGCCTCTGCGTCCGACGAAACGTGCAAACTCGTCTTTGAAAGATTCTTTCGTCAAATTGATACATACTTGAGATGAATAGCCTTGTGTGAATCTTTCACGAGCTCTTGGGGCTTGGCTCCGCGGGTCCCTAACTCTGCTGGATTGTCAGCGCTGCAAACATGTCGCCATGTAGCATCGTTGACATTATCGAGGAATTGAGCAGTCCTATTCACTACGTACGTCTTCCACATCTATGGTGGTTTTTTCAGCCATGGCATGATTATAGAGGAGTCTGTCCACAAGATGAGTTCGTGAGAGGGTAAATGCAATTGAGGTCAGATGTGCTTTATTAATTTTGCGGGGAGTACTGCGCTACAAAGTTCAAGTCTGTGTAGAGAGACGGTAAGAGTGCAACTTTATTCTTAGCTAAGAATAGGTAGGATGTTGCGACTTCGCCATATTGAACCCTTAAATAAACGCAGGCTCAAAAAGCGTCTTCGGGGGCATGTATTGCACCCATCAAGGTATTTTGATTTTCTTGATTTCCGAGTGGCCACTTATACATATTTTTCAAAGCTTCCTCTAAATAATAATAACTTAGTTCTGTAATAACAAAGTATGAAAATGTATCAAGAGTTCATTATAACCTTTCAAAGAGCGGATTTATCAAAAAAAAAAGATCTGTTTGTAAGGTGTTTGTTTAATTTTCTATGAGAATATCTACTTTTCATAGATGTTGGTATATATGTTCACGAATAAATGCAGAATGTAAATAGATCCCTTGGTATTTGTTTGGACAATTTATCGACAAAGAGGCAAAGTTTAGTATGAATATAAAAAGCTGACTTAAGCTTTGGACATAAGAATTAGGGGGCCCGGTAAGGAAAAAGATCAACTTGGTAAATAGCGAACACCCTAATGTACTTACGTAACCATTTAAAAGTATTTATGCTATTTTCAACCCTCCACTTTAGCCGTATTATAAATTGGTATGGATAATAAGAAAAACCATAATCAAACACATTTATTTGTATGTGTGGCGAAACAAAATAAAAGCTTTTGAATATACCAGTGCAAGCACTCATCGGTTCGAAGGCTTTAGATTTGTAGTTTTTGAGTTATATTTGATGGACTATTATATGGATTGTTACACGCAATTATGAGCAAATACCGTGCCTTACAATCACAGCCACTCCTGCGTGTACAAGTAAAGAAGTTAAGTCTGTAATATTTGGCAATATTTTAGAAAAACATGTATGTCAATGCTCACATGTGTTTATGTTAAATAGAAAAATAATAAATACCATGAGTAAACTCAATCTAGCAACTAACCACCTGAAAAATTTATTTATATTTGTCTTCCGTTAATAGAACAAATACATACAGCGAGGCTAATGCTATGCTATATAAATCACACTTTACCCTGCCAACCAGCACTGGGTAAACAACTTGATAATTTGGACAAGATTTGCTGAATAGTGGATAAAAAACTGAGGAACAGCATAGGTATTTTATTAAAGAGAGTGCAGATTTTACCCACTTTTTCCGTGTACATCATCTTGCTGTCCTGTTTCACCCATTCAGTTTAGCCCATAAAGAAAACATATAACTGTCCTTTTTTAATTTCTCTCGTCAGATGGACACAGGGTTGAATTTTTTTAAGGCGAATTCATACTTGCATATAATTCGCTTCCATATTTAAAATATAAAACAGTTGTTTGCTATTTAAAAAAAAATATTTATAAATTTATTTATTTTAAAAATATGATTACATATATTTAAATATCTAACTAACAGTTATATATTTTAATCGATTTATATCTAAAATTTTACAATTTATTATTATAACTAACTCTTTGTATTAAAAAATTACAATATCGAAATTTTAAATTAACTTAAATTCTAAATTCCGCAAACATGATCTGAAAATATAAAAAATGAGATATTAGAAAATAATCTAACATTAAAAAATCATAAAATAATAATAAGAGAAATTAAAAGTTTAGTTACAGCGTAAAATTTGGTTATAGGAAGTTGAAAACAAAAAAAATTTTAAGAAAAAAATATTACAATTTTACAATTTCATAACCAAAAGAAAGATAATCGTATTATCTTCATTGTGATATACAAGTATATTAAAATTTATTTCAACACTGAAAAAAGGAGTGCATTATACCAAGAAACTTGCACTTTTTACTTAAAATTTGCTTACACAATGCATTTATTTACCTGGAAATAAATTTAGTAATTATGAATAGCAGCGGCTTTTGTTTAAAATTACTCAAAATGTTTGGAGTTCCTTTCCAAAATAAGTGTAATTGATGTGTATTTCATTGATAGATGCTGTGCTTTAAAAAAAATAGCTCTGGGCCAGACCAACACCGATTTTGACTTGCATAATATATTCACGCAACACTTATTATTTATATAATTTGCTTGCATATTTATTGTTATTTTATAGATCATTTCACGAAGCACAATAAAGCCAAGCATTTGTAGTTTGTTTGTTGGCAATATACAAGAGGACTCCCTGTAAATATGTATGAAAAAGTACAACTTTAAATATTAACAACTTTTCAACTATTTAAACTATTTTGAAAAAAATGCACATCATATTATTTAAACAAAAGCCACTGTTCTCATTATCACCGTCACATAATAATAATTTTTAAAAGCAACTACTCACTGTATATGCGTAATTGAAAATCCTCGAATTCTGCGGTAAACAAATCTGCAATGAAAGAAAAATTGTATATGAGTATAAATTATTGCCATTAAGATCAGAGTTTTTATAATAATACTTGCTCGTGTTGGCTTCTCTATGAATTCGGAACGCCTGGGCAATCTGTAATGAAAATGATATTAATAATTGAAATAATTTTATTCGTTCAATTTCTTACCGCTTACTTCGGCACAGAAGTGCGCCGCAACGAATACAATAATATGTATTTATTCGCTTGAAGTAATACCATTTCATGTGAATTTTCAAGATGACTGTGATCACTGTTGCACTCATGCATCAAAAATGCACAAAAATTATTACATATTTGCTCCTAAAAATATACATAATGTGACGAAAATCCCAAATACGAAGGACAGGCATAAGAAGTGGCAGTAAGATGCAAATTACCCTTACCAAGGACAAACAAAAGGGTACACAGTGTAAAGAAAATTCCACGTCGTTAAGGATAAACGGAGTAGCTGCAGCAACGGCAGGCAAATGAATAATCAGCTTATTCTTAAGCACGTCAACAGAATGTTTTTGTCATCCTCAAGTATAAACAGAGCGGCAGTCGCTATATTCTCGATTCACGCTCTAGATAATTTCAGTTATCGGCTTTTCTCTTTTATCTGACATTCGCTTCGCATATCAGCCACAATATGTAATTCCAGTTCGAACGGCAACCATGACTGTGAGAATGAATTCGCTTCATGTGAGAACTTTGAAAAATCCTATGTTTATTCTTTGCTTTCTCTAACACACGCAGTTCTTAATAGAATACAAATTATTATTAGATTCGCTCATCTAGCAGCACTAAGTTAAGGAAATTTATTTCTCTATTCGATCACAAAATTTGTAAATGTGTTCGTGAGAAGATAAAAATGTTTGAATGTGTGGGTGAAAGTGGTTAGTCGTGGTTGGCAGGGTAGAAGCTAAGCAATTGTATTCAATCATCACGATATATCAGACATATTTTATATACCAAAGGAAACTGTCCCCTCACTGTTTCTTAAAACCACACATGCAATATGTAAATAAGAAAATGAAATGAACTTGGGGAAATCCTGAAATATTTCCAGACTAAAATGAATACACTGAAAAGAGATGCAAATTGGTGTTCATTGTGAAACGCTGAAACAGCTAACAGAAACTATATTAATAACAGTACCTAAATTTAATCACAAATAGTAATTAAATATAATTTTCCATTTGCTTTTTGAGCTATGGCTTATTGAACTTTGAAATCTTCAATCACTGTATTCCCTATGGGTGAAATATTCAGTACAAAATTTGCGATTTACGAATTGGTTCAATTTACGCTTGAACAAAATTGGGAAATATTGAAAACATACTTTCAAGATGAGGAGTCTTCAACCGTAACTGCAAATTGAAATTGAATTGAAATTTACGACCAGTTTGGGAAGCGAATTCGCCAAACTGATTCGTTATCGGAAAAAACAACTCGCGTACGTGTTCACCCAGCGCTTTCAGAGGAAAATATTGCTGCTGTAGCTCAAAGTATGGTCGAATACGAGGTGAAGGCTGATAAAAGAAATAAACACTCGAACACGATAGTCTTAAGGCCAGTAGAAGAAAAGGTTAAAACCTTAAAAGCCGCACCACCTCAAGCAGAAGCTAACTTCTCTGAGAGACAGATGCAGATAATTATTAAATTATAATTGTGTCGCACAAAAACCTAAAGAAATTGTTCGTTAGTTTTTATATTCACTAGTTACAACGAAATTACAATTAAATACAATAAAAAATTTAAAAGTTTTAAAAATTACTTTCCTGATCCGACTGTCTCTTAATATTCCGTGCTCGTATGTGTGTTTTCTTTAAGAGTTGAAATGTTATGACCTGTTTCTTCATTTATGCAAAATTACCTTTATTTAATTCTGACATTTAAAGCATAAATTCTGAAAAATCGAAGGTGATCCGGAAATACCTAAATAAATGGTCTGGGGTGAAATTTTCTTACAAGCCTTCCCGGGAACCATGGGAAAAACTGAAAAATTTTTAGCACAAACTGACGGATAGTTTAGGGTATCATATAAACCAGACATAAAAACAAAGATTTTTGTATTTATGTACTGAAGAAGAAGATAGAACATTCTTCTACCCACATATTTGTAAGTTTGTGCATACAATGTATGGCGGCCCTGGGGAATTTTCGGGAACAAAAATATTTCATATGCCCATCCATCCTTCTAACAAAAACTTAACCATAACAAATCATAAATATTTTTTTAATATATATGCTTCTGATCCACTTGGAAGAAAAGGAATTTCAAGTAAGTCGAGCCATAAATACAATTCTTTTTGTTTACTCGATCCCTGGTCAACTTCTCGTAACGAAAAAAAATTTTTCTTTGGCAGTTGTCACAATGTTCTTGGGCTTACTGCAAGGTCTGATAGCAATAATTCAAATCTTTATAACTAATAATTGAAGTGATTTGCAGCCGAGATTTTCCTCCAATTTATGGTGCGCGTCTAAATGGGGTTCAAACAAAAGAAAGGGATTTACAGCTCATTATATTCAGAACGGTTAACAGATTTTCTGATAACCTTTTAATTTCATGTCAGAAATTCACTCGATACACTGCAATTAGTTTTTTTTTATGTCTGTTGGCCCGGATTCTGCCGCACCACTGTTAACCACTCGATTACTGCTACCACCAACTAGTAACCAAAAGTAAAGCAATTTTCAGCCATACACCTTTATTCTTCTTATATACAGCAGAATTCGGTTTTCTATAGGACTTCAACACATCACTTTACTGCACTCATTGCTGCAACCCACTTCATTTCCAACTTAGATTGCGGTATGTCGCACTAATTGAATAACAAAATATATGCACTTTATTCCGTTTTTTGGTTTCCATATATTTGATTAATTTCATTATGACTTTAAGGGAAGCTCAGAGACTGAAGGGCCAAACAATAGTACTAACATACACGAAATACTACAAGAATAAAAATCCCCTAAAGCAGGATTTACTTGAGATGAAAATCGTAGATTAATATGAACAAATAACCCTTCAACAGGCTCCAACTGAGCTGAAATTAATAACAACTTGGATTTCAAAATGATATATTACAGAGCTTTGGGATTATTAACTGTTTAGTGGTTAGGGTGCTACGACATTAGAACCAAACTATTTAACAAAAGATTTTATTGGTATTGCTTACAATGTTCGGATCTGATATAACCACTGGGTATATATATATATATATATATTTACATATTTACAAGGGTTATACGTATAACGAATATATTTGTTTGTATGTATATGTAATATTAATTTATGTATAGGTATAATGTACGAAACAAAAGGCATGCTCGTAACAGTACAGTTAAATAATAGTACTACTAAAAAATAACCCTTTTGAGGGGTTGGAAATGGATTAACAACAGCAGAAATCTGGGCAACAGAAATCGTGGGAATAAAATATTACTCATAAAGAACTAAATAATAAAGGTGAAGTCAGAAGTATAAAAATATTAAAAATACAAACTAGCAAACTAGAGAGTAACAAAACTGCGTGCTATACATATAATGGTAGATGACTATATAGTAATAGATGACTTTCAATACAAAAATAGTAGGTGGTATGGTGTGCTACGGACCAGGGACGTAATACGGTGACTCCGTAGCAGAGAACATTAAAGAGCTCAATACCTTCGAAGCTATTTCTGACATTTAAATTCCGTCAGGCGTTTCGTGGCGTGATAAAACTGCAGCCTCGCCATTTAAGTCAATATATATGAAGGCGATCAAAAAGCAATAAACAATTCATGAATACAACGACTCCAGGGTTCAGGGGAACTTGCTGACAGCTTTCAAAAACTTTCGAAAGAGTTGAAGGCAGCACTTCTGTGATAAGGATGCGCCGTACGCTGATGTTAAATTCTACACATGACTTTGCTGAGTGCCGGCCAGAAAACTGCTACTACATAGAACTGTTAGCCGGTATATAATAAAATGTTCTAATCCTCATTTTTTCAGATCAACAATTTGCAAGCTCAAGGTGATGGTACATAAGAGAGAACGTGACAACGAGAAGAACCAATTGCGGACCAGCGTGTGGATTGTCAAAAACGAAGTCGATTGATGAAAGCGTATTTCACCATTGCCGCCAGAATTTAACAGAAATGCTCTTTAAGTTTAAAATTTTGAGTGTAGCAATGGTAATTATGCTCAGAAATTTAATTTCATATACTCCAATAAAAAGTTCTGTAAATTGATACAAATGCTAAGTTATAGAAATTTGTGTGCTATGTGTATGAAAATTGTATGCTGTTTTGCCGACGGCATTTCGCATCATTTATTATTCAATTATTCGCGATTTTAAACGCAAAATTTTAATAATTATTGGATTTTTGGAAATATTTTCGTAAATATACGTACATTGTGAAAAACAAGTTTTCAATTCTTCATTTATTCTTTTAGAAAATCTATCGACTGAAGTATATATTATTATTTTCACACATATTTAGGTACATTGCAATAATAATTTTTTTTTAATATAAATATAAGAGCATGTAGGCATGCATATATGTAAATACATATGTATGAAAGTACTTAAATTACTTAACTTCTTCTCTCGTCCAAAAGAAGAAATCGAATAATATACAACAATAACATTTTAATTCGCATGCATCCTACAACATAAAGACAATCGAGCACATTAGCCCGTTTACCCGTCTCAACACTTGCTTCTTGGCGACGGTCAGAAAGTTAAAATTGTAAGGAAGATCAAATTTGGGTGAAACCAAACGTTAGATTCGCGGCTGATATTTATATTTCTTACTGTCATTGACATATTGCAGTTCTTACTCGAGATATCGTGTACACAAAGAGACGGACAGCCAAAAACAAATTGATTTGTCTCGTCATTCCATGAAGTTTTATATACATAGCTATGTGTATACCTATATCGACTATCTTATAACCGTTAGGTGAACAAACTTAATATACTCTCTAAAATATTGCAGCCGAGTATAAAACAAACAAAAAATCAAACATCTTTGCGAAATGTGAAGCAAGAACAACATACATTTGCATGCATTTGCGTCGGCAAGCATTGCTTCAAATTAATTAATTAATTGCTAATAATTAATTTTCACAAATTAACTTTGCAGTATTCATTTATCTACATTACTTTCGTTCGCATTATCGGGTGTGCGTGTTACAGTTGCCGAGTGAAGACACAAAATTCTTCACCTTCTAATTTTTGGCAATTTGGTTTGTAGAAGAGACGCGCGAGGGGAGATGTGTGCCGCTAGTGCCGTTAGTTTAGACGACGATGCGCAAGCGTTCGCCATGAGAAGGAATTTTTTTGTTGCAATTTTAACTAGCGGCCATTAAAAAGTGTTGTCATGGCAATAGTATTTTTTGCTGGATGTGTACGCATTTACTTGTGTACGTACATATATATATATATATATATATATGATTCATGTGCGCATATATTTGTATTAATTGTGCGTGCGAGCTTGTGCTTATATGTACTTTTTTTTTTTTGTTGCTGAGGGGGGAATCTGCCAAAGATACTGCTACTTCCAAGTATGCAGCATGCACGATTCCTACTACCCGCTAAAGGTACACTTCATTCGGGTCCACGCCCAATCAGTATTATCATACCACATTGGACTTGCGGAGCAATACGCCTACGTACTAAACCCTTACCTCCGTCTGCAGTTCACTGGTCCTACGGAACCACCGCTAGACATTTCTTCGCAGGACCAGGTTTAGCCAGATTGGCTCTTCATGGACAACTTTCTGTTCTATCCTCCGTTATATCTTATGTTTTCGCTACTGCGTTGCCGTTCTTTTATTCTCAGATCATGGAGAGCTATTGCGGACCAAATTTTTACTTTATTTCACACGATTTTATTTTGTATCATGTGGTGCACAATGGTTTTGGAGACACCCGTTCTTTGATAAGGCTCTCTATATCTGTTCTCGGGCAGGAAAAGACGATGTGCTGCGCGTTTTCACTACTGTTACCACAGAAAGAATAATCTTTCCCGTCATCGTGACCGTACTTATGGAGGTATTCTCTGAAGCAACCGTGTCCGGTCAGAAGTTGCGTCAGGTAGTAGTCCGTCTCGCCGTGTTTTCTCTCCACCCAGGCTTGAACGTTGCCGATTAGCTGGTACGTTCATCTATCTTATTCTGCTATGTCTCAGCGCCTCTGCCACTCATATATACATTTCAGCCTTTATGCGCTCCGCTCCTCCGTTGTGAGTCGCCTTCGAATACTTCTGCATTTATCGTAAACTCTTTTGAGTTCCATTGCCATTATATCCGGTGGCATGATGCCCGCTATGACCCCTGATGCATCGTGCGACACCGTGCGGAATCTCCTGATTACTCTGATTGCACTTAGCCTGGTCACAGATCTTGCTTTTTTCCTGCTTGTTATTAGTACTGCTTCAGTTTTTTGTCCAGCTAGTTGGAGCTTTCTTTCTGTGAGCCAATTTTTAATCATTAAAGCAGTGTTTTCACATAAGTTCTCTGTTTGGCTAAGATCCTTTCCCACCACAGTTACTGCAATGTCATCAGCTTATCCGATAATTTGAACCCCCTTTGGTAGCGGAAGTCGCAGTACTCCGTCGTAAAGTACGTTCCACAGCAGTGGGCCCAGTACCGAGCCTTGCGGTACCCCACCCGTCACCTTGTACTCTTTGGGTCCCTCGTCGGTGTCATAAAGTAACAGCCTATTTGACAGGTATTTGGAGATAACTCTTAATAGATAGCTCGGTGTTCTCTTGTATTCGAGGGCGCTCATTATCTGTGGCCAATAAGCAGAATTAAAAGCATTTTTAACGTCCAACGTTACTACCGCGCAGTATTCTTTTATACCATACATCCATCTCGTTCCTTCTACAGCCTTACATGCGACATTGGCCACTTTTTTGAGGGCATCAATGGTTGACCTGTGCTTACGGAATCCATATTGGTTTTCGGCGAGTCCTGGGGAGCAATTTTTAAGGCCATGGTAGGAATTCCAACTAGCCCCGGTGCTTTGGTGTTTCCAATTCTTTCTGCTGCTTGTATTAATTCCTCATCGATAATCACTGGTGCGTCTATTACCATGTTCATGTTTGCTGGTATAAGATGTTCTTCGTTCGGTTATGTAGGGAAAAGGGTTTCCACAATGTTTTTCAGTAGTATGGGGCGGGTTGGTGATTTCCCTTTATCTCCTTTGATTTTCTTCATTACCACTTTGTACGCATCGCCCCACGGATCCTCGTCAGCGTTTTCGCAGATCTCTTTGAAGCAGGTGAGTTTGCTCTTTTTGATTACTTTCTTGAGGTCGCGCCGTTTCCTTTTAAAACACTCGTGCAGGTTTGAGTACTCAGGCGATCTCCTTCTCCTCTGACATATTCGCCTGGCTTTGTTGCATTCATTCCTTAGGATGTCGATTTCTTCATTCCACCAGTAAGCAGGTTTTCTATGATAGCCCTGTTCTTTTCTGCACATGGCGGCATCGCATGCTTTGCTGATATGTCTCACCAATATCTCTGCTTGACGTTCCGTATTTTCTACATTTGCCAGATTCCCATCTAGCATAAGTCGGAAGAGCTCTTCGTCTAGTGTTTCGGCTTTCCATCCTCTAGTTTGCACCTTCTTGACGTGCTTGTCTTTTTGACTCGTGGAGTTTCCGATATCCATCATAATGGCCAGGTGATCAGTATGTGTATAGATATCAGAGACTTCCCAGCTTGTTGATCGCACTAGCGGGCTACTAGAAAACGTGATGTCAATCACGGAGCCACGGCCGTTCTTTTCGAATGTATTTCTATTTCCAGTGTTTAACAGCACCACGTCAAGCGATGAAAAGGCCTTGAGTAAGGCGTCCCCTCTCTTATTTGTACTGATAATGCCCCATTCCAGCGCCCATGCGTTAAAATCACCTGCTACCACGTTCTTCGTGGTTGTTAAGACTTCTCGTACTAGATCATCCAGTATTCTTTCAAAAACGCCTTGCGGGACACTCGGTGGTATATAGCAGCTATAGAAGGTGATTCCACAGATCTTCGCTCGTGTGTAGTAGGGCTTCTCCAATAGCGGCTTTTCTTGAAAGGCTTTGCCTCCACAGGACCATATGGCGGCTTTGTTTGTGATGTCGGAGGCCCATGTTGCGTTGTCTATGTTTTTGTACTGATCGCTTAATATTGCTACGTCCACTTTCTCCTCGTACACTGTCTGTTTAATCAGTTCTTGCGCAGCCTCACAGTGGTTCAGGTTTAGCCGTATGACTTTCATTTGTTGTACTTTTTGTATGCTTCTTGGTATAATGGGCATTTCTTGCTACCTATTCGGTGGTTTGAGTTTTCCCTTCCCTTGCTTTTGCACGCACTACAAGACGGGGTTTTTTCGCACGCCTGTGCGAAGTGTCCCTTTTCGCCGCATCTTAGACACCACTTGCTCCTATCATCCGGGTTTTTACATGCTCCTGCCAAATGCCCATGTTCTAAGCATCTGAAACACCTTTTAAGATTTGGCTTCTCTCTTATTCTGCACACTACCCAGCCTATTTTAATTTCTTGCGCATCTAATAGCATCCTTGCTTCCAGCGCGGGGAGGCTTACAACCGCTATTTGTGGACCCGCATACGCAGCCCTGAGGCTTTTGATAGCACCCTCGTCAAAACTGTCAAGTCTCTTCACTTGTTTCCGTATGGCTTCGGAAATATCATTTTTGGTGGTGATTTCGTCCAGATCCCAAATTTCCACCACAACTTCGTGTGTAAGCGCCTTGATTTGTGCCTGTTCTCCTAGTAGTTTCCCTATCTCGTTCTTAAACTCACTCGTACTTTCCTTTTGCGTCTCTTTCAGTTCCAGTAGTATTTCGCCTTTGGCCGTCTTCCTAATCCTTTTCACATTTTCGCCTAGTTTCTGCAATTTTTCTTCTTTTTTGACCGCCATTAAGATGTCTCTGTAGGACATGTCTCCAGAGCGTGCTATGACTATAGCATCGGGTCGTGTTGGTGGCTTTCGTGCATTCTTCTTGACGTTTTGTGGCTTGCGCTTGACACTTACCCAGCCTTCTTCCTTTTCCCTTCCTTCTCTGCATTTACCAGTGTTGTCTCTTTCTGCCTTCTTTTCAAGGTTGATAACTTCCTTCCCCGGTACCTCTTCATGTCTCGTTTTTTTTTTAGTGGTGTTTTTTGCTTTGGTAGGTTTTCGTCTCGGGGCCTCTTTGGCGTTGATTCCGTAGTTGGAGTCTTCAGGAGAACGTTTCGTCTAGCTTCCTTCATTCCGGTATGTTCCTCGATTGCTTTCGCATACAGTTTTGCTATAGCGCTGAGAGTATCTCTCATGTTGTTGTTAATGGAGCATTGCGGGGGACGCTTTGCTTCAGCCAGCTTCTTTATAGCATTTCCTAAATCCGCCATGTAGTCTCCATGCTGTGGCACAGTTTGGCATGAGGCGTGTTATCCTCTAGCACTGGTAGTGACGATCTTGCACGTACCGGTTTATCTGCAATGAGCATCTGGTTAAGCGATCGCACTATTCTTGATGCGCGCTTGAATGGATCTATTTCTGCATTTGGAGTCCTCGCATTTAATTCTGCCTCAGCGCCAAGGCTCTCAGCGCCACTACTCATTATGATACCATATATGTTTTTATTAGTTTTTGTGTTGTTGTTGTTTCTCGTATTGTTTTCCATAGGCTTCTTTTTACAGCCCATCGTGTGTAGTGGGGCGGGCCGAAATAGACTGGAACGGGTATACCCTCGGGGACAATACCCCCCTACCCCAGTTCCCTGAGGCCTGTCCTTCGCTTTGCCGGTCCCGGAAAACTCGGACGGACCGGCGCTCACCCGGGACAACGTAGGCTACTACTCCTATGTCCAATGCACACTTCCCGACCAAGGACCGAAGTGGATGTTCACTGATCACACATCACCCTTTCCATTTAGCCAGCGGAGAAGTCGCTGGCAAAATTTTAAGCGACTCCCAGTGTGCTGCGCCGCGTACCGGTCAGTTTGTTTTAATCAGCCGCACCTAACATGGTGAACAGACGCTGACCAGGGAGTCGTCCATTATATATTTCACGCCTGGATTTTTGTACTACACAACATGCCCTTGCATGTTGCGGTGTCGATTCGCCACTGTCACAGGAGTTTCATCGGTCATGCTGGCTTTTTTACTGCAACCACCGCTCCTGCCGCTTATCGTCGGGGATTGCTTATTCGTTTAAACTTATTTCGCAACTATCTTGCTACTACAGGCCGTCCGGCTCTTCGCGAACTGCCGACCCCCCCCCGGTTGCTTGAAGCTCAGTTATGGTGACCATTCCCACTGGGAATTAACGTCCCTCCGAGTATGTATGTACGAGCATGCATTTACGAGTGTACATGCATAGTATGTCAAAATATCTGAATGAATTTTGATTTGTACAATTATTTTGATATTTACCAAAATTAACAAATTCTTAATGGAAATTAAATAAATATTAAGATTTATTGTATTTAATTTAGCATTATTATAATTCATTTTATCTTTTATTAAGATTTATTGTATTTAATTTAGCATTATTATAATTCATTTTATCTTTAAAAGTATAATTAAAATATAAGAAACAAGTACATGAAAAAGATATGTTCCTTTAATTCCAAAAATTTCTAAAGAATTTTACAAATTATCAAAAGACAGTAAACAAAAATTGATAGTTAAGGAATTTCTGATGTCCGTTTATCTTACATACATTTATCAATTTCACATTAACTTTGCATATATTTTCTCATCTTGAATATAATTACACTCATTTTGTTATTTCGAGCACAATTTCTGTTCGCTCACTGTTAGGTGAAATACGCTTTCAAATAGCAATGGTGAAATACGCTTTCATAACACGAGCCAGCGGTACAATTTGGCAATAGACACGCGCTGGTCCTTCTCGTTGTTATACGTTCTCTGTACATAACTTTCAACTTCAAAAAACAAACTTTTACGTTACTATTAAAAGTAATTTTCGAAATTGAAGAACTGTTTATGATTTACATCTCCAATAGTTTACAAATCTTTCTCTCTATTGCAGGATTGACGCGACCGGCCATTTATTCATTCTCCTCAAGCCAGTACGCATATCCAATGCTTGGTCCTGACATGACACCAACGTGGCAAGTATTTAAAATTATGCTACATCATATTGCAATTCTTCTTGTTCATAATTTACATAGCTATTGTTTACACGATTAAAGGCGAGTCACAATGAGAGCCAGGCCTCTCCATCTGATAATTCCAATGTAGTGGAGCTCTTCCTCTTCATCTGCTTCCACAAGGGTAACTGTTACGTATACCTTCAAAGCTGGAGTTATTTCATCCATCTAGGCAACATGACCTAGCCAGCGTAATCTATTGTCTATCGCTGAACTATATCAATGTCGTCGTGTATCTCATACATCTCATCGTCCCATAGTAAGGAGTTATTCATTTAGTGGAGTCGAAAGTGCAGGGCTGTATTTTTATATCTGTCAAACCAAACATGCTTTGTTTTAGTTAAAAATCCGGCATTTACGAAAATGGACTGATTAATGACCGAATACCGCGATAAAATTGTTGAAACCTACTACAAAAATGGCGATTTAACCATCTTTCGTGCTTTAAGAAGAGATCATGGTGAACATAATCGTCCAACTACCCAAGCGATTGGTAAAATTTTAAGGAAATTTGAAGAGACTGGATCGGTTACAGATATTGTAAGTGAAAGTGTAGCCGAAGGCCCGAATATGTCTATTTCCAGCTCAGTCCAGCTCACACAACAACTGAAGCTTACGTCAGATGGGTGCTTGAACAACAAGCAATATTGCCAACAAGATGGTGCCACATGCCACGACCAAATGTGGCTTTATTGTGAGCGAGATTTCCCGTCCGCGTAATTTCTCGTCTTGATATGTCAATTGGCCACCGAGATCGTGCGATTTGACACCTTTAACTTTTGAGCTCCTGAAAACCAACATTCGTCAAGTAATGGTTGATATACCGCCCAATATGTGACAAAAAATGGTCGAAAATTACTTTAAACGGATCGAAGGGTTTCACATATAATGCCAAGGTTCAAACTTTATAACAAAAAGGAATTTCATGAAAAAAATATTTTAAATTTTCATTATTTACCATCATTTTGGAAACGGCAAAGTGGATATCCCTGTAAAAGAACTCCATTTCATTTTAAATTCATATTAGGTCCACTACTTAATACATGCTTTATTTTTTTAAATTCGAATAATTATTTAAGAAAAGCATGATCAATAGTATAATTGATAAAATGGCGCATATAAAGCTGTAACATTTTAACCTAATATAAGTACCGCAGCCTTCTTGATTCCATGAAACACATTGCATTACCTTGTCACCATGGATATTCAGCTTTGCCGTAGATTTGCCGAGTTGGTTGGGCTTCAGGCTCAACTATAGCAGGTTCACCTTATACATCTAATGAAATACGATTACTTTCTGCTGCGGTTTCCTTCATTTTAAAATAATGAAGAAGAACTCCCCCCAAAAACCCTTTTTTTAATTGAATATTTTGAACAAAGAAAAATGGGTAGGAGTGACAGCTGTTTCAGAGATCACCACATCTCCTCATCAGACTTCTTTTGCCAGGAATCGAACCAACGGATTCTGACATCACAGGCGAGTGCTCTACCACTGACCCAACGTCTTTAATAACGTCATATAATGTGCTGTCAATTTATTACTAACCAACAACTATTAAGTGCTCTAATATTTAGCGGCTATTTTCACTTCAGATGGTTTTGGGTAAAGGCCATTTTTTGTAACAAGTCTAGTGCTCAATGAATAAATTTAATTCTCCCCCACCCTCGTAGATACAAGTTTTTCAAAAGTCTTTTAGTTGCTGGTGTTAAGCTCAGCCGCCAGGTGGAGCATGGCAAAACATTTGTGATCATTCCATATCGAAAAATTCGGATATGTCTTTAAAGCCGATGAAAGATAGGACTTTTGCCCCACGTTTGGTAACAGATTGGCATTGATGTCTCTAATGAATACATGCAACTCTATGAAATTTCCCTGTCATGCCAGGCAGAGAAGTCCTATCTGCCATCGACTTAAGACAAGCCGTTCGTTTGGTTGATGAACTGAATTCATCATATATTTTTATAATAATAATTTTGTGCTTTTTATTCTGACGTTTACACTGTCTTTATAGAGTCTGCAATATCTGCTGACATCTCCGAATAAGACGCTTGGTATTAATTCGGCTTAGTTTTTTTAAATAACATACTATAAAAGTAAACGGTTAATATTTCCTTTTTTACGCATCTGTAGCAATTGAAAATCTTTTGCCGCATGTACTGACCGGATACCCATTGCAAATTAACAATTTTGCTAGTAAATTCTGCCTACTCACTGCAGTGGAATTTGGTTAATTTTATGCATGCACCCAATTGGACTCTGTTTTCCAGCTGTCTTTGAGTTTGTATTTCCGCCGTTCAATTTGGCTAGTACTGCTTGGTAATTCCATTTTAATGGCTAAAAGAAAACAAATGCGATTAAGTAATACATATGTACATAGTTGAATTTTTTTACAATTTCTTGCCATTACACACCACCGCTTATCATTGAAAACATGCTCTACGTTCAACAATAATTTCGAATAATTAAAATCAGATGCTAATATAAAAAATCAGTATCCCTTGTACAAAAGAATCACACTTCTGCTGTAAAAATTCTTAGGATTATTAAAAATGTAGGTTGTAAACTTTTCTAGCTATTCCAGAAGTGACCTTTCATAATTTTTCTTCATTTTACAGGGTTGTATTTTAATTATATTAATAACACATTGCGCGTAATACTCGTATTACACATTTCGTTCACTTTATGCTACGTTCAAAGTATACTTATTTTATAATATTAATATTAGACCTAATGGATATTTGTTATCAATGGTACGAATTTTTAGCAAAATATGTACAAACTTTATAAAATTAAGTACACTAGCTTACTTCTTTACCAAATCCGAAAATTGAGTGCAAACGGTATACAATTATGAAAAATAAGTACTCTACTTCCCAAATAATTACGTATAACATTTGTTCAATCTACAGATATCACAAATAACAGCGCGCTTGTTGAAGTTAATATCAAAATCATGGGAAAAAAATTACACAATCGCTATTTAGCTCCACATTTTCCCTAGCATTATGTCAGACTATGGGGCCCTCTTTTTATGGATTGGGCAAAGCACACTACGGGTCCTTTGTCAGTTCTTCGCCACCATATTCACACGGATATATATGTATATATGTAGCTCCGCCGGCTCACCTTTATAAGGGTGTTGGAACATCCAATTCATCATAATCAATTGGGGATTCAGGTTCGGCTGGAATAATGTTCTATCCATTAACATCGGTCAACAAACCTCCTTTTTGGTAAATAGTCACATCTTTTCATAGCATTTTAGAGCATATTTTCATTCGTCCAGCTTCTTAAGCTCTTCACACTCAGTTATCTTTCTTTTTATATTTCTCATGTACTTGAAAACATGTACCTCTCATTGAAACTTTGATCCAAAATATGTAAGTACCAGAAGAAGAATAGAAAAAATTTTATACCGATCGTATCAGAGTTATGAGCTGAATTGGTTTATCCATGTCCGTCTGTTTGAACGCAAACTAGTCCGTCAGTTTCTGAGATATTTCAATCAAAGGTAGGCAGTGACACTAGTACATTTATCGGAACCGGCCAGATCGGGACACTATAAATTAAATTAAAATAAATATTGTTACTGAAAATGATCGAAATCAGAATACTATATGATATATCTTCCATTCAACTGAAAATCTGCCAAAAAAGCATATGGCCCCATGGATCCAATTTGTTCAGATATGAAGTTTTGCATCGAAAATCCGTCAAAATGCACCTAAGAGCATGAAATTTGATATTTTACTCACGTAAATTCAAATAAATATTGGTACGGAAAATCATCGAAACCATATTGCCTTTTAAAACCGATTTTTCAGATATAAGAATAAATATGTAACCCTAAAATGCAGTACAATAAATTCGATATGTTCATTAATTGATATGTTCGTCATGGCCGAAGACGGAATTTTTTCAGTTTGAAAATTCGTCTCGCTTCCCTCCTCAACTCTCGATCAAAACGTTGCTAGGTAGGCAGAAATTTTTTTCCATTGCGGTACCAACGGAGATTAAAAATCCGTTCCATTATTGTTTATAATCGCTTTCAGAGAGGAGAAATGTATGTTGAGTGGAAAGAAGCCGTTTGACTGTCAATTGTGATTGCAACATCTCGACTCTAACCTTTGCTTGTTTTTAGTTGCACAGAGGTGGTGCATGACCTGACTGACACAAGAAAGTGGTTAAGAGATCATCGATCCGGAGACAGCCATGTAGCTTGATGAATTATTTTATGCCGGAATCTAGTACTACAGACTACCATATTTTGGTCCTCTGCGAACTCGAAAGTTTAGTCTACTTTAAGACATCAGTAAAATTAGGTATTTGACGTGGTTGTTGCACTTCACGATTGGAGGTGATTGAATGTCTACCAATTTCGCTGTCACTAGTCAACAGAAATTTATTTTACAGAACAAAACCAAATTCGTAAACTGTTCGGAATTGCTTACGTAGTTAATTAACTATTCATTCAGAGCTACAATATCAATATGAAATTATCATCTTATGATGAAAATAATAGTTTACATTATTAAAGTAAATTAGTTACACTTATATTTAGTAATGTAATGAGCATGAAACAAATTGATATAACCGAGTCGTTCTTTCAATTTCTCTGTCTGTCTGTATGTGCACTAGAGATCCACGACTATTAACTGAATGTAAACACTCGAATGACGAGTTTTATTTAATTTCACAGTACTGTTGTATCCATAACCTATACTTATAAATCTAACAATATTGTCGCATATTTTATTTCTGCTGCGCTCAATTCTCCACATAATATCTTCATTTTCCTAAAAAAAATCGATGTAGACACCATACCTTCGTAATTCTTCGTAGCCCCGATTATGCGATTATAGCCGAATCAACAATTATACTGTTACAGAAGCGTAATTGACCATATATCTTACAATAAGTTTCTCGAAAACTCTTAATACCGATTCATCGGATGTTATTCTCGTTCAAGTCTCTGCACTATGTGGCAAGAGAAGGCTTGATTTTTGTTATTAATGCAGGTTGCAAGGTCATTACTGCGAACAGTTGAAGCTACAACTCGACTCGACTCGACTGCTTGTTTAATAACAGGATATATTTCCTCTTGTTAAACTTTTTCTTATGAAATCTATAGAAAAAAGATCTAGCTGTGCGGTTATTACGGCCAATGAGGGGTTATTCCTTTTATTTAACTCTGTTTCTCGTATTGTTTTCCATACTTTTGTAACGAATTTGCTAAGTTCGCCTCTATGATTTTCCAAATCCTTCGAGTCCGATCACTGGATTGCTAAACAAAACTCCCAAAATTTGTTTGTTCGGCTTCTTAACCGTCAGGAATTTATTTGTACAATTTTGTCTTTAGCTAATGGCTTATTTTACAATTATTTATGATACACACTTATTATCTGCTTCACTCAGCTCATCCGTTTCTAAAACACACACAGCTCACAGCAGTGTTAACTCCACTAAGTTGTCTACTCGTCTCTGCTTGTGATGGCAGCCGCTCTCTTTTTATACCTGTAGATAACCCAACCATTCTGTTCCCGCGCTTAAGGATAGGCTGATTATTCGTTTGCCTGCGGTAGCGCTACTCCGTTCATCCTTAACGACGTGGAATTTCCTTTAATCTGTCTACCCTTATGTTTGTCCTTGGTATGGGTAATTTGCATTATACGGCCGCTTCTTTATTTTCTGTCCTTCCGGGAAATTGCATTTTCATTGTCAACAGTTTTGTTTGTCCTTGGTATGGGATTTTCGTCACACTGCCCTCCACCTAAGTCTGATCGGCCCGATCAGACACACTATCTGTTCCAAACGCTGCAAGCCTTTCCAAGTGAACCACTTTTATTTTGGTTCTTGGTTTTCCAACGTTCTGGATTCGATACTCCGTACTATTTATTCGTCCAATTACTTTGTATGGACCTTCCCGCTTGCTGTGCAAGATTTTCTTCCGTGGAGAATCGTGCAGCATTACCAAATCTCCTTTTTCAAAGCTTTCAGGATTACTCGCCTTAATACATCCTTCTACCTTGTTGTTCATAACCTAAGGGCGTTGCTCAACAGTTTTGCGTACCTCTCTCAACTTCTTCGTTAGGGCACGAGACATCTTGCCATTTCCGTACGTATTTCCCTTCTGCTGCTCGTTCTTTACCAGGGGCATATCATTTCTGTTGTACGCATGATCGTGGCCAATACTTAGCGGTAACTGCATATTTCCATACTCTATCACTATTTTCTTTAGGTCGATCTTCATTCCTTGACCAAGCAGAAAGTCCACACCAACTATGACTTCAGCTAAGATTTCCGCTAAAAGGAACTCATGCAACACTGTCATATTCCCAATGGTGACTTTACTCGTAGCTTTTCCCAGAACTCTGGCGTCCTCACCAGTTAATGTTTCCAACTTAGCTCCATGAAATGGGCTTATTTCCCTGGTGATCAAATCGGATCGAATGATGGAGTTTAACGCGCCCGTGTCCACAGTTAGTTCTTGCTCATGTCCATCCACATATCCACTGATAGTAACGTTGCTCGCATTGTTATCGATTTGTCTCGTAGAACCCATATTACAATCGCAAGCTAAGTGTCCAGATCTTTTACAGTTGTATCAAATCCTGGTTCTCATCAGTTTGGCAGTTTTCGACGTTTCCCAGATCCCTTTCATCACATCTGGGCTTTCCAACTTCGCACAGTTCGCTTTGTACGCTGGTCTGCACAAAAGCTCGGCCGCTTCCTTTGTCTGAGCATACGAGACAGTCTCGGCAAATGTTGGCTTTGGATTCGCATACGCCTCTCAACTGCTATAATTGTTCCTTATTCCGCTGATAAACCTCTGAATTTTTATCCTCTCGAGGTATTCTCCAAGCCTATCTCCATAACCCAAATGAGCTAGCCTCTCAATCTCACAAGCAAATTTCTGCAGAGTCTCGTTGGACTTCTGATAGCGGTTCTCTAATTCCATATGATAGATTTGTCTTCTATGCTCGCTACCATAGCGTCTTTTCACGCCTCGCATTAGTGCCTCATAGTCATCTCTCTCGTATGCAGGAATTATTTGCAAGATTTCCGTTGCAGGTCCCTTCAATGCCATGAATAGTGTAGCTGACTTCTCCTTCATGCTCCAGTTATTTGCTCTAGCCGTCTTTTCGAACTGAAGCTTAAACATGTGGAAAGGGATGGTGCCATCAAAGCATGTTGCTTTTATGCTAGGGGTGCTCCTCGGAATGGTTGGACGATTCAAAAGCAAATCGCGGACACGACCTTCCAATTCGTTAACTTTGGTCTGACAGAGCTCCTCCATTTTATCTTGATGCTCTTCGATTTTGTCCTGTCTCTTTTTGAGTTGTGAGCATTCTTTGCTAACACTCTCCTGAATCTGTATCAGCCGGGATGAAATTCGTGCTTCCTGGTATTGCATTTGAGCCGAAATGTGGGAATTCATTTGTGACATGTTGGCATCTTGTTCATCCAACTTTTGCGTAATTTCTTTTGTAATGTTGGCATTCATTTGCGAAATTGCAGCCAGTAACGTGTTCATGTCCATACTCGTAGATGAGCTAGAAGCCTTTTCTTCAACTTTAGTTGCTGAATCTTCCGTAGCCTCAACAGCCTCTTCCTTCTCCATTTCTTTCTTGGATGTCTCCTCGTCCTCACGGCAGAATTCATATTCGCTCAAATCTATGCCTTCTGCTTCCAAAGCTTCTCGCAGCCGTGATTGTAGCTCAGCCTTATTCCCGGTTGAAGATAATCCTCTCTTCGCCAATTCCTTTTTGAGAGGTAGTATCGTTAAATCTTGAATCTTGACCATTTTAAAATATTTTTGTTGTTGTTTTTTTTCGGAATGTATTTAGCAATCCCACTTCTGACACCAATTGTAACGAATTTGCTAAGTTCGCCTCGATGATTTTCCAAATCCTTCGATTCCGATCACTGGATTGCTAAACAAAACTCCCAAAATTTGTTTGTTCCGCTTCTTAACCGTCAGGAATTTATTTGTACAATTTTGTCTTTAGCCAACGGCTTATTTTACAATTATTTATGATACACACTTATTATCTGCTTCACTCAGCTCATCCGTTTCTAAAACACACACAGCTCACAGCAGTGTTAACTCCACTAAGTTGTCTACTCGCCTCTGCTTGTGATAGCGGCTGCCTCTCTTTTTATACCTGTAGATGACCCAACCATTCTGTTCACGCGCTTAAGGATAGGCTGATTATTCGTTTGTCTGCAGTAGCTGCAGCGACTCCGTTCATCCTTAACGACGTTGAATTTCCTTTAATCTGTCTACCCTTTTGTTTGTCCTTGGTATGGGTAATTTGCATTATACGGCCGCTTCTTTATTTTCTGTCCTTCCGGGAAATTGCATTTACATTGTCAACAGTTTTGTTTGTCCTTGGTATGGGATTTTCGTCACAATATTAAGTTAGAAAAGTCACACGAGCGGGGGTCACTTTGAAACCTCTTTTAGAACCGACCGACTCATCGAGGTCCTTCGGGTGCACATTCGTCCGACCATATTCTGTAAAAAAAAGCTTTTGCAACATTATTTCCATGGCTCAGCCGGTAAGTCGCCGACTCCCGCCGATTTTCTATTCTGGAAGTATTTTATCGATGTTCTAACATCATCATAGTCGGGTGACGGAATGACGGTTACATCGTCATCGATTGCGAATTTGGATTCATAATCTCCAATTGTGCACTTTCACTGCCATTCAACAGGCCGGAGAAGTGTTCTCTGCATGAACACTCTATGCATTAAAAATTGGTCATCCATATAAATTTGCTCCTCGAAACTTTCACTAGATTGCCGCATATTTTTAAAGAATTTTCGGGTATTCCCGGTTAGCGAACTGTTTTCTCCTTCCTTATATTGAGATGTCGACGAGTGCTCTCAGAGAGCAGCAGTGGAAGTAGATTAAGGTGTGATGACAGCTTTAGGATGTCAAACCTTCCTTGTGTCTGTTGAAGGGTGCTTTTTTGTTTTGGCGGATGCGTATGCATGCATTAATTCTCTCTCGCAACTCGCAAAGTGGGAATTGCAATTTTAACATAATAACTAGAATCAGGACTGCACAATATTACATCCCATAGTTCAATTAGATAGTACAATATTGTCCTTTGACTTAAATATAGGACTGTTTACTTGGATTAACAAAAGTTATGTTCATATTTTAGGACCATATGAATAATAAGTTCGTAATAATTATATAATGTAATTACTTTGTTAAAAATTATATTTTTTTTTTCAATTCTTTATGCATGTATATATTATTTTTGAACGATTGCTTCTTTTTAGGCACACACCATCTGTATATTCAGCAGCATCTAGTTTTAGAAGCCCGTATCCCTCAACATTACCCATCAACACAACATTATCAAGGTAATTTTTATCATATATGTACATATGTACACGCATCTATTTATCTATGTATTTTTCTGTATTGTATATATAAATGTATAATGTACGTAGAATTAATTAAGAATTTATAGACATAAAAGTGTTTGCAGTGGTCAGATCCAAATTAAACCTGCAACTCAGACTATTTTCTGGAAATTGTTCTTAAATACACACACAGAAGAAAAAACCAACGGCGAAACAAAACCATATAAAAAGTTATTAACAATATTTACCTATATGATATAGCCTTCCAATCTAGAATCGGTATGTCAAATTTCGTTCAAATGTTCTCAAACGGGGAGACTATTTGCATTCAAAGGCTTAGTTTGTACTTAGAAAACCATGAAATAATTTAAAAAAAATCACTATGAGCTCAGTTTTGGTCACGAATGTACAACATCTATACATCGTAATACATCAATTTTGCTCTCCTTATGAACTACTAATATCTCTAATGTCAAATATGAAATATCCATTTTATATTATATTACAGTACGATACATATTTTTAAACTAGGTGTACTGAGGCTCTCACGGTCGGAGGGATTTTCGATTTTCGAGGTCAGTACGTTGAGAACTGTCGACGCGATAACAAGTTTCGTGAACAATGTCATTCCAGTCCCCGCCAAGGTCGCAATACGTAGCCTCCGTTATCGCGTTTACCTCGGATATCGAAAACTGTTCGTGAGATGGAGTGGGCGGAAAAATACTTTGACGAAGGCATTCAACCTGAGAGGATTATAGCTTACACTATGTATTGAAGTATAACGTAATTTTTTGTTTAGAGAAGATTAGGGATATATCTTGAACATTTCTTATGATCCACACATGTTAACGAAAAATTTTTTTTCTTCTCCATTATCATAGTGAATTCCCATTCCGCTTTTCACCGAATCTATTGCCCTCAGTACATACCTCACCACACCATGTACTCGATCCACATCCAGCGATTGTGACTCCTGGTCCCAAACAGGACTGCAATCAAGAACCAACTAATCATCAGTATTCAAGGTGAGCTCAATATTTTATATAGGAGAACAAATACAACATTACCTTGTATTTTGTTTTTGCTTTTTCGTAGCGTTTGTCAAAATCATGGTAAATTCATTGACTTTTAAAAATGCACATACTCTCTGATTCACGTTTGCAAATAGAAAATACAATGAAGCTGAAGCAAGCAAAGCATTAATTAAAAAAATAAGTTTGACGATCCATGCGTTGAATCAATGGAAAAAAATTTAATTCCTTGTTAAAATCGTTGATTTTGTATACATATCTAATGATAATTTATTATTTTGAATGAATTTGTTTTTGCCCAACTTCTTACTAGTAAGTAATATAAATTTAAAGTTACTTGGGAAATAAATAGTGTGTCCTTGCTGTGA
Organism: Neoceratitis asiatica; assembly: GCA_030068015.2. Classification (NCBI taxonomy): domain Eukaryota; kingdom Metazoa; phylum Arthropoda; class Insecta; order Diptera; family Tephritidae; genus Neoceratitis; species Neoceratitis asiatica. Next base: position 3,142,379 of record CM061530.1, read on the forward strand.
TTTTTTTCTAATATAGGGTGTTTTTTATAGAGGTATAGAACTTTAATTTGGCATTACTTTTCAAGATGGCGACCGATTTAACAGCTGTCAAGTGATTTATTCTCAGTTTGGTTTGGCAATTCATCATGAATAGACTCAATAGTCCAATGATACGGACCAATGATTCCACCAGCCCATAAAGCGCACCAAACAGTCAGTTTTTCCGGATGTAACGGTGTTTCAACATACACTTGAGGATTACCTTCACTCCAAATGCGGCAGTTTTGTTTGTTGACGTAGCCATTCAACCAGAAGTGCGCTTCATCGCTAAACATCGCTAAAATGGACGTAGTGCGTTAGATACGTTTTCCGCACAGAACCATTATTTTCGAAATAAAATTGCACTATTTGCAAGCGTTGTTCAGGCGTGAGTCTATTCATCATGAAACCAAACTGAGAATAAATCACTTAACAGCTGTTAAATCGCTCGCCATCTTGAAAAGTAATGCCAACTTAAGGTTCTATACCTCTATAAAAAAACACCCTTTATTAGCAAACTACGAACTGTCCTTTTATTTAGCGTCACGAATCCTTTTATATTTCTGCAGGTAATAATACAGGGTAATTCATTTTGCGGTTTCAAAAAAAAATGTGTCATGAATTTTTTTTATAAAGTGTGAGCTTGGCATTATATGTGAAACACTACATCATTCAAATGACCGCCTCAATAACTATTCCAAACTTCGATCCGTTTGAGGTAATTTTTTTAATACTTTTTGGCACATATTGGGCGGTATCTCTCTGTTGGTTTTGAAAAGCTCAATAGTTAAAGTTTATCCACATAAACACGGTCTTTCGCGTAGCTCCACAAAAAAGTCACATGGTGTCAAATCGCCTGATCTAGGTAGTCAATTGACATCGCCAAGACGAGAGAATACGCGGCCGGGAAATTTGCCTCACAATAAAGTCATATTCGCTTGAGTTGCGTGGCATGTGGCATCGTAAAAAAGGTCGATTATCAGACGGCCATAAATCTTCGAATTGACAGTGACAGTCTCGCCGTTATCTTTTTAAAAGAAGTAAGGTCCAATCACACCTCCGGACCAAAGAGCACATCATATAGTATTTTTTTTTTTTGGTGCGATGACCGCTCTTCAGTTATTTGAAGATTCTCGGAGCCTTAAGACGACAATTATGCTTATTTACGTATCCAACGAGTGAGAAATGTTTCTCGTTGCGTTGCGTCCATGCGCAAAATACGCCGTATGTGCGGTAAGAAAGTCCTAGCTCTTGAAAACGTCGAGAAATATAAAAATTCAGGTCTTCGGCTACACACTAGTTCACAAATTACAGCACCAATATTTGAACGATCGAGCAAAACGATATACAGGTGTTACAATGTCTGTAACCGATCCAGTCTCTTCGATTTCTTGAATAGTTGGACGATTATTTGCATCATAATATTTTTAAAGCACAAACAGTGGCCACATTTGAATCATCATTTTTGTAATAGGTTTCAACAATTTAACGCAGCATGCGGTTGTTAAGCAAGCAGCTTTCGTAAATGCCTTATTTTTAACTAAAAGCAAACATGTTTGGTTTGAGAGTTAAATTTGACAGATGTCAAGATACAGATATGCACTTTCAAAACTATTAAATGGACTGCCGATTACTAGTTGTTAACTATAATCCAACTAGTTGGCATTTTGCACTAATTAGTTAATTTTCCAGCTATTTCACATGTAAACAACTTGTATTTTGAACACGGCGATGTCCTAAGAACTGTTCGTATATATGAGAGCTTATTAAATGAAATTCAGCCGTGCTATTCTACAAAAATATATCATCACCTAAGTAGCAGTCTAGGGATGAATCAATATATATATGTACATGTTATACCTAATATGTTTCCCTGCAGATATATATATATACATTATTATATTGCAATATACCTACCAGAGTTGTTGATCCATCCCTCTGCACAAAGCTTTTACGAGCTTGAAGACTAACTAGGATAGGAAGATTTGAAAAATAGCAAAAAAATCGAAAAAGATGAAAAAATCATCTGAACCAATAGCAGCAAACAAAATAAGCGAAGGTATTAAAATGCAGCAAAGAGGCAACCAATTGTATCCAAATTGTAGCTACGGCTATGAATTTAATTATAGGAACAGAGGTATGTATATGGATATACCAATCATACTGATATTTGTCCACGACCTTCCTCCTAGTTTGGAATTGGGTAGACCTAGAGCCATTTACTAAAGTAATACATAACCACCTGGACGTACTAGTATGCTCATTAGTAGTGGACCAGCTATATCCATGTTAACTCGTTCAAATGCGCCTGAGTTTTATTGCTTTATCTGCCCATGACCACTGAATTTCAACCCCTTAGCTGCATTACACTCCTTGCAGTTAGCAATGCATTCCGTGACCTTAGTAAAATTCCTTGAGAATATCTGGATCTTTTATCTTCGGGACTATGCTTAGCATAGTGTGCATAAAAATAATATATTGTGAAGGAAATCCCAAATACGAAGAACAGTTTGAATGAGTAGCAATGTAAAATCAATTCCCCGAAAAGGACAGAAAATAAAGGAGCGGCAGTAAGATGCAAATTACCCTTACCAAGGACAAACAATAGGGTAGAAAGTGTAAAGGAAATTCCACGTCGTTAAGGATAAACGGAGCAGCTGCAGTTTCCCCAGGCAAACGAATAACCAGCCTATCCTTAAGCGCGTGAACAGAATGTTTGGGTCATCTACAGGTATAAAAAGAGCGGCAGCCGCTATCACAAGAAGATACGAGTAGACAACTCAGTGGTGTTAACATTGGTATGAGCTGTGTGTTTGAAAAACGGATAAGCTGTGTCAAGCAGAGAATAATTGTGTGCCATAAAGAATTGTAAAATAAGCCATTGGCTATAGTAAAGAATTGTAATCATCAAAGACTTAATAAACGTTGAGATAATTCCTGACGGTTAAGAGACCAAACGAACAAATCTTGGGAATTTTATTTAGCAATCCAGTGATCGGACTCGAAGGATTTGGGAAATCATCGAGGTAGCAACGAAAAATGTTACAATTGGTGTCAGAAGTTCGATTGCTAAATAAATTGCGGAAAAACAAAAACAAAAATATTTTAAAATGGTCAAGATTCAAGATTTAACGATACTACCCCTTAAAAAGGAATTGGCGAAGCGAGGATTATCTTCAACCGGAAATAAGGCTGAGCTACAATCACAGCTACGAGAAGCTATGGAAGCAGAAGGCTTCGATTTGAGTCAATATGAATTTCGCCGTGAGGACGAAGAGACATCCGCGAAAGAAATGGAGAAGGAAGAAGCTGTTGGCGCCGCAAAAGAGTCAGAGCAGTCAGCAACCAAGGTTGAGGAAAAGGCTTCTACGAGTAAGAACATGAACACGTTACTGGCTGCAATTTCGCAAATGAATGCCAACATTACAAAAGAAATTACGCAAAAGTTGGATGAACAAGATGCCAACATGTCACAAATGAATGCCCACATTTCGGCTCAAATGCAAGATCAGGAAGCACGAATTTCATCCCGGCTGATACAGATTCAGGAGAGTGTTAGCAAAGAATGCTCACAACTCAAAAAGAGACAGGACAAAATCGAAGAGCATCAAGATAAAATGGAGGAGCTCTGTCAGACCAAAGTTAACGAATTGGAAGGTCGTGTCCGCGATTTGCTTTTGAATCGTCCAACCATTCCGAGGAGCACCCCTAGCATAAAAGCACCATCCTTTGACGGCGCCACCCCTTTTCACATCTTTAAGCTTCAGTTCGAAAAGACGGCTAGAGCAAATAACTGGATCATGGAGGAGAAGTCAGCTGCACTAGTCATGGCATTGAAGGGACCTGCAACGGAAATTTTGCAAATAATTCCTGCATACGAGAGAGATGACTATGAGGCACTAATGCGAGGCATGGAAAGACGCTATGGTAGTGAGCATAGAAGACAGATCTATCATATGGAATTAGAGAACCGCTATCAGAAGTCCAACGAGACCCTGCAGGAATTTGCTTCTGAGATTGAGAGGCTAGCTCATTTTGGTTATGGAGATAGTCTTGGAGAATACCTCGAGAGGATAAAAATTCAGAGGTTTATCAGCGGAATAAGGAACAATTATAGCAGGCGAGAGGCGTATGCGGATCCAAAGCCAACATTTGCCGAGACTATCTCCTATGCTCAGACAAAGGAAGCGGCCGAGCTTTTGTGCAGACCAGCGTACAAAGCGAACTGGGGAAACGTCGAAAACCGCCGTGAATAGAATGTTTGGGTCATCTACAGGTATAAAAAGAGCGGCAGCCGCTATCATCAGAAGAGACGAGTAGACAACTCAGTGGAGTTAACATTGCTGTGAGCTGTGTGTTTGAGAAACGAATAAGCTGTGTGAAGCAGAGAGTAATTATGTGCCATAAAGAATTGTAAAATAAGCCATTGGCTATAGTAAAAAAATGTAATTATCAAAGACTTAATAAAAGTTGAGTTAATTCCTGACAGTTAAGAGACCAAACGAACAAATCTTGGGAGTTTTATTTAGCAATCCAGTGATCGGACTCGAAGGATTTGGGAAATCATCGAGGTAGCAACGAAAAACGTTACAATATGTATATTTAAAAAAATAAGAGCCCTTAATAATATTAAATTTTCACATTAAATTACGGGAGGAAAATATTCAAATATAAAAAATGAAATTCGAAATTTCGCAGTAACAAAATTCGTAATAGACAAACTGCTACTCTCTAACATTCCTTAAAAAAGTGTTATAACCGCTTACTCGGTAAGCCTAGTGGTAAGGTGGTAATAAGGAAAGTAAAACACATATGAACAATTCTTTTATATAGGCTGGTATATAGAAGCGAAATTAAGAGGCCTTACATTGGCCTTAAATTTTTTTAGAGCATGCAATATTTATTATAATCTGTAAATTTATGTGCTCCACAGATGTATCCGATATGCCCAATGGTGGTTCCTTCTAGTACAGGCAAGTCAAAAATTTATAGAAGGTAGGTATAAGGCCCATGATACTTTCACAGATTTCAGTCTGTTCCTGTCCATGCTTAATAGAAATTGTAGTTTTGCAGATAAGACCGAGCAATCTTAATAGCGAATTGTGGTAATGATGGCCTATTGAGCTTACTTGTTGCCTTCCTGAGAGAATAATCCGTAATCAAGTATCGCTGGATCTTTGTGTTACACTCATTGCTTAAAATATTTTGAAGTTCTGTAATGAGTGCATTCAGCCATATCTGATCCTTGGGATATCTGGTTTGGTTCTTACCCATTCTCATTTCTCGTTAGAGGTATTTTTAAGTTGATGGTGGTATTGATGAGATAAATCAGTAAAATTTGTAGGGGTTATGATATAAATGGAAGAAAGATCAGACGACAAGTTGTATTTCGGTGTACAATTATTTCACTGGTTCTAAAGCATTTACCAACACAAAAGTCGATCAAGTTAGATATTTACTTTTGATTTGTAGACCAAGTAAGTGGGTGTTCCAGATGAAAATGGAGCCACATACAGATTTATAATTGCATCATTTATGTGTATGTATGTATATGTTGGAATTGTAGTCTCCACATGTTAGAAGCCTGCTTCCGAGAGTTTTGAAAAACTTCTCACATTCTTCCTCGCTGATTTTGTGTCTGGGCGGCAATAGATAGATAGCAGACATAGTCAATGGTCCTTTTGGGTCTTCTACAATAATGTTTGTAGCTTATATGGCTTCTGTGAGGTATGAGTTCATAGGTGTGTGTTTGATATTTTCCTTGATCAAAGCCTACGTGGGCTTTGTTGTTTGGATGATGCGGATGGTGGAATCTATAGCTTGGCACAGCAAAGTAGCTTCTATCGATGAAATTACATTTGCGTTCCATATCACAATCTTTACGAGGTTGGGGTGGCGCAGGTCTTCGTGACGGGTAGTTTCATCATGACTGTGATTTGTTGCATTACTTGATTCAGCGTACTTTGGAAGCCCTTTGAAGACTTAAGAATAGGACATCTGGGGTTAACCAGAGACGATTTTTGGAGTATATGTGACTTGCATTGGCTTAACTTCATCTTCATGACCAATAAAGATGGGTGTGACTTCCTTCTTTGTAAGGGGGAGGGATTTGAGTTTTTGAAGGTTTATATAAACTGAGCAGCCTTTGTAGTTAGCTGGGTGGTTTTCTTCACATAGAGCACACTAGACATCATACGATCTGCCCTTTCGTTAACATTTTGCCGATAAATGATTTCCAGTGCATATTATGCAGTATGCGGTAGGCTTATGTGTGATCATACTAATTCCGAACTGGAGTGTTTCACGCATTGTTTTAGGGACCCAAATGTAATTTTTCATTGTAGTAGAAGTTTTACTTCGTAAATGCAATTGTTATTAGAGCTGGAGGTGAGTTCTATTATGAACATAGGCAGTGGAATTTTAATTACCCTGTGTTTTAAATTCCAAATAATCTTTACTGAGCGTCCTAGAGTTTTGAGAGCATTGGTAGCTTCTTGAGGGTTAATATATGGATAGATGTTCTTCAGTACATCTTTAAAAGGCCTTTTATTTTTAGGACTGTATGTATTGTTATTGTTCTATGGTTCTCTTCCAAAGCCTTAATATTTACCGCTGGGAATGCATGCATATATAGATGTATGTGTGTGTGTACTCATGAGATTTAATTTTTATTTTCATGTATTCTTCGCATTCGTAATGTTTTCGATTTTTGTTAACAAAATTCGCCATATTTGTTTTTAATTCACCCTTATATGTTAGCTCACTGCTCTACCCGTTAATCCATACAAAGTACTCAATATTCTTTATATTATACATATATTGGTAAGGCTGAAGGATGTAATCACCATCACCATCAACATGATATTGGAATAGTGTTGATAGAGGCTACAACTGTATTTACCCACCTCGCAATATTAATCGTCAAAGCTATGTTTCTGCCTCTATCTCATAACTCCAGTGTGTATTCTCTTTCTGCGCAGACTGGTGCTCCAACAAAAAGGAAGAGCACGAACTTGCGTATTGACAAGAACGCTCACTAGTACGAAGAGCCTGTTTGGAGAAACTTGAAGAAAAATATTGTGCACATCTACAGTGGCTTAAGCGTGTCACGAATGTTTTTAAAGTTATTTGAATTAAAGTCGAAATGGAAAAAAGACGAATGGATTTTAGATGTGAAATAAGAATGATAAGAAACATTTAAACTTTTCGAAACTCAAGTATAATTTCTCTGTAATATTCTAAAAATATTTAAATATGTATTCCAGGTTTTTCAAGAAATTATCATAATACATAGTTTTTAAATAAATAACGATAATCCGAAAATCAGCAGTTAATAAAATTAAAAGTAAAAATTAGAATTGAAATGCTATGTCTATGATATTAATATTATGTTATATAGCATCCTTGATGAAATTGTGCGAATATAAGAAAGAAAAGTAATTTTCTGCTGCTACAATTGAAAGGCTCTTGCTACGTTCCTTCCTAATAGCCTAACCAGCCAGAACGTAGTGTCTCAGCTGAAGCAACCCACATATCTTATAAGGAAGCCATTTTAATGAAAAGTTATAACCTTTTGGCGCTACCGTCACTGATTGTCCTAACCTAGAAACAAGCGGTGATTTGATTCTTCCGTAAAACTGACTCAGCTGATTGCTCGCTGTTATACAAGTTTGCCAGTATTAACTTGACTTGAAATGAAAACTGGAATCATAATTAATTATTTATTACCACATGTCGTCCGAATAGATGAAAGCGCTCCAGCCTTGAAAGTATTCGATGTAGTACCTGCCGGCGAAAGCAGAGGAAGAGGAAGAGCTCCACTCCGTTGGAAGGATCAGGTGGAGGACGACTTCCTATCACTTGGTATTTCTAACTGGCGCCAAACAGCAAAGAGAAGAAACGAGTGGTGCGCAATTGTTGACAAGGCTATAATCACGTAAGCGGTGCCTACGCTAAAGAAGAAGAAGAAGACTATAAATTATTAGAAGTAGATGTTAGAAGTATTTAAAGAAAATTTTATTGGGCTCTATGGATGTTTTAGTAATTGCACACAATTATTTAAAAAAATAAATAAAACTAATATTATGAATATTCCTACATACATATATATAAATTTCTTAGAATGATACTTAGATGTTGCCAATTTGGTATTTTAATTAAGACACCCAGAAAAAAGTTTGGTTTTTAATTAAGCATCATTTGAAAATGTTATAAAAAATCGCAATTTTGTAACATCCCTGCTGTTATAACCTCAGAAATATTCTCCTTTATTAGAGACTGTTGTCCATACGGTCCCATTACGGCCAAGTGTTTTTAACAGGCCGTGTTGTGTTCTTTTGGTTTAGTAACATTATAGCAAAGAGCATTATTAGTCTAAAAGAATCGTTTTGGTCCTTGATAACATGCCTAGTAAGATCATCTCCTAGCATACTGTAATCAGGAACGCAAACGTACTATTCAGTCCGATTTTAGAGTTTGTCGTGAGCCGGCGGATTCTTAATTAGCATACAATTTTTTAAAACAACAACTTGGAATTATTGAAAAGTCGAAAATATAAAATATGCAGTTGATGTGTCAAAAATGTTACCTGGCTTGTAGGGAAATTTTTCCTCAGTAAGAGGTTCATTTCAAGACATAAACGTTGTAGGTTAGTTATTTTGGCTCACCCTACTACTCACTTTTCTTTCAAGCAAGCTTTAACACATCTCTGAGAAGGTTCGCACTGACTTAACCTGCACCAAGGCGAGTACTCCATGCACGCGTGAAACATATACTCCACGCGGAAAATAGAGTAATCCAAAACCTGCCACAATCCATAAAAAAAAATGTTCCAATTAACATTGTGATGTCCTAGGGCTGAACCACATAATCCACCTCTGCGTAACACCCGAGTACTCCATGGAGTAGGACAGGGGATTATATTTTGGAGTATATGCGAAAAATTACATTCGAACATACTTTTTAGTTTCGAATACCATCTGCTTTGGTGATAAGTTAGTAAAAGGTAATATATATATAAATCTATATTAATATAAATAATTGATTGTTAATAAAAATACATATAATATCTATTAGTTTGCGTATTTCTTCTACGTATTTTAATAAATAAGAAATAATAATTCATTCCGCACGCTTTTTGCGTACCAGCTCAACCAGCTCAACAGCGAAATGAAACTGACTCAGTTTCATTTCCACATATTTTTCTTTATGTGAGTGTAAAACTTATTACGCAATTTTAAATTCATATAGTGATAGCGATCGGTAAAACACGAAGAATTGTCGTGCCGCAATAAGTTGGTATAGAAACATCAGGTACTCCAATGGACCATATGGGCCACAAATGTTTGCAGGGTAGATTACCTTCAAGTCAAGAATGGTAGAGCAGATATTGCAAATTCCGAGATACTGTGTTATTCACTGTTATAAACAGCTGTTGCTTTATTTTCATCAGTTTCGACTCATTTTTAATAGGACATATCTACCAAACGATTAATTTTAATTATTCGCAAGCTTACTCTTTATGTGCAATGTCAATAAAGCAAAATTGTAAATATGAATTTTAGGGAGTATGATTGTGAAACTAAAAATAACAGAGTGGTTTATAACCGATCCAATTTTGAGGCGCAAAAATCAGAATAATTATATAATTTTTAAAAAATTTTGTCATTTGTTTCGAACATTTTCTCGGGGAAACCTTTGCTTTCAATTTGTAAGCCGGTGAAAGAAAAGGAAGGTCATAATAATAAAGCAATTGTGGTTTAACATCAGCATTACAGGAAGCTAATTTTTGTTAAATTTCATTCAGCTCTGACCCAAATTGTTGCTGAAATTCTGAATGATAACATTGAATGAAGTCTCAGTCATAAAAATAATAAATCCATATTTTTTATATGCCACGCACTTGAATAGGGGTAGGTTAATACTGCCAAGTGAAGAAATGAGGCAGTATATGACTCAACAAAAGGCATTTTTTCCTTCCACTAATTGAATAACCACTTTTAAAAGACTATATAAACATAAGACTGTATAAAGTATCCGATATAGATTGTAGCTCAAAATTAAAAAAATGGTCTTTAGAACAAAAATGTTTACGAAAATAAAAATTAATTATATGAATACTAAAAAACGATTACCAACCAATAAGATAATATAAAAAAATAACTGAATATAATTTGCTTCACTTTTTACGAGTATGTGATAATAATGTTACTTGCTTGTCTTTCTAACTCGCAGGCGACCAATCACAAACAAAAAAATCTATCTAAATTTCGTTATAATTTTTATAAATTGCTCCGAAGTTTTTTTATTTTAATATCTTCTCTTAAAATACGAATAGCGCATACATTACTCTTCGAATATTTATGAGACTTGACTGTTCACCAATACAAACCCGAAATTATGACGTATATACAAACAAGACCAAAAACTAAGGCGCAAACTAGTACACCATTCTTTCCTTCAAATAAAAAAGTTTTGTACATAATTATTCTTTTTTTGTGTCCGTAATAGCAGGGAGGTTAGCAATGTGGCGGTTAAAATTATAAAAAATTAATTTTCCGAGTGTATTTCTGACTTGAGATAAAGATCTTCATAAAAATACATCGGCCCTTCGGAGACGGCTTAGAATTAACTGTAGGACCCTCCATTTGTTGGGAAAACATCAAGACGCTTATTACAAATCGGAGAAGGATTTCTGCCAAAAATCACTTCAGCGTTTATATAGCGCATTATATATTTATATATACTTTTATATATATTCTCTCATTGGTTAACATTCTTGAATAATTTGTTTTATTTATGGGTTCAATATAGAATGAAATAATTATGCATACATAGATGCATTAATGCATATGGATACATAAATCATTACACACAAAATTTTGGAAAGCAGAGTATGTATACGTACATAAAAGCAAGTCACCTTCTATGCTATTCATCGGTAGATGTCGCTGTATAAAATATTTAACTTCCTTGATTTGCTCTTCACAATGGCCTTCTGGAAGTTGCAAATGGTAATTGAACGAGTAAAAAATTAAAAGTTTGAATCCACAGTAAGGTAAAACCTTATCACGCTCAGAGTGAATAAAAACATTTAGGATTTAAGAACCAAATTCTCGTCCAGGACAGTTTGAGTACTATATGATTTTTATGTGAGGCTTTGTGCTGAATTTTTTTAAGTCAGTATATATGGTGGGCATATATAAATAATAAAAAGGTCCTAATAAAAATCCACTAGCTTATCAATGGCGGAAGCGGAGCTTATAACCTCGCCTTCTTGCTGGCAGTAAATTGTTGAAAAGCATTCAAAAGCTTTTTAGAAAGCCCGATATAACAACTCTTCTCAAACTTTACGAAATTAGTATACGAGGTTTAGCGCTAGGCTCTACCAATAAAATATTTTTACTAATATTCGGCCATTCTGACGTTTATTCAGAGTTTCTTTTTTATAATTCTTTATTTATTGTTAAATGCATTAGATCGGAAAAATCATAATGATAATTATTCAAAGCTTTTTGAAAGGATAACAGCATATGTTATGTATTCACATAAATTTAAAAAAAATTGCTAGAAACGCACTCGAGAATTGTCATTTGGAGCATATATGTATTATGTAGATGCACATGAAAATGGGAGTACGAAGTGCAAACATCAGGGACAACAAGCAATGCATTTTTTATTTATTTTATTTTTCCTATAAATGAAACATAAAACCGTTAAAACTTCGAATTATCTTCCAATATTCTTAAAACACGGCCGCGAAAGTCGAATGGTTAGCATTGCATACTAAAGGCTGTTTTTTATAGAGGTATAGAACTTTAAGTTGGCATTACTTCTCAAGATGGCGACCGATTTAACAGCTGTCAAGTGATATATTCTCAGTTTGGTTTGGCAATTCATCATAAATAGACTCGCGCCTGAACAACGCTTGCAAATAGTGCAATTTTATTTCGAAAATAATGTTTCTGTGCGGAAAACATATCGTATCAAGCCATATACATTTATTTGGCGCTTGTAACCGCTGATGCGATTTTTGGCCGAGCTCCTCCTCCAATTTGTGGTTTTGCGTCTTGACGTTTTACCAACAAATGGAGGGACCCACAGTTTATTCTATATATATATATATTCTCAAAATTCAAAATCCCCCACTCATTTGAAGTAAATCACAATAAAAACGATCCGAATTAAAATTGAATTAAATTTCACAGAGTTCTTCACCCTAGCTTCAGAGTCGACTGTAAGTGAAAAAGAAGAATCTAACAGAACTATAACTACGACAAAGTATCCTTAAAGTTTGACTCCGCTCTAAATAATTAGGACTATAAACCATTTTGTCTGAGATTTAAATTTAACTTATTTTGGTTTTTTCCACTGTTTGCTTGCTTTATATCTACAATTTTCTTTTTAGTACCGAAACAGCCAATTGTAGCGTTTTTTGTAATTTAATCAAAACTAAAGGGTGTACGGACAAAACTGAGCATATTCATAGATAGGTGGAGTCTGGTGTACAAACCACTTTTTTTTGCCGGCGCTATTATTATTTTTATTTCAATACTGAAAAAATTCTACAAATTATTTTTATTTTCAATCTACTTAAACAAACAGAATTAAAGCTAAAACATTGGAATTGCATTTCTTATGTTCAAAGTATATTTCCAGTAGACAATATTAGTAGGCATTTTTCGGAGCATTTTAAAAGAAAGCGATAACGAATAATTTGGTGAAAATAGAAAACAAAAAATGAAGAATAACCGCAATCCAATGCCGCTACACCTATTAACACATTTAGCGTGTCGAATATTAAATTTTATAATTTTAAAAATTTATATTGATCCGAATTTATAAATCAAAAAGCTCTCTTCTGGAGCAGTATTCTAGCCTTAAGGCGTTTGAATTTTAAATTCATATTTAGACCGATACAACTTGTGAACTACCTACTATGGCAACGCTGTAAAGTTATCGTTCTTGTGATAAATTTTGTGAACTGTTGAATGTTGTATATGAGTGTGTAAATGTGTAAATTCATAATTAAACAGTAGAAGTCTGTGTGATAATCACGTGGAAAGAGTGGCGGAAAGCGGGCGGACATATTCCCGCGATTCATTTGCGATTTGTGTAAAAATAAAATGAACAAAGCAGATTATATGCATAAAATCGTAATCTGCCTGTTCTGACAAGCGAACTTAGCATGCACATGCCAGCCAAATTGCAAATTAATTGCCGTTTGCTTTAAGTAAAAGTTCGATATCACGATTCAGTGACGACAATAATCGAAGTGTACAACACAAAGGAACGAGCCGATGGACTAACGAGCCAACGGACTAACGAATCAACGAACATCGTAACTAATTCTACGAATTAGAGAAAACATACATAACTACGGCCAAAGTAAAATAAGAATGTGTACGCAAAGACTGGGAGAGGGCGACGGGAAGGGAGCAGCTTACCGTCTCTCGTCGCCCTCTCCCCTACGAACTAAGAGTTTCGGCAACAAAAGTATTCGTGTGTAAACTCAGTCCAAGTGTGGCTGAGAAGTAACTGTCACACGCTTATCAAAGCCAAAAGGCTTGCGATGATTTTAATTCTCTCGCCATCGTACGTGTGTCACGCTATTCAAAAGTTGCAATAGACAAGAGTGTGGCTGGCACTAGATGTGCAACATGCTTGAGTTGCTAGATGGGCCTTAAATGAATATAGTATTGCGGAAAAGTGAAAAGTAAAAAAATACATGGACAAGTGTATTAAAAAAAATCACACACACATACAGCCTCACGATGGTGTATGCATGTGCAAGAGGAATCGGAAGACCAGTGCAGTGGCTCGCCTCGCTTTAACCCATACGTATAAACATACAAGTTTTTTCTCAGAAATCAATATAGCCGCAAGTCGTCATGGGCAGTAGAAATTGGCATGGATGCGTGTGTACTTTTTTCATGTGCGATCAAATTCGAGTCGATTTAAGCGATTTGTTCAGACCGCCACTGAGATGATATTTTTAATAAAAAACAAAGTACAGCGTAAGCACAAGATATAAGCACAAAAACAAGCCAACAGATGGAAAATCGAATTGACAATATATATATACAGCCTAACATAACTTACGTGTGTATGCATGCTTCTAGCAATTATTAGGTGCAACGCCTATTTCCCGCCGTGAAAAGTGAATATAAAAGCATGAAGATAAGACTATCGGCAAATAGAAAAATTTAGATTGAAAAAATGATGATATTTGCATACAAATAGTACGTGATATGAAATCCGTAGAAAATTGTGACGAAAAATAAGAAATTCACATCGCCGTGTGTGAAACCAAATATATTAAAAAGGAGTCGGAGTTTTTGTGGCTATTGTCAAAACGCCATTAATAAACCTATTCAAATTCAACTGTCATCAGTTTCACTCTCCTGAGTTGTCGAGTTTATTCTTTATTTTTTATATGTGCATGCATACAAATTGTCTATAACAAGTATTATAAAATATTAATAACATACAGAGAGGCGCTCTGTATATCAGCTATGTTACATGCCTTCATACACCCATTATTGATTTACTGTTACTGCTCATATTCAAGGGTACAAATTTATTATACGAGCAAATAAAATTTAATTCAATATAAAATCTAGTTGCGCACCAAGTTTGTCGTCAGGATTATGGTCTTGAGAGAATGCAACTTATTATCAAGTGAGAGAGAGAGAGAGCATTAGTTAGGTATAATTGTTATTTTAAGATGACATCCGCCAAAAATCTATCATAATTCAATATTAAACAAATATAAGTTACGTACATACAGCATGTTATAAGTTATGACAAGCAACAATAACATGTTAATGTTTTACATAGTCCTCGAATTTATTCTATTTTTTTATTGTATTTTATTTTATTTTATCATATTTTATTTCATTTAATTTCATTTTATTTCGCTTTACTTTACTAATAATTTTTTTTTTTTTTGGATTACCGTTTTCTATTAATGAAAAGTTTAACGTTTTCGGACTGGATTTATAGCAAAGCGATGGGATAAAAAGTAACTGCATATTTTAAACATAAAGAACAACACACATATATGTATTGGAGGAAACAATTCAACTAATAATTTTTTTTTCTACAGTTTATATAAAGGAACAAACATCACTTTCCTAGGTTAAACTTCATCAAAATAAAACAAAGCAAACTGAAAAAAAAAAAAAATAATATCAAATTAAATATTACAGAATTTTTTTTTTAATTTAAAATAATATAAAATAAAATGAAATGAAATAAAGCACAACAATATAATATAAAATACAATGTAATAAAGCAAACTTAAATATAATAAAAAAAAATTGTGATATTCGACTTTAATTGAAAACATTATTAAAATTAATTGTTTTGTTTTTCAATTTTGTTTTTCAAATTCTGCTTCACTGAGTTGAATTAATATTTATAACTAAAAAACTTTATCGATATTGGAACGATTTTGCTAAATTAAAGCCCATGATTTCCTATATGCTTCGAGTTGATCACTGCATTGTTAAAAAAATTAATTGTTCGGCTTCTCTATTGTATGCACACTTTTACAAACTCTTTATAAATAAACAATTTACTCACACATTGTCACTACCGAGATTTCTACTCTTCTGAAATTGTGTGGTTTCGTTCGTCGTTCATTATATACCTAACGCTTCGCTCGCGTACATTTCCAGAAGGTTCGTAATAATTGTTCTCGATAACGAACAATCGATTGTCGCGATCTAGAATATGCTGTAGTTATCGGTCTTTGGCTCTTCACGGTTTGATAACTAAAACTCGTCCTTGAGTTCCATAAGCTCTCTATTGTCGCAATCTCACTCGCCTTGACAAATAGCGAGTATTCCATGATCAGGACATCGTAAATGCGCATGGTCCTAATTGCTCAAAGTCGGGTGTGTCGTATCAGCGTTTGTGGATCTAGGATTTAGTCTTGCGCCTTTACACTGCTCTGCTGTCTTCGTTTTCGGTTGCAATTTTCCAGTTGTGCTATGTGCCACCTCGACAGGAAGAAGCGCTCCACCTCCACACAGAATACAGCTTATGGACGAACTAGCGTTTTTTTCCTCACGGAACCATCGAAGGCTTTTCCTCGCATCACCTTCGGTATTTTTAATAAGAGGTTGGACAGTGGAATGAGATAGCACACGGGTAGTTCTTCAATCCTCTCTAGAAAGTCGTGGACGTCTCTACTTCCAAATCTATCAGTAAATCTTCCCTAGACTTTTGGTTGGGCTTTTCTCGAACATATGCATTCAGTTTGCTACGCAGTTCGGCGGTACACCCCTCAGCTCCTTTTACTTGACTATATATACCCAGCTAAACAAAGGCATATCGTTTCGCAAATTATTTAGTGTGTTTCATTCAAATGATATAACCAATAATTTTACGTTGCCGGAACTATTCGAGAACGGCCTTGGAACTCAGTTGACGATAAAAATATTAACCCTGGAAATTGTAAATGCGACAAGTACAAGAACAAGAATTCGACAAAGTTTGGGATAGAGGTCTATTACACAAAATTTATTAGGCTTTGTCTGTCTAATTCTACAATATATTTAAGTCATATCTGTCTAACAGGCATCAAACACGGCTTGTGATCATTTACTTTACAACGAAAAATGGCTGGCAAACTGGAGAGTTAAAGTCAATGGACAAAAGTGTAAACATGTTAAATTTACATTACGATCACAAACATGTCATCTAATTAGATACAGTGGTATAAATATTCCCTAAGCCAATGATGTAACATATTTTGGTATACACTTAGATAGAAGGTTGACTTATAACTAAGCATAAGAGCACATTAGCAGGAATCGGTTGTTAGCTCAATGGTATTCTAGAGAAGGTTGGTTTATCTCTTCTTCTCTTTAAAGTAAATTAATAAAAACTAATTTAAAAGCGTTCGTTATTTCTTGAAATGTCGTTTCAACTATAAAACTTATATTTAATGTAAAATATTCTCCAGTTATAAACGATTAAAAAACATTTAGAATCTCCTATTCAAATCGCTAAAACGAGATGACTGCCCTACACATGTCCGATCTGTCGTCACATAGTATCGTCTCGATAGTTATAGCTCTTCTAAAACTCGAAACGAGTTCGTTGGGTTTATTGGTGAGTAACTTAATTTTTGGATATGAGCGTGAGTACTCCCCTGAAATAATATTGCCCAGCTAGCACACTACGCTACATATAACACGTTTAGCCATCCGTAGTGCTACAAAAACTATACGCTATAAATTCAAATACTTACCGTAGCTTTCAGCCGTAAAAATGTATATGAGAGCATTTTTTATTATATGCTTATATATTTGACTCTTTTCCCTACAACTATGCAATACTGCTATGGAATATTTCTGCGATATCCTAAGGCATAAATATATTGAAATAAACGATTAATTTTTGTTTTGTTTTGTTCAATATATATTCATTAAAATATTTTTTATATATTTTAATGCTTTATAAAAAATTGTGTAATATATGATATAAACGTTAATATGGAAAAATTAAATGACTTAAAAATAATTAAAGCATTAGATTAACATCATTTTACTTTTTTTGTCTGTACAAATCTCATACATTCGTAAGTTCAAGAAAACTAGCTTAAGTAAACAATAAAGAAAGCAAAAGGATACTGGAACATCTTAAGTATTTAACTAAATAAATATATACGTATTTAAACTATGAGTTTGTTCATATTGTTGCTGTACCTGAGTTATCCCGCAAAAAAGGCGAGTACGCCATGCACGCGTGAAATATATACTCCACGCGGCCAATAGAGTAATCCAAAACCTACCACAATCCATACAAAAAATATGGTCCAATTAAGATTGTGATGTCCTAGGGCTGGACCATATAATCCACATCTGCATAACAGCCGAGTAATCCATGGTGTAACTACAGAGGATTAAATTTTGAAGCATATGCGAAAAATTACCTTCGAACACACTTTTAGTTTCGAATACAATATGCTTTGGTGAAAAGATATTAAAAAAGTTTAATTTATCGTGTAAATTTATATTCTTATTAACAGTTTATTGTTAATAAATATATATTATATTTTAGTTTTGGCATTTGTTCTATTATTTGCATTGAAATAATAATATTTTCCCCATGTCTTTTGTTACTAGCAGAGCTCGCAGGCGAAACGAAACTGACTCAGTTTCATTTTCTCACATTTTCAGTATACGAGTATAAAACTTATTGCGCAATTGTAACTTCGTGTAGTAATTGCGATCGGTAAAACACGAAGAATGGTCCGCACTAAGCTGGTTCAGGTGTTGGTTCACACAGAAGAGTATATTTGTAGGTACTCAAATAGACAATATGGTCCACAAATATTTGCAGGGCGTTAGGTGGTTTTTATGCTTGCATGGTTTGTACACCTAGTGAAATCATGTTAGTTATCACAACACTTCAAAAATTTATCTGTCTCTCTGTCTCTCTCTCTCTCCCTCTCACTCTCTCTCTCTTCTCTCTCTCTCTTATGATGCTATGTGCCTTTATATGTACATACATTTATATACATGCATACTTTTTTTAACGGTAATCATTTAATGTTCTGTTTTCTCAACTGAATCTGCAATTAATTTTATACGTTTATTTATGTTTGAAGATTGATTACGCCCATAAAATATTAAAAAAAAACAAAAGTAATTTTTACAACTGAATCTGCAATTAATTTTATCCGTTTATTTATATAAAAAGTCTTTGTTTACCTTTTTGTGGCCCTTATTCCGCCAGATCAAAACTCGCCCATCTCACTTATATATTCACATTTTACTTTAATCAGGGAAAAAAACTTTATCCCAAAATTCCGTCGGCATGTTTAAGAGCTACTTTGCGTTTCAGCTTCAGTTGAGGAAAAGTACTTTTGTGTTTTTAATATTTTATAGGCGTGATCGCTCCTCAAACATTGTTAATACCACATAACGGTGACTTCTGTCCAGCAGTGTATATGTATACGCATACATATTGTTACAGCTCTTTCACGTGTAGTGTTTGAAAAGAAAAAGCACAGCCATCGAAGGCATTAAAAAAAAATTTCTTATATGTATTTATGTATTATATATGTACATGGCCATTCCATATTAAACATAATACAAAATGCCGGTTTTCTGGGCGATGGTTGAAATTTGGCATATATATAATTTCATACAAAATCTGACATAAATCGACCTGAAACAACTTAAAATATTTTCCTAGAAGTTAGGGGCGCTGCGAAAATTGAGAAATAGATGAAACTAGTATAAGTAGTGGATATATTTCTGCTGCATTAGATTTAAAAAAATTCCTACAAAATATGTTTTGGATTGACTTTGCTTTCTTTATTCAAAATATTTTTCATATTCACAAGCAATACTCTTACCAAACCATACTGAACGAAAAAAACAGTTAACTTTATAATCGATATTTTTCCGATTATGATTAAAACTTTGTAACTGTTAGTATACTGATGTATTCCACCCTCCTCATGATAGATTTAGAGTGCTAAATTTATGTAGTTTTTTTTTTCAAGTTGTCCGATTTGGTGACTAACTTATAGCTGGCGTGCATGTAATTTGGGCTAAAACAAAAATAAAAAATATTGGGTAAGTTTTAGGCTTACATTGTGACATACCCTCGGTTCGTTTCGCTTTGTAGTCAGAGTTTCATCTGGGAAGCATCAGCCTCTAATCAGCTAGGTATGTACTGTATATGGACATATGTTATATGTTATGATTTGAAAACATTTAATAGTAACATATCTCAGAATTGCATGACACTTTGATTCATGCATATGTATGTATATCACCCAAGGTTGAAATATAACATTTAGGGCTATATTTTTAAAATGATTTTTTATTCCCAAATAAAACAGATATGAAGGCTTAAAAACCAAAATATGTTATCATACACCTTGTATGTTTCGTTTTGTATAATGTATATCTTCCCATTACCAGAGCAGAAGTAAATATAATATAATTTTGACAACATTGAAAAAATTATAAAATACCATAATTGCGCCGATTGTGGCAATAACTAATGAATTTTTATATAACTAGAATTTTATTTTATCTGGAACTATTTCGCAATTTCTGCCATTCCTCAAGTGGAGTAATGAGTTGGCGACGACAATTTAATGTAATTATAAAAATTCTTTTGAAATATAATATTATTCTAGTTATTTAAAAATTCAGTAGTAATAGCTATAATTGCCCAATTGTTCTCAAAATTTTATTGTATTTAGTTTTAAAACCGGCTAAGCAAAGGAGCGAGCGCTTGGACTTAGTGCGCTGGGAAGGCGAACTTTTCACGAAACGAAATAAAATGTATGATAACATATCTTGGCTTTCATTCTTTCCTAACATTTATTGGAAATGCTGAAGCATTATATTGTATTTTTTAGGAATGAAATGAATGAAAAGTCTCAAATCTAAAAACGTTTTTGAATGATTTTTATCATGTATTATGAGCTATTTTGCTATTAATTGATAGCATAATACATACTGCATATGAAAATTCCATAAAATTAGGGGAATAAAAACAAAATCATCACAAAAGTAAGAAAAATATTTTATTTATAGTCATGCTTTTCAATTTGAAAGAAAAGCGATTTAGTACAAAAGGATTAAGTTTTTTTTCGTCTAATTTGTATTTTAACTAATACTTTAAATTTAAACTAATACTTTGTATTTGATTTAAACTAATACTTTATTGAAGAACCCTATCACAAAGTAATTCCCCTATACTGATTACTCATTATAAGCAGAAACTTTCTGTGTTCGATTTATCCTGTATAATATTTTATTTTAAATTTGAAATTAAATTTAATTAAATTGGTTTAAAGCTAATTGTACCAAGTGTTTAGACCGGTCTGCCAAAGTAGTAGTTAAAATAAAAAGCAAATTTTAATAAAAACATTAATTCTTTTGAACTAATTTTTTTTCTTACAGGTGTAAGTCTATTAACTACTGGCCGGTTTATGACATACTTTATTTTACCACTTTCATGATTTTGTAAATTTTTTCCGCGCCCAAAACTTGCACGAAAATTTTATTAAATATGTTTCAAATCAATTTCTGTCAGTTTAAAGTTTTTAATTAAATCATATGTCGAATTTCAGCTAAATCGAATACGATCGCGCAAAGAAAGCATTTATTGTTATGTTTAATATGGAATGGCCATATACAAACATATGCATACGTATGCATATATGGTTATATTTTTAGATAGATTTAGATGAGCAGTTACCTTGAAAATTCTGCTCGGCTAACTACTCGTATACAGTTGAAAATAGACAGAATAGCAAATATAAAAAGAGTGAATATTAAAGTATAATTTGCGAAGCGGTATTAGCTTGCCGCATGTCGTCGATATTGTAGCAACAATTGACTTTGCGAATATTGTCACAAGTTCCTAGGCAACCAGGTGGTCAATTGCCGTCATCGCCGGTGCCCTTGCCAAATACCGAAAAATTCGCTCGACCCCTTCCGGCTGAAATTGCTGTAACAATTTCATCGACAACAACAACCGATGCGAAACCTTTTGTCTCGGATATAGGCTATATAGTGCAGTCCCAGTTTTTTAATGCACTAGTGTTAGAGTGTAGCACCGCTGTAAAGACGTTGCCGATTAGTGAAACCGAATATGCCATGCCTGCCATTCTTAGCAGCACCAGCAGCAATAACATTAACAACAACAATAACAGAGACAACAATTTGAATAAAAATAGTGTGGGTAAGGAAAAGCAAGGTGGCAGTAATGATTCTGCTCAGCTATCTAAGCAAGTAATTGAAGTGTTCGACAAGCCCAACACGCTCAGCCATGCTGAGTCAAAGATCGGAGATATGCACGCCACTAAATACAATGAACTAAAACTACGTAACTTTAATGACGACTCAACGCCAATTAAGGAGCCAATGGGCAGCTTAGCCACTTCGCATTCAAATTATGACACACAAGCTATTCAGCACACAATGGTAAATAATAAACTTAAAGATTGCACAAAATTTTCAAAAAAGGACGATTTTCGCAGTAGTAGTAGTGGAATTGAAGTGAAGAAGAATAGGACCATACACCAGCATTCAAACCTGTCAATATACGGTGAGCATTTTAGCGACGACATACCAGTGCTCCACAAAATCTTTCCACAAACTGAGCAGTGTTTGACGCAAGCGCTAACAAGTGATAACAATGCGAGGTTGCAGAAAAGTAGTAGTCCAGTAGCTTTAGCAACTGTAATCCAGGAGAATGGCCACACCGTGACGCCCACTACTATGGCCATGAGCAACAGTAAAACATTGTTGGACAAAAACAATCACCTGCTATCTAATCTCTCCACTGCAGATATAGTCATACCAAAATGTTATCAGCACGCACATGCCAATGAACCAACGATCGCCTTTCGCGGCACCTCTCACATCAAGACCGATGCACAGAATACCAATGAGCCAATAAGCAACGCTTGTAGCAATTTACCGAATAACGGAAGTAGGCTGGATATTATGTCGAAAGAAAAATTTGGCTTACGCCCTACAATGTCAACTGCTGAAGGGGCGGCCAAACAGCTTACTGCGCCTAACACAGCGTTCACTTTGCTAACGGAAATCATTTTGCGCCAGCATGAGTACAATAGGCAGCAACAACTCATCGCGGACATTACGCCCGTCTTACAGAAGGAGAACCAATTCCACAAATTCCCGAAAGTGTCAACGTCTTCATCAATGGTGCTGCCCTTGCAATTGCCGCTACCGTTGTCGTTGTCTATGCCGCTTTCCTTACCGCTACCACTGCCACTCGTGCCACTCTTTGATAATATAACAAACAACAACAATACCAGTATGCTTACAAAATATTCTCCGTACGAAGTACCGCGATTTTTCTTTGGAAACTCAGCTGGAGAATATAAAACACCATTACATTCTACTCCTCGGCAACAACTCGCCGCAAAAAACGAACAGCAGAAAACACAAAATGTAGACCAACAAGGGCAACAGCAACAACATGCAACTACTCAACTGTTAGCTACAAAGATACTTTGCTCACCGACACTGGGCGAACATTTAAAGGAAAGTGAAGTACACTTATTAGACTACGCATCCAGCAGCTTGATGCAGTGCTCGACAGGTTCCAATATGGCAAACGCGATGCATGACAGAAACAACAATCGAAGCCAATCTGCTTTATATAATACTGATGACATCACGGAGCGTGAGAAAAGAGAAAAAAACCCCTCTCAGGTTACTACAACCAATTTAGCTAGTAAAATCGACGACAATGAAAGCTTCCATAATAAAAAGCTTAGTGACTTAGTGGATTTGTTATCTGCGCAAGAGGCGGCGCTCACTCAAGCACAATCAGAATTCGAAAAATTTCTTACGTTTAGCAATCAATTCCCGTATATTGCTCATCACAGTCCAAATATATCTAACAAATTAATGTCACGTGTAGTGACTCGTGTGCAGCAAAATATGGAGCAACGACAACAACTCATTGTTAGTACTCAATCACAACTAAGTCAGCTGAGCCGGCAATGCGCTAGTGCGAAGATCTATTACGAGCGGGCGATGCGTCGTATGTATACATCTGGATCGTCGAAAGTGCGTGCGCAGTCGAAAATGTGGCCGCAAATCTCTGCCACGAATAAGGTGGCTCGCGCAGCAGTAGTCGCAGCCATGGCAGCCGCTGCAGGCGTGGAGTCAATGCCAGCAACTAATTTAGTTAAAACAGAGAGCTCTGATGAGGGTAAAGGACTAAAAGTTCGTAAAGTGTGCGAGAGCTCATCTGACTTATCACATTTACCTCAGACGTTGCTGCAAATTGAGCTTGGTATCGAGCATTACGTTAACGAAGTCTGCAAAACTGATTCCAACTCTTTTAATGATGAAGACGACAAATATGACGCCGACGATAAAGAAGACGATAGCGAGGGCAACAGCGTTAACTCTATTGCCCACAATTCCGAGGCAGCCGAAAGCAGCGTTAATATGGGACATGTTTTAAACAATGGGAAATTAACAACTACATTTTCCACTGATGTTAATCGGAAAAAAACAAGTTCTACCACTGTGTCACCTATTTGCTTTTGGCATCCGAGAAACCGTGATCTAAATGTTAATGAACGCGAGTTGACGGCAGCTGAGATTATACTTGAATGCGGCTCCATGACATTGCAAGCGAATATGTGCGACCCTGAAAACACGTCGCTAAATAGTGAAGTCTTCCAAAGCGTATTTGCTCCAGGCACCGTACAAACTGATCGAGCGACACCTGCTCTCGTTGCTTCTGGCAGCAAAGATGCAAAGAATTTTGCAAAGAGTCCGAGTAATGAGAGGCCAAAACTAACCTGCTCGCCAATGCACTCAAATACCAATAATTCAACACTGATCTTGACTACAATTTCTACACCAGCAACCACATCAACGCCACCCCTGAACGCAGTTGGACCGATCAAAAGTCGTCGAAAATCCCACTATGCACATCGCATTAAAACAACACCCCCGGCAACTAATAAAACCATTAACAAAAATGACCTCTTTTACAATCAATTAAACCAACACACGCTTCGGCAACGTAACGCCAGTGGTAATGATATTACTAGCGGTGTTAGAGATAATAACGCTTCAAGAAAACAACTAGGGAACTTACATGAAAATCAAGACGGGGTGGAATCATTATCGTCGGTACATAATGGTGGCCACAAAAATAACAACCATCAGCAACTGCAACAATATCATATACAGCAACAACAACAACAGCAAACACAAATTAGTGGTGGCAACAACAATAACAATGGAAGCAGTGGTACCAATAATAGTGGTGGCATATTTGCTGTAAATGGCTCTGGAAAAAATGCGACTACGAACAGCTCATCGGCTGCAGCAGCAGTAGTGGCTTTACAAGAGCGGGCTTTTAAAGATATTTTCAAAGCGCGTTTTAGTGCCCTCACTGCAGCTGTCGTGATAAATGCTACCGCCGGAATTTCAGCGGCTACGGCTGCAGCAGCAAACTCCGCTGACGGTGCGGACGGGCCGTACGATTTAAGTGTCAGCAAGAAGAGCAAGCAAACGTAATGACTTAATTAATTTTATTTGTATATCTTTCATGAACATTAAATAATTTTGGTCCGAAGGAGGGAGAAGTACCCACCAAATTTATATCAATACGATCTGGATAACGAGTCGAGTTGCTCCAATCGTGTCCGATTGCCCTTCCGGTGCATAAATATTTGAACAAAAATAAATCACTCAGTTTTTGAGATATTTACATAAAATTTAGCATTAAGGTGTATTTTTATAATGCATTTATAATATTACGGGGCCAGTGAAATTGGAAAAGCACTTAAAAAGTTATTTATCATGATCTTCCATTGCAGCCTTTGTCTCCTAAATCGTAGCGTATCTTCGTTCGTTCACGGGCCCCTACAGTTTTTGGAATAAAAAAAGTCACAGGGGGTTTTGAGAACCCGCGACTGTTGTTTTTAGTCAAATATACGCACACAAGTAACGATGTGTGAACAAGTGTGTTAGCATTTTTTCCTTTTTTTGTTCTTGAAGGACCTTTGTAGGACTAGAGAATTCCTTCTGGTTGGCAAAACGCACATCAAGAACCATCAGAACTATTTACACTTACCGCCATCCTATGTATAACTATTTGACTAAGATATATGCGTACATCTTTGAAAGATTCGCGACGATGGAGTAGATACTCATAGCAACCTCAACAGGCTAAATGGCTGTACTAAATACACCTTTTTCAGTTTTTAGCAGGAAACATAGTAGTCTTTTATATATCTACGTTTCAAGACGTTATCCGAAGTGATGTTTACTTTACGACTCCTTTTCGTAGCTTATTCGGCCAACACAAACTTTCTGAAGTTTTTACTTTTGCTTTTTATGCTTTGAAACTAATTGCCAATAAATATTTGCTTTCGAGTAAAGACATCTGCGGTTTATATTATATATTTGCAGAAATTTGGATAACAAAACCTCAGCGGCCAATCAACAGGGAAACGAGTGTAATGACAATTCAAATGAAAAAAAGAAACCGCATATCAAAAAGCCACTGAATGCGTTCATGTTGTATATGAAAGAGATGCGCGCCAAAGTGGTCGCCGAGTGCACATTAAAAGAGTCAGCGGCAATCAATCAAATACTTGGTAGAAGGGTAAGTCAGATAAGTACAAGATATGTGATGCAATTTTCAACTTAATATAAGGATTGGGAACAGATCAGCCAGCTGTTGATAGAAGTGTAGTCATCGAAAATCTGTTATTAGGCCAAAACATGGGTTTCACTTCCGTGTAAGAAATGACGCGTAGTCTCCCTTCGGTATTACAGATCCGCCGTACGATTTAAGTGTCAACAAGAAAAGTAAGCAAACGTAATGACTTAATTTATATTATTTGTGTTCCTTTCATGAACATTAAATAACATTGGTCCGAAGGAGGGAGAAGTACCCACCAAATTCACATCAATACGATCTGGATAACGAGTCGAGTTACTCCAATCATGTCCGGTTGCCGTTCCGGTGCAAAAATATTTGAACAAAAATAAATCACTCAGTTTTTAAGATATTTACATAAAATTTAGCATGAAGGTGTATTTTTGTAATGCATTTATAATATTACGGAACCAGTGAAATTGGAAAACTTTCTCACATACAAAGCACTTAAAAAGTTATTTTTCATGATCTTTCATTGCAGTCTTTGTCTCCTAAATCGTAACGTATCTTCGTTTCGTTTACGGGCCTCTACAGTTTTTGGAATAAAAATGTCACAGGGGTCTTGAGAACCCGGCATTTTCTTGCTTGTTCGATTTCAATGAAGTACACTTACATTGAACAACAACTTCTAATAAAACGAAACCTTTTTATATTATACCGGATTTACCGTTCAACATCGAACACTACCATCTGGATATTCCCAATTGGCAAATAGCCAAAACTTATGTAGGTAGATCTTCAAGACCTTTCTAGGCTCGATCTTTTTATTCAATATTGATTTCCTGAATTTGCTACAAGAAGGTCTCTGCAACCATTATTTCAAAATTTATCTTGAGTAAATACTCCGAAATATGTACGAAATTATTTGCGAAAATAAATTGTGACCTATTCAGCGGATATCTTTCGTTTATTAGGTATTACCGTGGATTAAACAATTATGGGGCCTATTATACTGCGACGGCGTAGTATAAGATTTTAGTTGATCATGTGTGGCTTTTAAATTGGCGTAGGGACCACTTACGAGACTATAGCCCAGTAAAGAGTATACGAAGTGAAGCAAGGGGCTATTCTTGTCATTTTGTGAGGATCCTAATCCTTCTTTGCTACCACCAGCGGATACTTGATTAACATATTTCAAAGCTGGATTGTTTCCATCCATGCAAACGACATAACCTTGCCAACGTAGCCACCTTCTAGAGTTCATAGTTTTCTCGTCTACAGAATTCATTTTCAGTTCTTTGCAAAGGTCCATAAATCCTTCGTAAATAAGCTTTAGCGGCGATTCTCGGATTTCACCCTCATTAGCGCTTTTGCACCTTAAAATAGGACGACAATAAAGAGTGAGTTGTAGAATTTGGCGTTTTAACTATATAAACAGTACAAAGCAACCTGTTGCCAAGAGTGATTCTGCGTTAGATTTCGAAACTGTAAAATGATATCAACTTTGGGTTCCACCCTCGCAAGAATCGGGCTTAGTAGGGTTTCCTCGTGTAAGGTCTTCGCCACAATATTTGAATACCTTAGCCAGCTTTGGCCTCTTCCACTTCAGACATTCAATTGCTATTTGCATTTAGTCTTGGTCGACAGATAGAACGTCTACGCAAACATCATCGATAGGGTTCGGGTTCGCTAGCTGAGTTCCGCTATTAACGAAACAGGATCAACCCGATATGTTTGCCATTGATATATGTTACCAAAGTATTGAAAGTAAATTTTTTAAGCACATGCAACTGAGCAGAATATATTGCAAAATATAAACTACATTTCATATTTTTATTGCTCCAGCTGCGCACTGGCATTTTTTTTGTGGAAAGTCAGAAAAAGAGACAATTTACTTTCCAACTTTGTTTTTTGTTTTAAATTTATTGGATACTTCTTGGAAAATACAAATCGGCAATATCCGTTTTAGGGTTGGTCAAGGTATTATTGTGATGGTTTTTTATGGATCCGACTCACGATCCATGGGATGGGTATCAAACACTCAACACAATTTTAGAATTACGCTTCGTTTATTTTAATACAGTGGCGAGCATAAGTGGATGAATGTTTGTCACTTCTGCACTTATTTGTTCATAACATCCGTTGTACTTATTCAAATAAAACCATTTCTTTTTAAATTTTTAATCCATATATTGTACTAACATATTATGCAAGGAAAAGTCTAAAAAAATTAAATGCAAAAAATTCTAAGGCAAAAAACTAAACATATCTCCATTCATCAAATTTTGCACCTTGTGCTTTTTTTGAAAAAGTTTACTGTTTTACGAAAATCTTGCGAATTTCGTTTACAGCTCAACACTCTGTTTTCAAAGGCACAATTTTTGTCACTTGTTCAAATATAATCGAGCGTTTAAGTGTGTTTAGTTCAACGATTAATAAAACAGTGTAAATACGCGAAAAATATCGCAAGATTTAGAAAATAGCATCGTGGCGTTAACAAAAAATGGACAGTCGTCTCGAGAAATAGCAAAAAAAAAATAAAAATTTGTCACAGTACTGTTTTATGCGCTCAAAAAATACGGAATGTGAAGCCTAATTCAAACGTTAAAGGTCGTGGAAGGCTACTTACAGAATGGAGATGCTCGATTTGGTATCAGCAATCAAGCAAAAAAAAACCAGCTTTGTCTGACAAAAATGTGGAAGCACGGTTAAAATTTTGTAAAAAATATAAAAATTGGAGCGTTGACGACTGGAAACGAGTGATACGGTCAGATGAAACCAAGATTAATAAGTTCCAATCAGATGGAAAGCAATACTACTGGCACTGGCCACAGGAAGAGTTACAAAAGCATCAAGTGAAACAAACTGTGAAGCATGGTGGAGGTAATCTAATGGTTTGGGGATGTTTCACCTGGTGGCATGTCGGCCACTTGTGAAAATAGAAGGCATTATGAAGAAGGAAGACTACCTTAACATTTTGCAAACATATTTGCCAGATTTTGTCGATCTAAGTGCGTATCCCGAAGACGAGGTGTGTTTTCAACAAGACGGTGATCCTAAACACACTGCTAAAATCGTGAAAAATTGGTTGAATACTCAACGTTTCCAAGTGCTAAAGTGGCCTGCACGAAGTCCAGATATCAACCCTATCGAGAATCTATGGGAATTACTTTCTTTTTCGGGGATAGTTTGATTTTCTTACAGTTATAATTAATTTTTGATTGGAAATAATTATTTTTAGAAACATACACAATTCGAAGCAAAATTTTATCCTCTTTCCTTGACCCTTTGGCCTTGAATATCTTCTAAATGCTGAGATTAATAAAAAAAAGTATTCGAAACCATTTTTGTTGAGCGTTCAATTAGCTAACATTGATGTTTAAACTGGTTTAGCAATATACATATTGGTGTTAAGATATTGTGCCGAAAATGCGAAGCGAATGTCAGATGAAAGAGAGAAGCCGATAACTGGCACGTTCTAGAGCGTGAAATGAGAACAATCGTTATCGGGAACAATTCGATTATTCTATACGGTTGGTTGCGAACAGCCGACTAGTATATAAGGGGGACACAAAACTGCAAGGCTAATCAGTAGTAAAGTGAACGCGTTGATGATTACACTAAAGTGAAGTAATAAAAACAGTACATGGTGAAAGTTGTAATACAAGTGATGGTAAATAGTGAAGTGAATTGTTAGTTATTGAGTAATAAAAGGACATTGAATAAATTCTTCATAATAAAGAAACTGCAAAAATAATTGGCGACTTTTGTTTATCAATCCAGTGATCTTGCTTGATGGATTTGGCAAAAACTAACAAAATCGTACAATTGGTGTCAGAAGTGGTAAGAATTGGAAAATGGAAGATTCAGGATTTGACATTACCTCCCCTCAAAAAGGAATTGGCAAGGCGACGATTGTCTACAACTGGAAATAAGGCAGAGCTTCAATCACGGCTGCGAGAAGCAATGGAAGGCGAAGGCATCGACTTGAGCCAATACGAATTCCGTTGCGAGAACGAAGAGACACATCAAGTAAAATTCAAGAAAAGGCTCCTGTTTCACAAATCAATGCCAACATGACGCAAAAGTTGGATGTACAGGATGCCAAGCTGTCACTAAAGTTGGATACACAGGGTGCCAAGATGTCACAAAGGATGAATGCACAGGATGCCAAAATGTCACAAAAGTTGGATGGATTAGAAGGAATGATCACACAAATACAGCAAAATCTGGGGAGAGACAATCCAGAACTTAAGGAAAGACAGGCCAGAATCGAATAACAGCAAGATAAGATAGAGGAGCTAAATGAAGCCAAAGTCGTGTCCGGGACTTGCAGTTAAATCGTCCGACCACTTCAGTGATCACCAGGGTGAAAACACTATCCTTTGACGCAAAATTCCTTTTCAAGTCTTTAAGCTCCAGAGGAAAAATGCGCTGCACTATTTGTTGCGTTGGAAGGACCTGCTGCGGAAATTTTGCAGACTATTCCTGAATATGAGAGAAATGATTACGACGCATTATTGCGAGCTGTAGAAAAACGCTATGTAGCGAGCATAGGATACAAATTTACCAGGTAAGTCAAAGACCCAAAGAATCCCTGCAGGAATATGCTTCGAAAATTGAGAGATTGGCTCATTTAGCCATTGGCGACACATCGGGTGAACATCTCAAAAGGGAAAAAATACAGAGGTTCATCAGCGGAATAAAAGACTCATTCACCAAGCGGGAGATCAAACACGTGAAACGGCGACACTCATAAGCAGACTACCATTCAAAGTCAATAAAGTGGAGGTAGAAACACCAGATGTGATGAGCGAAATATTGAAAAATCTGAAGTCGATCGAAGGAATTAATCATTCTGGTGTCAATATGAAGAGTCAAGCTGGCAAATGTTTTAAATGTGGAAAACCAGGTCATTTCGCATGCCAATGCAAGACGGGTTCCAACAGACAGGAAGGACAGCGAAAACGGAAGGCTGAAGAAGATGAACCATCAACTCCTCAGCCTTTAAACTAAATCGAGCCAGTCTAAAGGGGCGTATGCTGGCTCCTTCAGTTGAATGCCCCATAATCTCCGTCTCGCAAGTTGGTAGAAAAACGAGCAACATTACTATTGGTGAATATGTGTATGAACGAGAGCGAATATTAACTGTGGATACGGGCGCATCACACCCCATCAGTCGCACTAACCTTATCGCTAAAGAAGTGAGACCACTACCTGGAGCAAGATTGAAAGTAACGTGTGAAGTCACAATAGGGAATGTGACAGTGTTACACAGCTTTATAGTCGCCCAGACTGTAAATGAGGTAATCACAGGAGTAGACTTCTTGAGCGTTCAAGGTATCTTGAACAACAAAATTATGTAGTATAAGAACATGGAAGTAAAAATTGGCTATAGTTCCACATACAGCAGCAAGCAAAAGTGGTCGTAAAAGGCACCGAACTGATCCGACCAAGGTCGGAAGCAGTTGTTTGATCGAAAATTAATGGAGATTGTGGGACAAACAAATTGTGGGTTGTCGAAGCAGCACAAAATACTACACCGGACTTACTTATTGGTAAAACCCTGGCTAAGCCACGAAAGAATGGACGCATCCCAGAGACTTTTAATTGACTTCAAATTACCAGTAAAAGTTCCTAGAGGAGCTGTATTAGGGCAATGTCAAGAGATGGAAGCCATCATCAACTGCAATGATTAAGCTGAAGTCGACTATTGGCAAGAAAGACATGGAGGAAGATATAAATGCATGGATGCAAGGGTTGGAAGGGAAGTACAAGCACAAGGCCAGTCAACTTATCCGCAAATACTCCAACATATTCGACAAGGATGGCAACAAACCAGGCAGGACCAACGTAGTGAAACATTGCATTGATACTGGTGACGCTAGGCCGATTCGTCAAGCTCTTTGAAAAGTTCCACAAGCCAAACGTTACGCTGTTGGCCCAATAATTAAAGAAATGAGTGAAAGCTCTGTTATCGAACCATCGGGAAATCCATGAAGCCATCTGATGATGCAGAAAGATGGCCAGTTGCGGTTCTGTGCTGACTATCGGAGATTAAGTGATGTGACAAAGAGGGACAGTTATCCTTTGTTCAGGATCGATAATACTCTAGACTCACTAACTGGCACAGAATAGTTCTCAACACTCGACCTTAAGAGCTGCTATTGTCAAGTGGAAGTAAGTGAAGAGGATAAAGAGAAGATACCCTATGGACTATGCAACGCTCCTGACACTTTTGAAAGACTAACGGAGCATGTGCTCAAATGACTACATTGGAAGACCTATTTGGTATGGCTTGCTGATATCATCGTATTGGGAAAAAGCTTTGAGGAACACCTGAATAATTTGGAAGAAGGAAGAAGAAGAAGAAGTAAACTAAGCCCTCTTTATTCAAGAAGGAGGTGCTTTACTTAGGTAATCAAGTAAAAACGAATGGTGTTTGCGCTGCGAAGGAAAAAATAGAAGCCATGAAGGGTTGGCTAAGACCCAGAAATTTGCTTGAATTAAGAAGATTTCTTGGGCTGTGTACTTATTATCGCCGATTTGTTCCGAATTTCGGCAACGTAATCGGAATGAATCGGCATTATTCCAGGAGACATGCCTGATTGGTATTCGAAAAACCCGCACCACAGCTCGACATCCTCAATCAGATGGCATGGTAGAACGATTCAACCGAACTCTGGAAGAGCACTTGTCGAAGGTAGTGGACAAACATCAGGATAATTGGGATATCCACATACCGCTCTTCCAGATGTGATATCGCTCTGTAGTGCACGAAACAACGGGTCAAGCACCTGCAAGGATCATCTTCGGTAGTGAACTTCGGTTGGATCCGAAGGAGATTAAGTGTTGCTATACAATCCCCAACGGAGCAAAGGTTTGTTACTAAAATTTCAATGCAATATTAAATATCCCTACAAGATAATCAAACAACTAAACGATGTAATGTATCGAATCCAGACCTGTGGGAGGCCTAGAAGCAAGATGAAAGTGGTAAACGTAGATAGGCTTGAGCGTTTGGAACAGCAAATGTGTCTGATCAGGGCGATCAGATTTTGGTAGAGGGCAGTGTGGCGAAAATGCGAAGCGAATGTCAGATGAAAGAGAGAAGCCGACAACTGGCAGGCCTTAGTTGCGAACAATCGACTTAGTATATAAGGGCGAAACACAACTGCAGAGCTAATCAGTCGTAAATTAAACGAGTTGTTGATTACACTACTGTGATGCAAAAATAGAATATTGTGACTGTTGTAATACAAGTGATTGTAAATAGTGAAGTGAATTGTTAATTATTGAGTAATAAAAGGACATTGAGTAAATTCTTTATAATCAAGAAACTGCAAAATTAATTGGCGACTTTTATTTAACAATCCCGTGATCGGACTTAAATTATTTGGGAAATCATCAAGTCTAAATTAGCAAAATCGTAACAATATGAATTATTCATATGACACCAAATTGAAAATGTAAGGCTGTGATGAAGGATCTCCTAACAAATACCTAACAACTGTTTTTCGTGAGTCGGATCTAGAAAAAACATACATTTTTTTAACCACTCTAATATATATACGTACATATTTGTAATAATAATTATATAGTAGAGCGAAAGAATTTCCATATGCTGTAAACTATTGAACAGACCGAAATCAATAATTATGAGAAAATTAAAAACTTGCCACAAACCACACCAAACCGTTGTTTTTTCTGGATGAAATGACAGCTCTTGAATCTCTTCAGGTTTCTCTTCGTCCCAAATGCGGTAATTTTGCTTGTTTACATACCCATTGAGCCAGAAATGGGCCTCATCGCTCGAAAACGTCGGATCTTCTTGGAACCTTTAAAGAGCCCATTGAGCGAAGCGATGTCGCTTAGGAAGGTCACGTGGCCTCAGTTCTTGCACAACCTGTATTTTGTACGCTTTCAATTTAAGATCTCGACGTAAACTGCGCCAAGTTGTTCCATACGTCAGTCCGAATGGCTCCGAAATGACTCTCCACGGTCTTCGTTGACACTCTCAGCTGCGGCCCCTATATTTTCAACACTGCATGCTGGACGTGGTCTATTCGGTCGAATATTATCCAATAATGAATGCTGGGTATCAAGATGGATGATGGTATTGCGAATAGTTCGCTCAGTAGGCCGGTTATGTTGACCATAAGTTGAGCGAAGCGCGCGAAACAGATTCTTTACAGAACAAACAATACTGAAAA
Source organism: Neoceratitis asiatica (assembly GCA_030068015.2). NCBI lineage: Eukaryota > Metazoa > Arthropoda > Insecta > Diptera > Tephritidae > Neoceratitis > Neoceratitis asiatica. The sequence goes on from CM061530.1 coordinate 3,176,761, forward strand.
AAATAACATGACAGCTTGACACAACTCACGCGTGATCTTTCAGAAAAAGGCTATTGAAAAAAGTACTTCTACTTGGATCACCCTTTATAAGTAAGGTTGGGCATAAATTTATAGAGAAATAGCGTTTAGAAGCGTGCAAGTAAAAAGACACACATATTCAATCTAGCCAAGCGTACACATACATCCACACACATTCAAACACATATACGCATACACGTGGATTTGAAGAGTGTGTTGGCTTGTTTGTTTTGGTTTTGACACACACAAAATTTCATTTATTCAACTATAATTTTCAAAATTTAAGTGACAATTAAATTATGTAACTATGAAATTGAAATGATTTTTGTTTTTCGTTCTTTTGCTTTTATTTTCTGTTCTGAATGAATTCGACGCAATTTCGCTTTGGTTGGATCCACACATACATATATCACATCTAACACCTCGAATAACAAATATTACTCGGTACGATCGCGCTATAATTTCTTCGTCGCATCACCACAACCATCGGTGCACTCTCACAATTCATTAACTGTAACTGTAGTGGCACGAGCTTAGTCGCGAAGAGCAAAGTAAATATTACGAAAAAGCGCGACAAGAGCGGCAGTTGCATATGGAATTATATCCGGGGTGGAGCGCACGGGACAACTATGGTTATGTTTCTAAAAAGAAGAAACGTAAAAAAGACCGTTCACCCGTGGATTCGGGAGGTATTGCAATGACAAATAATTTTTATTTAAGAATTAAATTCAACAAAAATAAGAAAGTGTAATTATATATTCTTTTGCAATTTTCCACTAACTTTAATTGTTAATAGCACTAAAATACTTACATATATATTACAATTATTTACGATATAATTAACTCTCTTGTTAGAACCATGGTATTATTCTCCTCATTTCTTTTTATATGGTATATACTAAAAAATTGGAAAGCACACATATATTTTTGTTATTATATTATTATTATGGTTAATTTAATTAGAAAACGCGGCAGAACAGGTTTTAGAGAAACTTACACATTCATAAATATAGCAGGTTAGGATAATGATTTGTTGTTATTGGTAATTACAAGAGGATACTTTAGATTTAAGTTAGGGGATTAATCAATATATGTTAAATTTAAGATGTTTTATAGTATGTTTTACGTGTGATGATTTAATGGTCAGCTAAAATAAAGTGTTTCAGTAAATAAAAATTTCCAATAGCTCTTAAGAAATCATAAATAATTTCACTATAATTTATAGTATAATATATATATAATTTTAGTCTATTTCTTGTTCATAATATGAGGAATGAAAAAAAAATTATTCGACCGTCTTCGATTAGACAATAAAGAACATGTATGTAGGTGAAAAGAAAATAATGTTGCGGAATCACACACGTAATCCTGTTTTCTAATCGTAGCGTTATCCATCCTTCTCCTATTGGCACTCAACACCACAGTTTTGAGACCGACCCTGTGTATCCATACCGTGTTTAAAGATGCACATGTAAGTTAAGTTGCTAACTAAAAAAATAAAAATAAAAATACAAATAAAAATAGATAAATATGTTAGGATTGAGAGCTAGGTGTAAACGTTTGCGGACAACCGAGGATGTATCAGGTCTTGTGAGAGTATCAATCAATCAAAATGTCTGAGATATATATATATATAGAAAATTAGGAAAATATGTATACATGTAGGTACATCAGTAATCGGTTCAGTAAATTTTTTGTACTTCAATGAAGTAATTGCATATACTTACTTAGGAATACATGGGTTAAAAAACAGCGAAATTAAGCTTGAATTTTTTTATTATGAAGTGGCGGACAAAAGTCTACATACACCGCCTCTATTCTTTGTGTAGAAAGTACTATCACTTTGCTGAAAAATGTAGGTATACAGTTTTGTTTCAAATCCTTTTCTAATCTTTTGTATTAAAACAAAACCATTCTCTAACATAAAATAAAACAATTATGGTGAAAAAACGCAAAAATTCCCTTGACAAAAGTCCACATACACCACGGGTTTACTAGCAGTTATGTCGATATGCTGTGTTGTTATGGCGGTTAGGTACACTTTTTTTACTATTTTTTAAATTATGCTTTCTAATTTGCTAGTATTGAATTTAGTTGTGGTTCAAACACATAAGCCTCAATAATGGCTCCACGAAAAGAACTATCAATTGAGGTAAGGATCTTGGTTATTCAGCCTAGAAAAGAGAAGAAATCGTATGGTGAAATTTCAAAAATTTTAAACTTAAGTTCACCAAAGTTACATAACATTGTAAAAAACTTTGAAAAAAATGAATTCACCGAAAAAAAGCTGCGGTATTGGCCGCCCGAAGAAGCTAACTTGAAGAGATATCAGCTTTCTTCTGAAGGAAGTGAATGATAATCCTAAAGTTATATATATATATATTTGGCGCTTTATAACCGCTGAAGCGATTTTCGGCTTGATGTTTTTACCAACAAATGGAGGGACCTACAGTTTATTCTAAGCCGCCTCCGAACGGCTGATGGATTTTTATGAGGAGCTTTTATTTCATGCCAGAAATACACTCGGAGGGCTTGGCAATCCCTGCCGAGGGGCGACCGCAATTAGAAAAAAAATTTTTCTATCATTTTGGATGTTGCTCGAACCTGGGCTCGAACCCAGGCCTTCCGGATGTCAGTGCACAACGCTAATCACTCGGCTATCGCGGCCACCAATCCCAAAGTTACTGCTCCAAAATAAGCCGAAAATATCACAAACTCATCAAGAAAGTGTGTTCATCCAAGAACAATTCGAACAGCTCTGCACGATAACGGATTCCACAGTAGAACGCCATGTAAAAAGCCTCTTATATCTGAAAAATTCGTAAACTTCGCTTGGAGTTCGCTAAAGCACATTTAGACAAGAGAATGGATTTTTGGCAAAGAGTCTTATTTACAGACGAATCGATGTTCAACATATTCGGCAGCGATGGAAGAACAAAAGTTTGAAAAATACTGCACTTAACGCCAAAAATATAGAACCAGCAGTGAAGCATGGTGGCGGCAACATAATGGTCTGGGGAGCGGTAGCAGCATCTGGAGTTGGAAAGCTTGTTTTTTTTCAGGGTAATATGGATCAATTCAAATATAAGTCATTGTTGGAAGCTAACCTGAAATCCTCTGTTGACAGTTTGGAACTTAGCGCAAACTGGATCTTTGAACAGGATAAGGATTGACAAATTTAGTAACTTCGATGTCACGACGACTTCAAGTTGTTACTGGTGCGAACGGTGGACCAACTAAATACTAAAATGATCATGTTACCTGATATTAACCAAAATTTTTGCGCGAAGATAAGATATGTATGATCTGTATGTAGACTTTTGTCAATGTTGGATTTACATCCTTTTTGTCATAGCTTTACTATTTTATGTTAAAAAATGAATTTTTCGCTATGTTTTTTACGATTAGGGAAAATATTTGAAATAGACTGTGTCGGTAAATTTTCCAATAAACTCTTTGGACTTTCAATTCATCGAAAATAGGGGATGTATGTAGACTTTTGTGCGCTTTTTATACTTGTTTGGAATTGGTAGAAAATATTAGTTCCTGCTAAATTAATATACCAAAAATTATACAAATACACTCTCCCACATACAAATATATATTTTTCGTAAAGAAACAAATATACATTTATTAACAAGTCTGCATGCCTGTTAGAACATTTGATATTTAAATGTTATTTACAGAAACGTGGCTAAAACCTCACGTTTTTGATAATGAGATTTTATGCAGCGAGTATAAAATCTATAGAAGTGATCGCTGGAACAGAATCGGAGGGGGAGTTCTCCTTGTGGTTCATTCGTCTTTACCCTCAGAAGAACTTTGTACTTCTCGCATAGATCCATTGAACTTAAATGCATCCTTGTTCGTACTGGTAAGGACTTTATTTATATAATTTTATCTTACATACCTCTGCAGTCTGACATATCAGTATATCTTCAACTTATTAGATCAATTGAAAGTATTATTTCATTGATGAAAGATTCTGACTGCATTATGGTCTTGGGAGACTTCAATTTGCCTTGTATATCATGGAAACAAATCGATGATAACAACACTCCCGTTTGTACTCGACCATGTTTTACCGAGTTCTTAGAGAAAATGCCTGAGCTTAGCGTTAACCAAATTAATTTAGTACCAAATAAATTTAATAAAATCCTGGATTTAGTGTATGTTGACAATATTTCCAAATTTTCGGTAATTTGGTGCGATCCTTTTGTTCTACGAGAGGATACCTATCATTCTTCTTTGGTGATAACTTTTGAAGTCATGGACAGCGGTTGATAACGCGGCATCTCTATTTGGTTCTAGATCTTGCTTTAATTTTGCAAAAGAAAACTTAAAAAGGTTAAATCAGGAACTATTCACATTGGTTTGGCCTGTCCATAAAGGTAATATCGAGGAAAGTGTTCTTCATTTTAATAATACAATTGTAAAATTGTTTGAATTTGTTTAAATTTTGTACCAAAACGTGCTTTTGATTTAACTAAATGTACCAATTTATGGTTTACAAAAGATTTAAATTTGTTAAAAAACAGAAAATCTCGCGCCTTTAAACAGTATAAAACAACAAGCTTGTCTATAGACTATGTAAAATACTCAAAGCTACGTCGTAAGTACTTTGAACTTAGCAAAATATGTTACAACAACTACTTAAATAAGATTAAAAGGAGCATTGTACGCAATCCTAAGATGTTTTATGACTTCGTTAACTACAAAAACAGAGTCTCTTTGTTTCCATCCGCCATGTCATATAAATCTACTACATGAAGTGATTTTCATAATATCTCTAATAATCACAATTTTTCAGGTCTAATTACATTATCAATTCAACTGGAAATAATTTTGTCCGTCAAAAGAATTTTTATCCTCAAAGCTCAATTAACACCCCAATTGTTTCTTCCGAAGATGTGTTATGCCAGTTAAAGGCTTTAAAGAGCTCTTTCAGTTACGGCCCTGACATGATTACAACATGCTTTCTTAAATATTGTGCTGAAAATTTGTACCGGCCTTTGACAAACCTCTTTAATGCATCCCTAAAGCAAGGCATCTTCCTTTTGACATGGAAAAAATCATTTACAATACCCTTGCATAAGAATGGTAGTAGATCTTCGATTGAAAATTATAGAGGGATAGCAAAGATATCTGCTATACCTAAACTATTTGAAGTCATAATTACTGTCCAATTAACTTTTTCCATATTTCCTTTAATTTCCAGTCCCCACCATGGGTTTTGCAAAGGGAAATCTACTATTACTAATTTGCTGGAATTCGTTACTCACGTTTTAAATGGATTTAGAGAAAACAAGGATACTGATGTGATATATACAGACTTCAGTAAATCATTCAACAGAGTAAATCATACAATACTTATTAAAAAACTAGATCTTCATGGATTTAAACCAAGCCTTCTCCAATGGATATCTTCCTATCTCTGCAACAGGACTCAAAGAGTATTATTTAATGATACCTTTTCTGACATAACTGATGTAACATCTGGTGTTCCGCAAGGTAGCCACCTGGGGCCGATTCTGTTCTTGTTATTTATTAACGATTTGTCTTCAGTTATAAAATATTCAAAGATTTTATTATATACCGATGTTGTAAAGCTTTTCCAATCTTATACCCCAATTAATGAAACATATTTTTACAAACTGATTTGAACAATTTAGTAACTTGGTGTAATAACAATGATATGCCTCTTAACCTTAACAAATGTAAAACAATGCTATTTACACGAAAATATGTTCAACCACCATCTTACACAATAAACAACTATAATCTAGAGCAAGTATGCAATATTGTTGATTTGGGTGTAACAATGGATACCAAACTTCAATCTTCATATTAACACAACTGTGTTGCCTTTGTAAAGCGGTGGTCTAAAGAATTCAGAGATCCTTATATGACGAAAATACTTTTTACGTCATTAGTAATACCAATATTGGAGTACGGTTCGGTTGTGCGGAACCCTAATTATAAAATCCATTGTGATAAAATTAAATCCGTTCAAAAACAGTTTCTGTTGTTTTCTTTGCGTCATTTGCACTGGGATTCCCGCCAAAATTTTCCTCCGTATACTAGTCGCTTAAAACTTATAAATTTACTCACACTTTCTAGCCGTAGAGAAATGTTATGAATAATTTTTTTAGTCAAGCTTCTAAATGGACTGATTTGCAGTTCATTTCTCTTAGGTGAAGTAAATTTTAATGTCCCCATCCGATTATTACGACAATTTAGACCAATATTCTTAAAATCTTATAAAATAAACTTTGAACTATATGAACCGTTTCGCCGTTTATGTCAGGATTTCAATTGTTATTCCAGCATATTCGATATGACAGACTCACTTTTCGTAACAAAAAGTACTATACTAACTTCTCTTAACAAGTAACTCACTAATTTTCTATTGTAGTATAAATAATCTTATATTTCAGCTGATGAATTTGTTTTCCGTAGCTGAGCAGTTTTAAATCTCGACAATTAACAAACTCTTGCTTTATTGACTCGGCAAATTCCGTTGCGGATGGCGCCCCAATTGTCGGTTGGGCGGGAGGAGGGTAACCGTTGGGCTTAAAAATTGCACACACACTCACATTTACTTAACTTACATACCCTGCAAACAACGAGAGTACTCCATGCACACATGAAATATATACCCCCGCGGACAATAGAGTAATCCAAAACCTGCCACAATCAATACAAAAAATATAGTTCAATTAGCATTGTGATGTCCTAGGGCTGGACCATATTATCCGTCTCTTCACAACACTCGAGTACTCCATGGAGTACCTACAGGGAATCATATTTATTTTGGAGTATATGCGAAAAATTACATTCGAACATACTCTTTAGTTTCGAATATCATCTGCTTTGGTGAAAAGCACGTTTATGAAAACATATTATTTATCGTGTAAATTTATATTAATATCAATAATTTATTGTTAAGAAATGTATAATATGTATTAGTTTGCGTATTTGTTCTATGTATTTTCATTGAAATAATAATAAATTCTGCACGCCTTTTCCGTACCAGCAAAGCTCACCAGCGAAACGAAACTGACTCTGTTTTATTTAAACACAGTTTCTGTATACGAGTATATAGCTTATTGCGAAATTGTAACTTCGTATAGTGATTGCGATCGTTATAGCACGAATAATGGTCGTGCCGCACAAAGTTTGTGTCAAAACATTAGTTGGTCCAATAGTTCCCACAGAGGAGTATATTTCTAGGTACTCCAATGTACTATATGGTCCATAAATGTTTACAGTGTATGCTTATAGCTCAGCTATTACATATGTATTCATATATGTACATATATTTTTTCCTATATACCAACATGAGTAAGTTCTAAATACCATTTCGAAAATTGATCGTAATACTTCTTAAGTGAGCACCGACTTTTCAATTCAATTTTAATTATCGAATGTGAATGCAAATACAAAAACGTTATGATGCACCGAATTTTGAAGCTAATTCGACAAATACATTCACATACATTCAAATAAAAATTTTGGTGAGCATTCCGGATGACGATTGATTTAACGATGTATATTTTAGGCTCCGTTTTAACTTAATCAACCCTTACATAGAAAATATGAATAAGTATGTACTTAAGACTCATTAGGTTATTCTCAGCTATACAATATCCTTGCGTTTAGCCGTATTATTACTAGTCTTTCATTAAAAGAAATGTTGTCCTTCTATGACTTTTAAACTTCAACCACTTTCTGCTTGCAAAGTGACGTACTAATTTTGTTGATTTTACGCTTCAATTAGCATAACCAATAGAGATCTGCAATGAGTACAGGCGGAATAGATACATTTGATAAATACCAATTAAGCTTGAGATTCTCTATATACCCGATTAGTTATTATACATTATATAATATAAAGGGTGTTTTTATAGAGATATAGAACTTTAAGTTGGCATTACTTTTTAAGATGGCGACCGATTTAACAGCTGTCAAGTGAATATTCTCAGTTTGGTTTGGCAATTCATCATAAATAGACTCACGCCTGAACAACGCTTGCAAATAGGCCCAAAACGAGATTACCGTTGTTCCCGATTTTCATAAGTGCATTTTGTTTAGCGATGAAGCTCACTTCTGGTTGAATGGCTACGTCAACAAACAAAACTGCCGCATTTGGAATGAAGGTAATCCTCAAGTGTATGTTGAAACACCGTTACATCCAGAAAAACTGACTGTTTGGTGCGCTTTATGGGCTGGTGGAATCATTGGTCCGTACTTTTTCAAAAACGATGGTGGCTAGAACGTTACAGTCAATGGTGATCGGTATAGAGCCATGATTACTAACTTTTTCATTCCTGAATTGAATAACCATGATATCCAGGAGATGTGGTTTCAACAAGACGGCGCAACATGTCACAGAGCTCGTGCCACAATAGATTTATTGAAAGACACGTTTGGTGACCGCCTAATTTCACGTTTTGGACCTGTGAATTGGCCTCCAAGATCTTGTGATTTAACACCGCTAGACTACTTTCTGTGGGGCTATGTAAAGTCATTGGTCTATGCGGATAAGCCACAAACGCTTGACCATTTGGAAGACAACATTCGCCGTGTTATTTCCGATATACGGCCACAAATGTTGGAAAAAGTCATCAAAAATTCGACGTCCAGATTGGACTACTTCCGCGCCAGCCATGGCGGTCATATGCCAGAAATCATATTTAAAATCTAATGCCACAAGATTATCTTTCGGATAAATAAAATTCATATGAATCGAATAATCCATCGTTGTTTTATTGCAACTTAAAGTTCTATACCTCTATAAAAAACACCCTTTACTACAACGCATATTTACAAGCGTAAAAGCGACTCATACCAGAGAGGTAAAACGTTAAAATCTAAAAATAGATCATGCGTTTTCAATCCTTCACTTTCAAGTATTTTCCAAGATTCGTAAAATGTTTAATATCTCGTAGATAATGGATTTGGTAATGCTCAGTTGTTTCGTTGAAGGAACGTTTTTTTGTACATTGGGTGGAATATTAACTAGCTTTATAGCCAATAACTTTAGGCAAGCAAGTGGTAGTACTATCGTTCCCTTAGATTTTATCGAAACATTGTTTGCTTCTATTTTCCTCCATTATATATATATTATATGTGTTTGTACCTTCCTTGTGGCAGAGAGGCAACGGCAAAACAATGTTCTGAGCTGATGATACGTCTTCGCAAATTATACACTGAGCACGTTTCTTCCGCCCACCAGATAGATATTTTTGTTGTAAAAACGTGGAATTAAAGAAAACTATATTTCGCACATGAGCGAAGCCCATAAGCCTCAGCTCATATACACAGAAACGACGATTCCTTTAAAGAGGCTGAATTCTCCGTGAACACAGACCATGTCGCCACATATGTTTGCTCGCTATATGACTCGCGATATAAAAAATCTGACGACCATCCATCTAAATGAATGATATTATTATAGTCGGTGGCAAAATATCTTTCTTACTTACTTACATCCTTCATATATCTTCGATTCTTGTTGCATCTCTTGAATGACGGTTATGTTAATTTTTTAACTATGAATTGTGTGGTAGACATTAACTAGCTGTGTTCGTTATAAAAAGTGCCAATTGGAATTTGATTTCATTTTTTTTTCGTTTTTTTTTTTTTTGGCTCTGACTTTTATGCGCTGGCCACTGCCAACAATCTTGTTATGTAATTCCCCGTGACCAATTATCTTATCGGATAATATTGACTATACTGAAGAGGACGTAATCATCTCCACTGAATAACAGCGAAAACTCATTTCTGCTGACTGCTGCATACGACATCTACACATAGAAGTTATCATTAAAAAATTTATTGGACTTGTCTTGTCTCTCGTTCTCATATCATCATCAAACGACGTGGACCGAGCAACTTGCAGTTAAAATCGCAAAAATTATTTTGCTGAGGAACTTTGAATTAATTTTCACAGAACGGAATGAAGAAACATCTATTAAGGCCACATTTACGCCTAAACTAATAAAAACAACTATATCATGGCATAATAGTTACATGCTTTTTGATAGGCTCATAATATATTACACAGTGGCTGAATTGGAAAGTATGTAGGGAATTTGTAGTACGCATTATGTTAGTCTGAAACATTTTTTTAGTCTTATACAGCAGATAAGAAATGTATAAAAAAATTAGGTTTGACGGTTAAAACTACTTATGGTACTAATTTTGTTTCTTTTTTTATTGAAAACGTAAAATAATAAAATATATTAAATTAAATAATTAGTTTTAAAAATAAAATAAAATATAATAAATATAACATAACAAAGCAAACAATAAAATGAAATAAATAAAAAGATAAAATAGATCAAACTAAAATAAATTAAATCAAATTAAAAGAAATAATAAAAATATATAAAGTACCATACAAATAAGATGAAATAAAATCAAGTAAGAAAAAATAAAATAAAACAAAATAAAATAAAATGTATAATAGAGCGGGGTTCTCAGTTTCAGATAAACAAGATATACGACATTAGCTATTTAGAAATTAGATGGTAGGAATTACGAGATTCAGTTTTGGGAATTTCTCCCGCCGTTTGGAAAATATTAAATATTTAAAGCGTAAACGTTAAACAAAAATGATTACGAAAATTTTAAAATCATTCATAAATTCAAGAACTTTAAATATGAAATAAAAACAAAAAACAAAAACAAAGCCAGTTACGTCTATACAATAATTATGATTCGCTTTATATTAACATAAATTCTTTTCTTTCTATATCTTTATATGGCAACTACAAATATAATTGTTCAAATAAACTGTATTTCTCGCCATCATATCTACACTCGAATGAGCGATTTTAAATATTACAAATTATATGTGTACAAAACCCCGAAAAAAATATATACAACATGTACATTTAACGCAATAGTGGCATGCATTAGGCCGTGAGGAGCAAGCAAAGTATTATGAATTAGCTAGACGTGAGCGTCAATTACACATGCAAATGTATCCAGACTGGAGCTCTCGCACAAATACGTCACGGGGGAAGAAACGGAAGCGAAAGCAAGACATCAACGACGCTGGTGGCGGAGGTTAGCTCATTACTCTCAATATAAATAGACAAGCATATGTACTATAAAGATTTGGTGTACTAAATAAGAACTTAAGTCTGAAAGTGTCAGAAGCTAGATGATGCGGGAACTTATTTATTTTTATATTTTGTTCAATATTTACTTATATACATTATGTGTATAATTGTCGCTTCCTAAGGAATAATGCAAATTTCGATAGACTTAATATTTAAACTTATTGTTTTTTAAAAAGACCTTCAATATCCATGTTTTCCCTGTTTGATGCATTACTATGCATAACAATATCGTTGTTAATCGGCCAATGTGGTGTCATATTACACACACGATCCTTATATACTCAAAAACTCTGCAATATTTTAACGTATATGAAAACAGGTGAATCGTAATTATCAAATTTTATTCCTGAATGGAATTTAAATCCAGAAGCCACCATCAGTTAATAACGTCTGGAAGCACCATTAGTCGCCAGAACGGCTCGTATTCTACGTAGCATACTGTCTTTCGCAACTCCTGGACGCATTCACCCACAACAACTCAGTCATATGGTCAAAAAACAGCTGAGATCACCTGATCGAAATAGTCCACTTTTTCACTCAGTGGTGTAATGAATATGACGGAAATGAATGATAAATTCACAACTTAAACTAAATAGCATGATTCAAAAAATAACAAAACGAAAACAATTCTCAAAAAAAGTTAAATAAGCATAAAAACTCAATAAAAACCAAACCATTTTGAAATATATCATATAATTCAGGTACATGCATTCTACACAAACTACTAAGTCATATATGTATAAATATCTAAAACGTTCACAAATATTTAATTTTTACCCGCCGTAGCAATAAAGTGAATATGTACATTACATTTCTATCAATAAATTCGTTTGTTTATTTTAATCTTCTAAAACTTAGCGTAAACTCTGTAAACAAATTTAAAACTTTTATCGAAGATATGTTGAGCACGGAAACACATTTGACTAAAAACTAGCGGTTTTGCTCAAAATTCAGGGAAATTTAGTAAAATAGTTGATAGGCAACCCGCGGCTCGTGCCTACGGTTCGCTTTTTAATTCCATTATATTCTTATTGCGATTTCTGGCCTTCACACGGCTTTCTGGTAAACATGTATAGGTAAAAAACTGAGAATGGGTGTGTGAAAATTATGAGTTTTGTTACTCGTACAATGACCTCAGTGATGGGTATTCAAACACGTGGTGCAAAGTTTAAATGGCGGTATCAAACTGTAGGTGTTTACTAAGACAAAATTTCTCAGTTCAATTTAGGAAGAGCATAAAATTTTTTTCGTATGGGCATAATTTGTTAAGGAAAATTGCGAAACGTTTTCAATATTTTGTTTTTAGCAATATACATTTGTAAATGTATGTGCTTAAAAGAGTGTGTAGTAACACAAATTCTATGTACGTATATATGCTATTTAATAGTTTTAAAAGCTCGAATCAGTATATATTATTGATGACAATTATTATGTGTAAATTAATATTTCTCTTTGTTTTTACTTTTGATCTAATATGTAGTTAGAAGAATATATGGGTGTATTTGTATGTGCAAGTAGATGTATTAAATAAACTTTAGATTAACTTAGTAAATAATTTTAGTATATATAATATTATTAAATCGGGTTATATAACTCTATCGAAAAGTACTACATACATATGATTATACACTCCTCCTCCTTCAATGCATTATATTTATACATACATATATTATTTGTAATATGGACAGAGACTTTGCGCACTTCCTAACAGTAATTTTTGAACTCATTATTTTTGGGTTATTTTATTTAAAAAAAAAACTTCAGTGATGTAAATGTAATATACGTCTTTTAATTACATTTATTTACGCTTCGCACCAGTATTTCGCGCACATTTATAATTATGTGTGCTAACCGTTATTACGAATAATAACATGATATCTACGCCGTAAACTATTATAAGCATTTGGCACTTATGAATAAGAATAGATTTTCATTGAGTTTATTTATTATTTTTACCATGACCAGAACGTTATCATGCATAAAAATTTAATCATCAGGCCAAAGTATGTCAGGATTCCAACACATTCAATTTTTTTTCCTCACAGTTCATTGCTTTTTTGTACACTTTGGATTGTTTACTGATTTTTCTTAATGATGGATGCACGTTTTGTTATAAGGGTAAGTACGATTAATTTATTTTTCGTTAATAAACAATACCCTTTCTGGAATATATCCTTTTCAAGCTATGAATATGTGAATAAACACACTACTGCATATGTTGTTGTTTTTCTATGCCGGTGCCAATTTTTTGCAAAAAAAAAAATCGTATTAGTATCATTTATGCTTTGCATACTATTTTTAATATACTGAATTCATTTTTTTGAGGTTTTTTCTCGATGTATACCTCTTTGGTGAAAGTCACAAATAATGTTCCTTGTTCACGAAACTTTTTTTTCTTTAGCTGTTTCAGATTTATTTGCATACGACAAAATATCAAAATACAACTAAGGGCGTGAAAATGCTGTTCAATACAATTGGAGCTAAAATTTAAGTACCAACAAAACAAAATAAAATGTTTACTGTATATTTCGTTATTTAAAGGATTTTGGTATTAAGAATAATGTGTATCCCACAAAAGTTAAGGGCGGTACTTTAATTTTAATCGTAAGTGCGTTAAATCTCTGTCCATATATGATATATATATATATATGTCAAGTAGGGTATTTGCATTTGCGGGTGGAGGTGGACATTGTTTTCTAAAATGTCTTTTGACTTTACCTAATTTTCTTAATTTTTCATTTTTTACGTTACATATTTTGGGAAAAGGAAATAACATGAAAAAGTGCCGCGCTCGTTTTGGTTTAGATCAGCAGAATCAATGGTGTAAGCCCTGCAGGTATGTATTTACCTCTACAAAAAATGTTTGCGTAATATATAAATGAATATGCATATATATAGGTATATATAGCAGTTATAGCTTAAATATTTCAAAAATTATAATATTAACTGGATTTAAGAGGAGTACGCAAATTTAAATAAGTGTATCGAAAATTCCAGCAAAATAAAAAGAAGTGTTAAGTCTATTTATTTTATTAGCAATCAAAACTACATTTAACAAATTAACTTGAAAATAGCATAATTAACATTTTTTTGGGAACTATGTTTGTGTATTAAAGAAAGTATCATCTTTACCCAAAATCATGAGATGAGTTGTAATTATATAATAGCTAATCAAAGCGTTGATAAAAACCATATCATCAACACATATACTCGTATGTTTTAACAGATAGTGTATTGAGTAAAGTTTTACAAGGTAAATTTCTGTCTTGGGGCTAATTATAAAATGGAATCTGATTTTCATTTCAATAACTCAGTTTTGATATAATTTTTATGTCTTAATATTAATTTTTGTGGGTTTTATAATTTTTTATCTAAACAAAAAATTATGTTATACTTCAGTACATAAATTAGGCTATTTTCGACAAAATCGTAGGTGGTGAAGTGGGGTACAAATTTTTTATGTCTTCCTCGAAGTAGTTTCCCGCCAACTCCATCTGGCGGACATTTTTCGATATCCGAGGCTTTCTGTGATTGTTTCGTGTAATGGAGACCTGAGGATTTACGAAAGCATCGCAGAAAGTTCATCCATAGTCAATATGTGATCATCACGAAGTGCATTTACTGTAGTGGAGATCTGGAGATTTGAGGAAACATTGCAGAAAGTTCATCAACAGTCAACCTGTGATCGTCACGGAGCGCATTTTCGATTTTTTCAGGCATTTCGTCAGTCATAATCGAAGATCTTTCGCTCGTCTATTCATCATGCTCAGACGCACGACTGTAAATGCATAGATATATTACCACATGCAGTTTTTACCTCATTAAAAACCTCAAACGGAAGTTTTCCTTTCCAAACGAGATTACGGATAATGCCGGGAATTTCGCATTTGGAGGGAGACTTGATTGACATTGTTCACGAAACGTGTTTTCGCGTCGACAGTTCTCAATGTACTAACCTCGGACCGGTCTCGTTGTAAAGGCTACACTACCGTGTTTCCAACAAGAAGAAAATAAAATCCCTACCGTGAGATTCTCAGTACACTTACTTTGTGGATATGCACATCTACTTACCAGCAACTTTTTATTGCAATATCCAAAGCACAATACAATAAACACATACACGAGTATGTATATACATTAGTAAATAAATAGTCTTATCGCACATACCTCCTGCTCTTATCTACATACATAAATAAGCATATATTTATATTTATTCAATATTCTTTCATATATACTATATATAATAGGATGTTTTTTTTATATAAAATACACATATAAATATTAAAAAAATTGTAAATTTTATTGAGTACAAATCAGCTTAGTCACTCAGTTTTCAGTTACTCCATATAATTTGAATTTCATTTATGTACAATACAAATAATTCAAGTTAAATAATTATTAGGCTCTTCGATAATTAATGTCGTATCTATCGTTTCGTAATACTGAAATGTACTGCATATTTCATGAAGTAGCAGAGTTGTAGTTTACTTTGCCATACACTAGGGGGATTCCCTGAGTCTATGAAATGCATACTATGCAAATATTTCCTATGTAATCGTGCTAGAGATCGAGAGCACCCCGTTGCAAAATTGTGACTTATTCAAGTGAAACAATAACAATCACATGGCACAGGGTTGCTTTTTTCTTCTTGCAATATGTGGGAAATAAATATACATGGGCTATCGTTTTGAAACTGAGAGTCATCATTGCAAAATACCCTAGTTAAGTGGATAAGCGCGAACGAAATTTGCTTCAGCATATGACAGAATTGCATTAGCCCACAAATTCTCCGTATTAAATTTTTGATGAATTTAGCGCAGACAGCGTGTTATTCAAGAATCTCTCACAACCAATTTTCTACTATTCCAACTTTGTAGCCGAACATATCTTCGACATCGAAATTACATACAGCCAATTTTAATGTTTAAAATTACTCTCTCGTTCACACTCGATAGGTTTCAGCACCATGTTTAGCCAAAACTCACATAATTTCGTACTTGCTGTTGATTATACATATGTAGTGCAGTCACTCATTAACATAAAAGTGCCACTGAATTATTTTGACAGTCATTACTTGTTTTATAGGAAACTTTGATTTATCATATGATAGACATGGCATATCTTTCATATTATTATGATTTTGCTTCATTAGCCTCAATAATTTCCCAAATCCTTAGAGTCCGATCACTGGATTGTAAAATAAAAATCGCAAATTATTTTTGCATTTTCTTGATTACAAAGCATTTACTAAATGTTCTTTTATTACTCAATAACTAACAATTCACTTCACTGTTTACAATCACAAACGCGTTCACTTTACAACTGATTCCTTTTTTGCAGTTGAGTTTCGTTCTTTTATACTCAAATCGATTGTTCGCAACTGCCGCCTGAAACAATCGAATTGTTCTCGATAACGAATGTTCTTGGTTCACGCTCTAAAAAATGCCAGTTATCGGCTTTTTTCATTCTTCTGACATTCGCTTTGCATTTTCGCCACACTTGCTGTTCCAAACGCAGCTAGCCTCTCTAGGTGGACCACTTTCATCTTGCTTCTTGGTCTCCCAACAGTCTGGATCCAATACCTAAGTCGTTAAGTCGTCTGATTATCTTATATGGACCTTCCCAAATGCATTGAAGTTTTGGGGACAAACTTTCTTCCGTTGTGCATTGTACAGTAACACCCAATCTCTATCTTGGAAGTCTTCGGAGTTCATCGCTTTGTTATGCCTGGCCTTCAATTTGTAATGACTTCGAGATTTTGAACCTTTAGCTGCTACGCTTTCCCCTGCAAATAAGGTGAGTACTCCACGCACGCGTGAAATATATAATCCACGCGGACAATAGAGTAATCCAAAACCTACCACAATCCATACAAAAAATATGGTCCAATTAAGATTCTGATGTCCTAGAGCTGGACCATATAATCCACCTCTGCATAACAGCCGTGTAATCCATGGCGTAACTACAGAGGATTAAATTTTGAAGCATATGCGAAAAATTACCTTCGAACATACTTTTAGTTTCGAATACAATATGCTTTGGTGAAAAGATATTAAAAAATTTTAATTTATCGTGTAAATTTATATTTTTATTAACAGTTTATTGTTAATAAATATATATTATATTTTAGTTTGGGCATTTGTTCTATTATTTGCATTGAAATAATAATATTTTCCCCATGTCTTTTGTTACTAGCAGAGCTCGCAGGCGAAACGAAACTGACTCAGTTTCATTTTCTCACATTTTCAGTATACGAGTATAAAACTTATTGCGCAATTGTAACTTCGTGTAGTAATTGCGATCGGTAAAACAAGAAGAATGGTCGTACCGCACTAAGCTGGTTCATGTGTTGGTTCACACAGAAGAGTATATTTGTAGGTACTCAAATAGACAATATGGTCCACAAATATTTGCAGGGCGTTAGGTGGTTTTTGCTGGGTGTTTTTATGCTTGCATGGTTTGTACATCTAGTGAAATCATGTTAGTTATCACAACACTTCAAAAATTTATCTGTCTCTCTCTCTCTCTCTCTCCCTCTCACTCTCTCTCTCTCCTCTCTCTCTCTCATATGATGCTATGTGCCTTTATACGTACATACATTTATATACATGCATACTTTTTTTAACGGTAATCATTTAATGTTCTGTTTTCCCAACTGAATCTGCAATTAATTTTATACGTTTATTTATGTTTGAAGATTGATTACGCCCATAAAATATTAAAAAAACAAAAGTAATTTTTACAACTGAATTTGCAATTAATTTTATCCGTTTATTTATATAAAAAGTCTTTGTTTACCTTTTTGTGGCCCTTTTTCCGCCAGATCAAAACTCGCCCATCTCACTTATATATTCACATTTTACTTTAATCAGGGAAAAAAACTTTATCCCAAAATTCCGTCGGCATGTTTAAGAGCTACTTTGCGTTTCAGTTTCAGTTGAGAAAAAGTACTTTTGTGTTTTTAATATTTTAGGCGTGATCGCTCCTCAAACATTGTTAATACCACATAACGGTGACTTCTGTCCAGCAGTGTATATGTATACGCATACATATAACATATTATATATGCGTTGATTCTGTTGCAGCTTCTTCACGTGTAGTGTTTAAAAGAAAAAGCCATCGGACATTAAAAAAAAATTCTTATATGTATTTATGTATTATATATGTACATGGCCATTCCATATTAAACATAATACAAAATGCCGGTTTTCTTGGCGATGGTTGAAATTTGGTATATATATTATTTCATACTAAATCTGACATAAATCGACCTGAAACAACTTAAAATATTTTCCTAGAAGTTAGGGACGCTGCGAAAATTGAGAAATAGATGAAAGTAGTATAAGTTGGCTGTAGTGGATATATTTCTGCTTCATTAGATTTAAAAAAAATTACCACAAAATATTTTTTGGATTGACTTTGCTTTCTTTATTCAAAATATTTTTCATAATCACAAGCAATACTCTTACCAAACCACATACATATATGTGGGTTCATAAGTCAACATTTATTTAATTATATTGTTTTGTTTTACATTGGAATATTATTCTAAAAATCAATCGGTCTGAAATATCTTTAAAAATCAATCGGTACGGCGCGTGTTGACTCTACTCGATCTCCGTGCCAACTAACTCGTTTTTCGTTTGTCCGTCTGTGTGTTGCCATTTCTATTCCTGAGTTGCATTTTCTTGTCTGTCTGTGGGTTGCCTTTGTTTTCTATCCCTGAGTTGCATTTGCTTGTCTGTTCCTACATTCGGCCATCCTGATGGTTCATTCGACCCGAATGATTCACTCAACTTTTTCATGTATTCCGACACAGTGATTGTTTTTTTTTCGGTCCTTCATGGTCTCCGACCGTTATTACCTCGTACCTGCCATGTTTATGCATACCAATTACTTTATAGGGACCCAAAAATTTAGGTTTCAACTTTAAACCAGGTCCGAATTGTGTTCTCTTTACCGCAACTAAGTCATTTACCTTATATTGAATTTCAGATTTTCTCTTTGAATTATAGCTTTTACAATTTTCTTGTTGTAGTTTCTGAATATTATTTTGAGCTTTCTTAAACTATCTCTTTCCCTATCCATTTCTTCTACCACTGCATCTCGTACTAACTCTCCTAGTTCTAAATCATCAGCAACTCGCATATTCAGTCCGGTTAAAATCTTAAACGGTGTAAATTTCGTACTCCTAGGTGGTGTATTATTAATTATCTGCTGGACACGTCCTACATACTTATACCACTGCGATGGATTTTCTTTTGATAGTTTCGCGAGCATAGGAACAACAATCTTATGGATACGTTCAACTTGTCCATTTCCTCTCGGTACACCTGTTGCTATAACTAAATGCTGAATGTTATTTCCCTTACAATATTCCGATAACACTTCTGCTGTAAACGCAGTTCCTCTGGCCGAAATAATTCTTCTCGGATTTCCAAACACAATCGATAACTTTTCTAAACAGTTAATAACTGATGCACTGTCAGTTGACCTTACTGGGTACAACCAAACAAACTTCGAAAAACCATCAACAATTACAAATATATGTTTGTATTTCTTTGCAGTTAATTCCAAAGGTCCAACGTGGTTAATATGAAAAGTTGATAATGGTGTATTTTCTTTATCAATTGGTGAAAGAAAACCTTCTTTCTTACCCGTTTTGTTTTCAGTGATAATGCCCTCAACACAATTTCTAACGACTTTTTCTACTTTTGATCATACATTGCAAATATAGAACTCCTTTTCCAAACAATCCTGGGTATTCTTTATATTATAGTGTTCTTTTCTATGTGCTAATCTAATAATTTCTTCCTCCATTGCTGCTGGTACTACTAGCAACTCTAATACTGGATTTTTATAAAGCAAATCGCAAACCCATGAAGAAATCCATATACTCTTTCGTTTCTAACACTTTGCGGATTGCTTTTATCCATTCGTCATTCATCTGAGCTTCTTTCAACTGGTGTTTTATAGAGTCTTCTATCATCAAACAAGACATTCTACTCAACGCATCAACATGTCTCATTTTAGTTCCAGATCGGTGTTCAATGGTAAATCAAAAATCTTGAAGGAAAATGGCCCACCTCGAAACCCTTAAAGGAACCTCACTTTTCTTCAACGCTTGAGTGAACGCGTTACAATCTGTTATGATTTTAAAACTTAAACCCATGAGATAAATACGCCACTTCTTTGAAGCTTCTATAATAGCTAGAACCTCGAGTTCGTATGAATGATATTTTTCTTCTTGCGGAGTTGTTCGGCGACTCATGTACTGTACTGGATGATACTGTTGATCAGTTGAGTCTTTTTGCAACAGGACCGCCCCATAGCCGTACATGCTCGCATCAGTATGTACTTCAGTTTCTGCCCGCGGATCATAGAGTCTAAGTACTGGCGCACTTGACAAGGCAGATTTAAGTTGCTCAATTGCCAAAAGTTGCTCTTCGCCCATCTTAAACTTAACACTCTTCCGTAACAAGTCTGTAAGTGGCTTAGCTTTTGCTGCGTAATCAGCCACAAACCTCCGAAAATATGAACTTAACCCCAAAAAACGTTGAACCGATTTTACATTATTTGGAATTGGAAAATTTGATACCGTACGTATTTTCTCTTCTGAAGGTCTTATAGCACCATCCTCTACTAAATATCCTAAAAACGACACTCTTCTCATTAAAAACTGACACTTTTCCCACCGTATTCGCAAACCATATTCCGATGCTCTTTCTAAAACTAGTTTAAGTTTCTGAATATTACTCTCTTCATCTTTTGCTGGCACAATGATATCGTCCATGTACACGATAATAGTACCATTCTGTATCAAATCTCTGAAAACTGAACTAACAAATCGACAAAAAACTGCGGGGGAATTCGATATTCCAAACGGAACATATGAAAACTCGTACTGACCATGGTGTGTAACAAATGATGTATACTTTTGAGACTCGGCTGCCACTGGTACGTGAAAGAACCCATTCGCCAAATCTAAGGTTGTAAACACTTTTACACTTTGTAATCGTTCAAGCACATCATCGATCAGCACCATAGGGAAATTATCCTTAATTATCTTCTGGTTTAATTTTCGGTAATCGCAACACATTCTTTTAGACCCATCTTTTTTCGCCACTAACACTACAGGAGAAGCATACTCTGAAGTACTCTGCTGGATTATTCCCTCTTCTAACCATTGGCTAACTTGTTTTTCAATAAAACATTTATCTATATAAGACACTCTTCTAGGGTTAGTATGTACAGGCACATCGTCTGTGAGAATAATCTTCATAGAAACTGGACTTTCTTTTTTCTTAATAGGTGAATACGTATTAATCATAGATGATAAAACTGCAGCCTGTTCTATATTCAAATGATTCAAGTCAACTTCTCGATTATTTCTTTCCTCATCTTCCATGAACAAACAAATACTTTCAAATTCAGTAAATAAATCATTTTGTTTCTGTAAAGACTTATGATGAACAAGTCTTTTAACGAATATTGCTTCACCTTCCCTTACCAATATGTCAACCTTCCCCAATACGCTATTGCCTATTATTGCAGCATAACGCAAATCATTTTCTCTTACTACATGGAAAGTAATAATCAGCTTGACATCGTCTATATTCATCTCTATATCAAAACTTCCTGGTGAAATAATAGCACTATCTTTCAGTCCTACTAAACGTCGTTTGTCGATGCTCAAGTGAATATCTTGATCAAGCTTCATCAAAGTATCATAACGCATAATACATAGATCACTTCCAGTATCAACTAATGCGGAAAAAGTAAAACTATTTTGAGGAATGTTCTTAAATATTAGTCCGCCCTCATCTCTTAGAACATTTACATTTCTTTCAATCTTGACTAAGTTGTTCGGTGGACTATTATCTGTACATTGAAAGGAACGATGTTCTATCTTATTACAATTGTAACAACGATACTGCTTTCCTGGGCAATTATTTGCAAAATGTGACCCCTCATCGCACTTAAAACATTTCTTATTTTCACCCGCATTACTATTTACTTTAACATCTGAACGCTTGAAATCCGATTGATTTTGAGAAATTCTAGGCTGAAAAGTGTTGAGTGGACCGAATTTTTTCGTATATTTTTATCTGCTTTTTAAGCTCACTAATATTTCTGGGTTGACATAAAACAGCTTTATTTATTTTGGAATCTGTAATACCGTTCACAAAATACTCAATAACACTTTCGTCATCGATTCTAATAGGTTTGCCAATTTCTACTAAACAGTATAAATACTCAATCAATGATTCAGATACTTTTTTAAGACGATTCCTTAAAATGTTGTGTATTTCAGCTGAAGATAGTTTTGTACCAAACTCTTCAATAAGTATGCTTTTCAATGATATCCAATCACGTATACCACTTACGCTCCTAATAAACAACTTAGCTGCACCTTTTAGAAGTTGCTTTGCGTAAATAAACATTTGTAAATCGTTCCACCCTACTGTAGCCGCATTATCTTCAAACTCTATTACCCACTGGTTAACGTCTAGTGAGTCAGTACCTGTAAATGAAGATATGCTATCCTCAATGTCTCTTAAGGTTAAAAGTGAAATATTCCTATCACGTGGAACCATCTTTTCTACGTCTTCATACTGGCTAACACTCGATTCTTCGTCACTGAGTTTACCATCATTTAAGCCGAAATGTCGGATCAATCGTGTCTGTAAGTCTAATTTTCTTCCGTTCGTTGGCAATCCCAATTCTACCAATTTTCCTTTTAATACCATCACGGTCATAGCTTTAATAGTTTCAACGTCCATTTTGAGTTAACACTAGCACACGTTTACAAAATTAATGATTTTACGAGTTCGTAGTTGTAATATCTTATAATTAGTCTTACAGTTATATTTGTTAAGATTTACTTGTTGAAAATTTCGTATTTAAAACATATTCATACTTAAAGGTGACAATACATTCACAAATCTTCTTCTATCCTAATACTTTTTCTGTAGCTTTGAACAAACGAATATGCAAATCAAAACAAACGATAAAACTTCGCTACTTCTTCTTCTTAAAACTTCTTATTAAGTAACTTTAACATAACAATAGCAGCTTCAATTTACTTTTTATATTTTCCGCATACTAACAATGGTGTCTCTTTCTCACGTAGAATACCAAAACAACATACTATTCCTATATTGGAATCTTCTCTAACAATCAGTGCTGCTGTTTACTTTCTTACTTTTGCTCCGCTTGCTCTGCTACTTCCTGGACTATTCACTGTTCTCACCGCATGCTCTTTTGTTCTTCTTTTGTTACTGCTTCAATTCGCATACTGTCGTTTCTCTAACTTAACGCTTGTTATCCACCAGTTGTTTCCTACACATTTCGTTTCGTCTCCTTTCTCTATTTTCTCATTTCACTGCTTTTATTTTAAATTGTTCGTTCAGGTTAGACTGCTGCTTCTCTACTTCGCATATATCTTTCTTCTTCTACAACACTGTATTTTCGGCTCATTTCAGTTGTACGCAAAAGTAGATTTTTAAAACTTCTATTTCTTCTTTTAAATGTTCAAATTCAACGATTTATTGAATTTTTAAAACGACGCCGCCGCCATTTTGAATCCACGGTTTTCCACAAAATCGTGTTTAACCTCCAACAAAAAAAATTTTGTTTTTCTGTTCAAATAGATTTTCAATGTTCTAGAATTTTAAGCACACTCGCACTTTTCATACGATCATTTAGGTTTTGCGTAACGCTAAAGGATTTTTTTACAGTTTTAATGCGCACTTATCCCGGTTGAGCTCCCAATTCTGTGGGTTCATAAGTCAACATTTATTTAATTATATTGTTTTGATTTACATTGGAATATTATTCTAAAAATCAATCGGTCTGAAATATCTTTAAAAATCAATCGGTCTGAAATATCTTTAAAAATCAATCGGTACGGCGCGTGTTGACTCTACTCGATCTCCGTGCCAACTAACTCGTTTTTCGTTTGTCCGTCTGTGTGTTGCCTTTTCTATTCCTGATCCCTGAGTTGCATTTGCTTGTCTGTTCCTACATATATATATATTTGGCGCTTTGTAACCGCTGAAGCGATTTTCGGCCGAGCTCCTCCTCCAATTTTTGGTTTTTGCGTCTTGATGTTTCTACCAACAATTGGAGCGACCTACAGTTTATTCTAAGCCGTCTCCGAACGGCTGATGGATTTTTATGAGGAGCTTTATTTCATGCCAGAAATACACTCGGAGGGCTTGACATTCCCTGCCGAGGGGCGACCGCAATTAGAAAAATTTATTTTCTATAATTTTGGATGTTGCTCGAACCTGGGCTCGAACCCAGGCCTTCCGAATGGCAGTACGCAATGCTAACCACTCGGCTATCGCGGCCGCAAACCATACTGAACGAAAAAAACAGTTAACTTTATAATCGATATTTTTCCGATTATGATTAAAACTTTGTAACTGTTAGTATACTGATGTATTCCACCCTCCTCATGATAGATTTAGAGTGCTAAATTTATGTAGTTTTTTTTTCCAAGTTGTCCGATTTGGTGACTAACTTATAGCTGGCGTGCATGTAATTTGGGCTAAAACAAAAATAAAAAATATTGGGTAACTTTTAGGCTTACATTGTGACATACCCTCGGTTTGTTTCGCTTTGTAGTCAAAGTTTCATCTGGGAAGCATCAGCCTCTAATCAGCTAGGTATGTACTGTATATGGACATATGTTATATGTTATGACTTGAAAACATTTAATAGTAACATATCTCAGAATTGCATGACACTTTGATTCATGCATATGTATGTATATCACCCAATGTTGAAATATAACATTTAGGGCTATGTTTTTAAAATGATTTTTTATTTCCAAATAAAACCGATATGAAGGCTTAAAAACCAAAATATGTTATCATACACCTTGTATGTTTCGTTTTGTATAATGTATATCTTCCGTCAACAATTACAAATATATGTTTGTATTTCTTTACAGTTAATTCCAAAGGTCCAACGTGGTTAATATGAAAAGTTGATAATGGTGTATTTTCTTTATCAATTGGTGAAAGAAAACCTTCTTTCTTACCCGTTTTGTTTTCAGTGATAATGCCCTCAACACAATTTCTAACGAATTTTTCTACTTTTGATCGTACATTACAAATATAGAACTCCTTTTCCAAACAATCCTGGGTTTTCTTTATACCATAGTGTCCTTTTCTATGTGCTAATCTAATAATATCTTCCTCCATTGCTGCTGGTACTACTAGCAACTCTAATACTGGATTTTTATAAAGCAAATCGCAAACCCATGAAGAAATCCATATACTCTTTCGTTTCTAACACTTTGCGGATTGCTTTTATCCATTCGTCATTCATCTGAGCTTCTTTCAACTGGTGTTTTATAGAGTCTTCTATCATCAAACAAGACATTCTACTCAACGCATCAACATGTCTAATTTTAGTTCCAGATCGGTGTTCAATGGTAAATCAAAAATCTTGAAGGAAAATGGCCCACCTCGAAACCCTTAAAGGAACCTCACTTTTCTTCAACGCTTGAGTGAACGCGTTACAATCTGTTATGATTTTAAAACTTAAATCCATGAGATAAATACGCCACTTCTTTAAAGCTTCTATAATAGCTAGAACCTCGAGTTCGTATGAATGATATTTTTCTTCTTGCGGAGTTGTTCGGCGACTCATGTACTGTACTGGATGATACTGTTGATCAGTTGAGTCTTTTTGCAACAGGAGCGCCCCATAGCCGTACATGCTCGCATCAGTATGTACTTCAGTTTCTGCCCGCGGATCATAGAGTCTAAGTACTGGCGCACTTGACAAGGCAGATTTAAGTTGCTCAATTGCCAAAAGTTGCTCTTCGCCCATCTTAAACTTAACACTCTTCCGTAACAAGTCTGTAAGTGGCTTAGCTTTTGCTGCGTAATCAGCCACAAACCTCCGAAAATATGAAGTTAACCCCAAAAAACGTTGAACCGATTTTACATTATTTGGAATTGGAAAATTTGATACCGTACGTATTTTCTCTTCTGAAGGTCTTATAGCACCATCCTCTTCTAAATATCCTAAAAACGACACTCTTCTCATTAAAAACTGACACTTTTCCCACCGTATTCGCAAACCATATTCCGATGCTCTTTCTAAAACTACCTGAAGTTTCTGAATATTACTCTCTTCATCTTTTGCTGGCACAATGATATCGTCCATGTACACGATAATAGTACCATTCTGTATCAAATCTCTGAAAACTGAACTAACAAATCGACAAAAAACTGCGGGGGAATTCGATATTCCAAACGGAACATATGAAAACTCGTACTGACCATGGTGTGTAACAAATGATGTATACTTTTGAGACTCGGCTGCCACTGGTACGTGAAAGAACCCATTCGCCAAATCTAAGGTTGTAAACACTTTTGCACTTTGTAATCGTTCAAGTACATCATCGATCAGCACCATAGGGAAATTATCCTTAATTATCTTCTGGTTTAATTTTCGGTAATCGCAACACATTCTTTTAGACCATCTTTTTTCGTCACTAACACTACAGGAGAAGCATACTCTGAAGTACTCTGCTGGATTATTCCCTCTTCTAACCATTGGCTAACTTGTTTTTCAATAAAACATTTATCTATATAAGACACTCTTCTAGGGTTAGTATGTACAGGCACATCGTCTGTGAGAATAATCTTCATAGAAACTGGACTTTCTTTTTTCTTAATAGGTGAATACGTATTAATCATAGATGATAAAACTGCAGCCTGTCCTATATTCAAATGATTCAAGTCAACTTCTCGATTATTTCTTTCCTCATCTTCCATGAACAAACAAATACTTTCAAATTCAGTAAATAAATCATTTTGTTTCTGTAAAGACTTATGATGAACAAGTCTTTTAACGAATATTGCTTCACCTTCCCTTACCAATATGTCAACCTTCCCCAATACGCTATTGCCTATTATTGCAGCATAACGCAAATCATTTTCTCTTACTACATGGAAAGTAATAATCAGCTTGACATCGTCTATATTCATCTCTATATCAAAACTTCCTGGTGAAATAATAGCACTATCTTTCAGTCCTACTAAACGTCGTTTGTCGATGCTCAAGTGAATATCTTGATCAAGCTTCATCAAAGTATCATAACGCATAATACATAGATCACTTCCAGTATCAACTAATGCGGAAAAAGTAAAACTATTTTGATGAATGTTCTTAAATATTAGTCCGCCCTCATCTCTTAGAACATTTACATTTCTTTCAATCTTGACTAAGTTGTTCGGTGGACTATTATCTGTACATTGAAAGGAACGATGTCCTATCTTATTACAATTGTAACAACCTGGGCAATTCTTTGCAAAATGTGACCCCTCACCGCACTTAAAACATTTCTTATTTTCACCCGCATTACTATTTACTTTAACATCTGAACGCTTGAAATCCGATTGATTTTGAGAAATTCTAGGCTGAAGTTGTTGAGTGGACCGAATTTTTTCGTATATTTGTATCTGCTTTTTAAGCTCACTAATATTTCTGGCTTGACATAAAACAGCTTTATTTATTTTGGAATCTGTAATACCGTTCACAAAATACTCAATAACACTTTCGTCATCGATTCTAATAGGTTTGCCAATATCTACTAAACAGTATAAATACTCAATCAATGATTCAGATACTTTTTTAAGACGATTCCTTAAAATGTTGTGTATTTCAGCTGAAGATAGTTTTGTACCAAACTCTTCAATAAGTATGCTTTTCAATGATATCCAATCACGTATACCACTTACGCTCCTAATAAACAACTTAGCTGCACCTTTTAGAAGTTGCTTTGCGTAAATAAAAATTTGTAAATCGTTCCACCCTACTGTAGCCGCATTATCTTCAAACTCTATTACCCACTGGTTAACGTCTAGTGAGTCAGTACCTGTAAATGAAGATATGCTATCCTCAATGTCTCTTAAGGTTAAAAGTGAAATATTCCTAACACGTGGAACCATCTTTTCTACGTCTTCATACTGGCTAACACTCGATTCTTCGTCACTGAGTTTACCATCATTTAAGCCGAAATGTTGGATCAGTCGTGTCTGTAAGTCTAATTTTCTTCCGTTCGTTGGCAATCCCAATTCTACCAATTTTCCTTTTAATACCATCACGGTCATAGCTTTAATAGTTTGAACGTCCATTTTGAGTTAACACTAGCACACGTTTACAAAATTAATGATTTTACGAGTTCGTAGTTGTAATATCTTATAATTAGTCTTACAGTTATATTTGTTAAGATTTACTTGTTGAAAATTTCGTATTTAAAACATATTCATACTTAAAGGTGACAATACATTCACAAATCTTCTTCTATCCTAATACTTTTTCTGTAGCTTTGAACAAACGAATATGCAAATCAAAACAAACGATACAACTTCGCTACTTCTTCTTCTTAAAACTTCTTATTAAGTAACTTTAACATAACAATAGCAGCTTCAATTTACTTTTTATATTTTCCGCATACTAACAATGGTGTCTCTTTCTCACGTAGAATACCAAAACAACATACTATTCCTATATTGGAATCTTCTCTAACAATCAGTGCTGCTGTTTACTTTCTTACTTTTGCTCCGCTTGCTCTGCTACTTCCTGGACTATTCACTGTTCTCACCGCATGCTCTTTTGTTCTTCTTTTGTTACTGCTTCAATTCGCATACTGTCGTTTCTCTAACTTAACGCTTGTTATCCACCAGTTGTTTCCTACACATTTCGTTTCGTCTCCTTTCTCTATTTTCTCATTTCACTGCTTTTATTTTAAATTGTTCGTTCAGGTTAGACTGCTGCTTCTCTACTTCGCATATATCTTTCTTCTTCTACAACACTGTATTTTCGGCTCATTTCAGTTGTACGCAAAAGTAGATTTTTAAAACTTCTATTTCTTCTTTTAAATGTTCAAATTCAACGATTTATTGAATTTTTAAAACGACGCCGCCGCCATTTTGAATCCACGGTTTTCCACAAAATCGTGTTTAACCTCCAACAAAAAAAATTTTGTTTTTCTGTTCAAATAGATTTTCAATGTTCTAGAATTTTAAGCACACTCGCACTTTTCATACGATCATTTAGGTTTTGCGTAACGCTAAAGGATTTTTTTACAGTTTTAATGCGCACTTATCCCGGTTGAGCTCCCAATTCTGTGGGTTCATAAGTCAACATTTATTTAATTATATTGTTTTGATTTACATTGGAATATTATTCTAAAAATCAATCGGTCTGAAATATCTTTAAAAATCAATCGGTCTGAAATATCTTTAAAAATCAATCGGTACGGCGCGTGTTGACTCTACTCGATCTCCGTGCCAACTAACTCGTTTTTCGTTTGTCCGTCTGTGTGTTGCCTTTTCTATTCCTGAGTTGCATTTTCTTGTCTGTCTGTGGGTTGCCTTTGTTTTCTATCCCTGAGTTGCATTTGCTTGTCTGTTCCTACATATATATATATTTGGCGCTTTGTAACCGCTGAAGCGATTTTCGGCCGAGCTCCTCCTCCAATTTTTGGTTTTTGCGTCTTGATGTTTCTACCAACAATTGGAGGGACCTACAGTTTATTCTAAACCGCCTCCGAACGGCTGATGGATTTTTATGAGGAGCTTTATTTCATGCCAGAAATACACTCGGAGGGCTTGACATTCCCTGCCGAGGGGCGACCGCAATTAGAAAAATTTATTTTCTATAATTTTGGATGTTGCTCGAACCCAGGCCTTCCGAATGGCAGTACGCAATGCTAACCACTCGGCTATCGCGGCCGCAAACCATACTGAACGAAAAAAACAGTTAACTTTATAATCGATATTTTTCCGATTATGATTAAAACTTTGTAACTGTTAGTATACTGATGTATTCCACCCTCCTCATGATAGATTTAGAGTGCTAAATTTATGTAGTTTTTTTTTCCAAGTTGTCCGATTTGGTGACTAACTTATAGCTGGCGTGCATGTAATTTGGGCTAAAACAAAAATAAAAAATATTGGGTAACTTTTAGGCTTACATTGTGACATACCCTCGGTTTGTTTCGCTTTGTAGTCAGAGTTTCATCTGGGAAGCATCAGCCTCTAATCAGCTAGGTATGTACTGTATATGGACATATGTTATATGTTATGACTTGAAAACATTTAATAGTAACATATCTCAGAATTGCATGACACTTTGATTCATGCATATGTATGTATATCACCCAATGTTGAAATATAACATTTAGGGCTATGTTTTTAAAATGATTTTTTATTCCCAAATAAAACCGTTATGAAGGCTTAAAAACCAAAATATGTTATCATACACCTTGTATGTTTCGTTTTGTATAATGTATATCTTCCCATTACTAGAGCAAAAGTAAATATAACATAATTTGGGAACATTGAAAAAAATAAAAAATACCACAATTGCGTCGATTGTGGCAATAAGTAATGAATTTTTATATAACTAGAATTTTATTTTATCTGGAACTATTTCGCAATTTCTGCCATTCCTCAAGTGCAGTAATGAGTTGGCGACGACAATTTAATGTAATTATAAAAATTTATAAGGAGCATTTTATTTCACATAAGAAATACACTCGGAGGGATTAACATTCGTATATTGTTCCTATATTTTGGTCTGGCATGGATTCGAATCTATGACCTCCCACATGATAACAGATTGTATGAAGTAGCATTAATAAATCGGAATAGATATAGACGTATGTATGTACATTCAATTTTTATCGCTGGGCTTTTTGGTTTTTATATAAACATTCATAAAGATTCCTAGAATGACGAATCATGTTGACTATATTTGTCTATCGGCTCATCTGGCCATGCAACGTCGATCTTAGAATAAAGCTACAAATGTAGTGCTACAATTTCGTGCCCAATAGGCTTGATTTGAGCAATTACCTTGATGGAAGGAGTAGCTATTTATATTTGTAATATCATTCGAAAAAAATATTATTAGATATCGAAATCCGACACCGTCCAGAGAAGGCTGATCGCATAGAAAATAAGTTATTGTCTACCCTTCCTTATCAATTTTACTGCAGCATCTCCTATAGGGAACTCCAGTCGGGCATGTAGTTCTATTAGACTTTGGAGTTAATTTCATGAGATAATTTAATATTATATGAAAATGTTGGAAATTTTTTATGTACATTGTCTATAATCTTTTCGACTTGAACTGTTTTCATTAAATTGATTACAGTACTATTCCTATTAGCCTCAGGAATACCCATAACAGCATCATTAACAAAAACATTTTGACAACAATACTGCATTATTTTGTAATGCGTTGTAGATACGTGAGTGGCTGTGAGTGGCTACGTGTGTACGATCCCTAGTACAATAATTTACGTAGGTATGTGTGTATGTAAAGTATTCAAATCATACTCGTTCCTCACATTCATAGAAATTTAGAAATATTTACAAAGACCCAAATCTCTCTTCTTCTTTGTTTTCCAATGCTTGCGAACCATGACGTGTATTTGGGATAATTACTGTACTAAAAAAATAATACTAATTAAAACGCAAATACAAACCGGTAACGGCCGATATGAATATGAATTAACCGTAGCCCAAATTTGAGTGCAATGACGAAGCCAGGTGTCGGTATATGCAGCATCGGTCTAACTTCTGGTATGTTGACGCCCGTAGTCACAGGAGTTGGCAGCACAATCATGCTGCCTAATTTATCATCCTCCTCGTCATCATCCCCATCGACGTCTTCATCGATTCACCTTCAAATGCTCAACACTGCGACGACTTCTTGCGGCAATGGCAACGCAAGCATCAATAGTAATTTGTTATCGTCACCTGGCGGAAATGGCATCAATGGACGCGCAATTAATACCAATGGCGGACTCGTCGCCACTGCATGTCAAAGCACCAACGCTACCGCAGCAAAACTTCTTAATCAAGCTGCTGTCGCAGCAGCCGTAACTGCTGCTGGCCAAAGCAACAACAATTCAGTAGCTCAACAAACAAATAACGATGCAAGTGGCCACAATGACAACACCATGCTACAATCAACGTCCACACTTCTCAACGTCTTGTCAACAGCTACGGCAGCGATCGGAGCTAATAGCAGTGGTGGTCCGCAGCAACCGTCACCGCAGGCGCCACCAACCTATGTGAACTTATAAGTACAACTAATTTAGATGTTGCTGAATGATATTATAATTAGCGACACACACTTGAAGCTTAAGCACATACACACACGCACACAAGAGTGACAGCAACAATGGGAAACCCAGAGTAAATAATGTTGTTGTGATGAAACGAAGCGCTTATAGTAACGGCGATGGGCCGAAAATTCAACGTGATGCAAGTTGACAAATTGAATAATGAAATAAGTAATTATTTCCCCTGCTAACAACGCGGGTACTCCACGCGGACAATAGGGTAATCCAAAACCTACCACAATCCATACACAAAATATAGTCCAATTAACATTATGATGTCCTAGGGCTGGACCATATAATCCATCTCTGCATAACACCCGAGTACTCCATGGAGTACCTACATTGGATTATATTTTGGAGTATATGCGAAAAGCACATTCGAACATACTTTTTAGTTTCAAATTGTATTTCCTATGGTGAAATTTAGTAAAATATAATATCTTTTATATAAATTTATATTAATATTAATAGACTATTGTTAATAAATATAGAATATATATTAGTTTGCGTATTTGTTATACGTATTTTCATTGAAATAATAATGAATTATGCACTCCTTTTGCGTACCAGCACAGCTCAACAACGAAACGAAACTAACTCAGTTTCATTTCCACACATTTTCTGTATACGAGTGTAGAACTTATTGCGCAATTGTAACTTCGTGTAGTGCTTGCGATCGGTATAACGTCGCAATAAAGAATGGTCGTGACGCACAAAGTTAGTGTAAACACATAAGTTGGTCCAAAATATGCCACAGTGGAGTATATTTATAGGTACTCCAATGGATTATATGGTCCATAAATATTTGCAGAATCCTTGCAGTTGGCAATTTACTCAGCGATCGATTGACGACAACCAAACCCAATAGAACCGCTGCTAGATTTCTTCCAGCGTTTCAGTAATGCCTAGGTGCACTTCACTATGACAATTATGGAATTCCTTAAGAACATCCGGAATCCTTAACCTCTGAACTACTATTAGCCTTCGAGAGCGCTGTCCATCTTCACCATACTCTCAGTATGCCTCCGCGATAGGAATCCGTGCATTACCAGTTCCAAGTCCGGTTCTTCCTGCTGACATTTTCTTAAGTGGCTTGCCTCCCACTTTCTGTTCTTGTAATTGTCATTCGCCGGACTTTTATAATGCCCTCAGCTTTTGAGCATCGTTTCTGCCATCTTTCCTGTCTGATGGAACCCGACTTGTATTCGCGTGGGAAGTGACCTACCTTTCCACAACTGAAACACTTCCCGGTACTGATTTTTTCACTGACTGCACCACAACAAATATTCTCCTTGAAGAATCTCAGCGTTTCCATCACCTTCTTCTTCACATCTGGATTTTCCACCTCCAAAAGCTTCACTTTGTGGGCTGGTTTACATAGGAGTGCCGCTGTTTCACGTGTCTGAGCATACTAACAGTTTCAGCGAATGTTAATTTTGGATTCGTATAAGTCTCTCGCTTGGTGTACAAGTCTTTAATTCCGCTGATGAACCTCTGGATTTTTACTCTTTTGAGATGCTCTCCCGATGCGTCTCCAATTGCTAAATGAGCTAATCTATTAATTTCAGACGCATATTCCTGCAGAGATTCATTGTTTTTTTGGTCACGCTGTCCCAGCACCATCTGGCAAATTTGTCTCCTGTGTTCGCTACCATAACGTCTTTATATACATAGCTCACACTAATGCGTCGTAATCATTTCTCTCATTCATTAACATCACTATTTATAATCACTTGTATTACAACTTTTACAATGTACTATTTTCCTTTTTTGCAGTTGAGTTTCTCCCTTATATACTGAATTAGACTGCTCGCAACTGCCGCTTGGAACAATCGAATTGTTCTCGATAACGAATGTTCTCGATTCACGCTCTAGAACATGCCATTTATCGGCTTTTCTCTTTCTTCTGACATTCGCTTCGCATTTTTGCCACTATATTCTCAAATACTCTATTCCTAACGTTTTCTACATCAAGTTTAACCTCAGTTTCGGATGGTATCAAACCGGTAGGTCTCAAGTTTAATCACAGTTACTTATGTAATAAAAATATAACAAAAATAATTTTTTACATAAAATAGTGAAGCTATGACAAGAAAGCGTTAATCGAACATTGACAAATTCTACATACAGTACATGCATAACTTATCTTAGCGCAAAAACTTTGGTTAAAATCAGGTAACAAGATCGTTTTAATATTTAGTTGCACCACCATTCGCATCAATAACAGTTTGAAGCCGTCGTGGCATCGAAGTAACTAAATTTGTCAATTCTGAGGGAATGATACTATCTCAGACTTCCATAAGGAGTTCTTTGAGCAATGCTGAGCTGAAAGTCTTAATTTTTAAAATTTTTTGGTCAAAAATCTCCCAGACATGTTCAATAACATTCAAATATGGGCTTTGAGGTGATGTGTGTAGTTGCTTGGAGCATTATAAAGCAAACAATCCTTAACGATATGGGCCGTGAGCTTTGGATCCTTATCCTGTTGAAAGATCCAGCCTGCGCCAAGCTCCCACCTGTCCACCTAAGGCTTCAGATTAGCTTCCAACAACGACTTATATTTGAACCGATCCATATTACCCTCCATAAAAACAAGCTTTCCAACTACAGTTGCCGCAACCGCTCCCCAAACCATTACGTTGCCGCCACCCTGCTTCACTGTTGGTACTATAATTTTGGACTTAAGTGTAGTATTTTATTTTCTCCAAATTTTTGCTCTTCTATCTCTATTCTAAATAAGATTTTTTTGCCAAAAATCCATTCCCTTGTCTAAATGTGCTCTAGCGAACTCCATGCGAAGTTTACGAATTTTTCAGAAATAAGAGGCTTTTTACGTGGCGATCTACTGTGGAATCGTTATCGTGCAGAGCTCTTCGAATTGTTCGTGGATGAACACACTTTCTTGATGAGTTTGTGATATTTTCGGCTTATTTTGGAGCAGTAACTTTAGGATTATCATTCACTTTCTTCAGAATAAAGCTGATATCTCTTCAAGTTAGCTTCTTCGGGCGGCCAACACTGCAGCTTTTTTTCGATGGATTCATTTTTTCAAAGTTTTTTACAATGTTATGTACCTTTGGTGAACTTAAGTTTAAAATTTTTGAAATTTAAAAATACGATTTCTTCTCTTTTTTGGGGTGAATAACGAAGATTCTTACCTCAATTGATATTTCTTTTCGTGGAGCCATTATTGATGCTAATATGTTTAAACCACAACTAAATTCAATACCAGCAAATTAGAAAACATAATTTAAAAAAATAGTAAAAAAAGGCTACCTAACCGCCATAACAACACAGCATATCGACATAACTGCTAGTAAACCCGTGGTGTATGTTGACTTTTGTCAAGGGCATTTTTGCGTTTTTTCACCATAATTGTTTTATTTTATGTTAGAGAATGGTTTTGTTTTAATACAAGTGATTAGAAAAGGATTTGAAACAAAACTGTATACCTACATTTTTCAGCAAAGTGATAGTACTTTCTACACAACGAATACAGGCGCTGTATGTAAACTTTTGTCTGCCACTGTAGATGACGCTACTAGAAAAAAATTATATATGATTTTTAGTTAGCCCTAATATTCAAAAGGGGCGTGTTTAAATTTGGCAGCTGTCGGATCATTAGTTTGTGAATTATAGCATTTTGAGTGAAGTAAATTTTTTTATTGTGATAAAAAGGTATTTCATATGTTGATAAAAGATTGCTTTTGAATGAAAAGAATACAGCTGAAGCAACAACTTTGCTTGGTGACGAGTTTTCGGGCACTACGCTAGGAAAATCAACAATCAAGGGTACGTATGCTAAGTTTAGACGTGGTGAAATGAGCACCGAAGACGGTGAACACAGTGGTCGCCCAAAAATGGTTACCGACGAAAGCATCAAAAAAATCCACAAAACAATTTTGAATGACCGTAAATTGAATCGAAATGAAATAGCAGGCACTCTAAAGATATCAACTGAACATGTACATCATAACGTTCAATAATATTTGGGTATGAGCAAACTCTGTGCAAAGTGGGCGCCACGCGATCTCACTTTTGATCAAAAAACGACGACGAATTGATGATTCGGAGCAGTGTTTTAAGATGTAATAAATCCGAGTTTTTGCGTCAATATGTGACAATGAATGAAACATGGCTCCATCATTTCACTCCAAAAGCGAATCGACAGCCATCTCGAGTGGACTGCACACGATGAACCCGATCCAAAACGTGGAAAAACGCAACAGTTGGTTGGCAGGATTATGGCGTCTGTACTTTGGGATGCGCATAGAATAATTTTCATTGATTACCTTGAAAAAGGAAGGACCATCAACAGCGACTATTATATAGCGTTATTGGATCATTTGAAGGACGAAATCGCCGAAAAAGACCGCATTTGAAGAAAGAGAAAGTACTGTTTCACCAAGGCAGTGAAAAAACAGTGTCACAAGACAAAAATCTATGAATCGGGCTTAGAATTGCTTCCGCATCTACCGTATTCTCTGGTCTTCAGCGGCTATATCCTGTTCTCAGATCTCAAAAGAATGCACACTTATAAGAAATTTTCGTTGAATGAAGAGGCGATCACCGAAACTGAGTCCTTTGTTAAAAAAAAATACAAATCGTACTACAAAAATGGTATCTAAAAGTTGGAGGGTCGCTATAATCGGTGTAACACTCTCGAAGGGAACTATGTTGAATAAAAAAATTAATTTTGCAAAAAAATGTGTTTTACTATGGTAAACCGGGGATTTTCCAATTGACCTGTATTTATTATTATTTATTTTCAACTCTAATTTTGTACTTATTTAAATATTGTAGTTAGTTCTAAACTAAGTTCTAAAGCTAAAACGCAAAGCTTTAAGAAAGAAAGAAAACTTAAAAGCTTACTCAATGACTTAAGAGTGACCGTTAGAACAGGTACATCTATTCACATATTTATTCATATGTACGAAGTGTTTTAAAGGAAAATTTGAGTTTTGAATTTTTTGGAAAGTACTTATTTATTCATCAAAAAATAATTTTTCCCCTTCGAAGTAATCTTCCTCGGATATAATACACTTGTGCCGACGCTTTTTCCAATCTTCGAAGCATTTCTGAAATGCGCTTTTCGGTATAGCCATCAGCTCTCTTCGATTCTGACTTGATCTCATCAATTCTGGCCGAACGCTTTTCTTTCATTGGTTTCTTTAGTTTTGACAATAGGAAAAAGTGGCAGGGAGCCAAATCTGGTAAATACGGTGGTTGAGGCATGACGTCGGTTTCGTTTTTGGCCAAAAAATCACGAATAAACATTGATGTGTGAGCTGGTGCATTAACGTGATGCTGAATCCACGATTTGTTTTTCCACAATTGCGATCGTTTGAGTCGTATTGCTTCACGCAAACGTTGCATAGCTTCCTTATAGTATTCCCTATTAACTGTACACCATTGTAATCAAAGAAAACAGTGAGAAAAACCTTCACCTTTTCCTTTGAACATACATCGTATGTAAACCTAACATGATCGAGGTGCGATCACACAAGATCCCCACGCGTTGTTGCGGTTTTCTGAATATTGTTTAATTTAGATATATAATTGATATAAATATAATTGATATAAAGAAGGCGATAGGTAAAGGATGATGAAAAATCATAATTAAACTGCTACTAATGCTAATTATTAAATATTTTTATACTATTGGTCTATCTACATATTTTTATGTATGCTCATACAAAGTTTGATATTTGCATATTGTGGCGGAAAGAAAACATTCTTTATGCTAATCTAGGTAAAAAGCTATTTACGAATTAAATTTCGAACATATCGCGCAAAAGTATTCCGTATGTATGTCTATCAAGAGAAATAGATATCATCCAATAAATCAAACTATATTTATTTTTCATACATATCGGCATTCTTCCTGGAAAGAATAAAGTTTCCCCTAAAAAAAAAGCAATTTTTTGGAATAGGTCTGCTCCTGGTCCACTCCACGGAAGGAAAAATTGTGGTCATGTTAAATTAAGCGTAAAAGAGTAAGCGCATCAAACTTCAAGCAAATTGAGATATAAATATAAATTTTTCAAATTGGTCAGATCCTGGTCCATTTCATGGCGTAACTATTATTCAAAACTATTATCGGTCCAACCGTTTATAAAGAGACGATTGACAAACACACGCACAAAAGATTTATATGTATAAAGATGTATGTACATATGTACCTGTATATACATGTATATAGTTCGCGCTTTTATAACTGCTGAAAAGATTTTCAGCTCCTCCTCCAAATTTTAGTGTATCTCTTGTTGTGCTTCCAAAAAATATGGGTTTTAGGTAGCTCGCCGCCGAACAGCCCATGAAATTTATAAGGAGCATTTTATTTCACATAAGAAATACACTCGGAGGGATTAACATGACCTCCCACATGATAACAGATTGTATGAAGTAGCATTAATAAATCGGAATAGATATAGACGTATGTATGTACATTCAATTTTTATCGCTGGGCTTTTTGGTTTTTATATAAACATTCATAAAGATTCCTAGAATGACGAATCATGTTGACTATATTTGTCTATC
This sequence comes from Neoceratitis asiatica, assembly GCA_030068015.2. Taxonomy (NCBI): domain Eukaryota; kingdom Metazoa; phylum Arthropoda; class Insecta; order Diptera; family Tephritidae; genus Neoceratitis; species Neoceratitis asiatica. The sequence continues at coordinate 3,215,617 of CM061530.1, forward strand.
GGCTCATCTGGCCATGCAACGTCGATCTTAGAATAAAGCTACAAATGTAGTGCTACAATTTCGTGCCCAATAGGCTTGATTTGAGCAATTACCTTGATGGAAGGAGTAGCTATTTATATTTGTAATATCATTCGAAAAAAATATTATTAGATATCGAAATCCGACACCGTCCAGAGAAGGCTGATCGCATAGAAAATAAGTTATTGTCTACCCTTCCTTATCAATTTTACTGCAGCATCTCCTATAGGGAACTCCAGTCGGGCATGTAGTTCTATTAGACTTTGGAGTTAATTTCATGAGATAATTTAATATTATATGAAAATGTTGGAAATTTTTTATGTACATTGTCTATAATCTTTTCGACTTGAACTGTTTTCATTAAATTGATTACAGTACTATTCCTATTAGCCTCAGGAATACATTTCCCATAACAGCATCATTAACAAAAACATTTTGACAACAATACTGCATTATTTTGTAATGCGTTGTAGATACGTGAGTGGCTGTGAGTGGCTACGTGTGTACGATCCCTAGTACAATAATTTACGTAGATATGTGTGTATGTAAAGTATTCAAATCATACTCGTTCCTCACATTCATAGAAATTTAGAAATATTTACAAAGACCCAAATCTCTCTTCTTCTTTGTTTTCCAATGCTTGCGAACCATGACGTGTATTTGGGATAATTACTGTACTAAAAAAATAATACTAATTAAAACGCAAATACAAACCGGTAACGGCCGATATGAATATGAATTAACCGTAGCCCAAATTTGAGTGCAATGACGAAGCCAGGTGTCGGTATATGCAGCATCGGTCTAACTTCTGGTATGTTGACGCCCGTAGTCACAGGAGTTGGCAGCACAATCATGCTGCCTAATTTATCATCCTCCTCGTCATCATCCCCATCGACGTCTTCATCGATTCACCTTCAAATGCTCAACACTGCGACGACTTCTTGCGGCAATGGCAACGCAAGCATCAATAGTAATTTGTTATCTTCACCTGGCGGAAATGGCGTCAATGGACGCGCAATTAATACCAATGGCGGACTCGTCGCCACTGCATGTCAAAGCACCAACGCTACCGCAGCAAAACTTCTTAATCAAGCTGCTGTCGCAGCAGCCGTAACTGCTGCTGGCCAAAGCAACAACAATTCAGTAGCTCAACAAACAAATAACGATGCAAGTGGCCACAATGACAACACCATGCTACAATCAACGTCCACACTTCTCAACGTCTTGTCAACAGCTACGGCAGCGATCGGAGCTAATAGCAGTGGTGGTCCGCAGCAACCGTCACCGCAGGCGCCACCAACCTATGTGAACTTATAAGTACAACTAATTTAGATGTTGCTGAATGATATTATAATTAGCGACACACACTTGAAGCTTAAGCACATACACACACGCACACAAGAGTGACAGCAACAATGGGAAACCCAGAGTAAATAATGTTGTTGTGATGAAACGAAGCGCTTATAGAAACGGCGATGGGCCGAAAATTCAACGTGATGCAAGTTGACAAATTGAATAATGAAATAAGTAATTATTTCCCCTGCTAACAACGCGGGTACTCCACGCGGACAATAGGGTAATCCAAAACCTACCACAATCCATACACAAAATATAGTCCAATTAACATTATGATGTCCTAGGGCTGGACCATATAATCTATCTCTGCATAACACCCGAGTACTCCGTGGAGTACTTACAGGGGATTATATTTTGGAGTATATGCGAAAAATTACATTAGACTATACTCTTTAGTCTCGAATACCATCTGCTGAGGTAAAAAGTTAGTAAAAGATAATTTATATATAAATTTATATTAATATTAATAATTTATTGTTAATAAATACACAATATCTATTAGTTTGCCCATTTGTTCTACGTATTTTCATTGAAATAAAAATTAATTCTGCACGCCTTTTGCGAACCAGCAGAGCTCAACAGCGAAACGAAACTGACTCAGTTTCATTTCCACACATTTTCTGTATAAGAGTGTAGAACTTATTGCGCAATTTTAAATTCATATAAGGGGTATTCTCTTTGTCTAGGAAATGCATGCTACGGAGCACGGGTAGGAAATTTTTCCTATCCGTGCAATGGCACAACAACAAAACACATGCAAAAACATATGGTACGATAGGAAAAATATCCTATACCAAATTTTATGTATATTTATTTTCCACAGCTAGCAAGAAGGAAAATGTAACCCTGTGAAAGAAAAATAACCCTGTGTCTGTGTGGTTGTTATTGTTTCAATTGAATATGTCACAATTTTGCAACGGGGATGCTCTCGATCTCTAGCACAATTCCATAGGAAATATTTTCATAGCATGCATTTGCTAGACAAAGCGAATACCCCTATAGTGAAAGCGATCGGTAAAACACGAAGAATTGTGTTGTTATATATATATTATCTTTTATTAACTTTTCACCAAATCAGATGGTATTCGAAATTAAAGAGGATGTTCGAAAGTATTTTTTCGCATATACTCCACAACATAATCCCCTGTAGGTACTCCATAGAGTACTCGGGTGTTATGCAGAAATGGATTATATGGTCCAGCCCTAGGACAACACAATGTTAATTAGACCATATATTTTGTATGGATTGTGGTAGGTTGTGGATTACTCTATTTTCCGCATGGAGTACTCGTGTTGTTTGCAGGGTATATACTACATATGCATACATGCATACTTATGTATATCAGTTTTAAGGACAACTGATTACAAAGTAAAGCCAAAGGCAAAAACAGAAAATATAGATGTTTAAGTATAAAATAAATAAAACAAGAACAAAGAAAATTACAAAACAAAAAAATTTTTTAAAGAAAAGCAAGAAAGCATTTTTTAGTTTGAAAGGCTTAATTTTATTTTTAAAGGAAATAAAGCAAATGTAATAAATATAGATAAGTAAAAAAATAAAACAACAACTTTAAATAAATAAATGCAAGTGAGCGTAGTTAAACGTACATATATAAAACCACAAAATTATACATAGCCAACAAACCATGTTCTTTCCTGAAATACAAAAAATTCTTAACTGGACTACATTCAATTAAACATCTACCAGCTGTGAAAACGAAGCTCCTCTGCCTTCGTCCTTCCGACTCTGGCCACAACTCTAGCAACAGCAACAGTAACAACATTTTTTCGCGTACGCATATAAAAAAATTTAATATGTTTCGTTTTTCACTTTATGTACATTTGTATATATATAATTTATAATTTTTCTGCTTTTGTTGTATAGACCCATAAAACATACAAGCTTAATTTTGTCTCGCATTGTAGTTTACTGTTTTTATTTATGTTTCAAGTATTTTTTTTTTATAATTAATGACGTTTTTAAGCTTTCAATTCCGAAACTTTTTTTATCTAAATATTCATGGAATATCAATGCATTTTTAATACCTAAATATGTCGCGAAAAAATCTAAAATTTTATTTTATTTAATGTTTAACAACAATATGTGTATATGTACATATGTATGGACCCAACCATTACCTTAAGGTAAGTTCTAGTAATTGCCGAAAATATGTATATTTTGAATAATTCATCTGGAATCATACATTTCATGAGCAGGAAATGGTAAATTAACTTTTATCCGTAGTATGGAAAACCGGAAGAAGAAGAAGGTATACCCATTTACTTTTATACCGATTTGATCAGATTGGCAAGTATCTCAGTTTTTGAAATATTTAAACGAAGTTCATTCAATTGTGATTTTTAATATATACATTAATCATTTGTCGGAATAATCGAGATCACACAATGAAGCTGCTAAATGAGCAAAATTAAGTTACTAAATTAATATAATTCAGAGGTGATCAACTAGCAATGCCTTTCGTTTCGTTAGTAAAGAATAAACTTAATGAAATTATTTTGTCCTTTTCGGCGCCTATTTTTCGGAACGTAATGAAATTATTAATGTTGAAAGTGCACAAAGCCATCGTTAACGTTATTTTTAAAGTGGCGTTTGAAGGAGTACTCAAATTCAAATGTTTACCATTTCATTTTTACGATTTAACACTATCGGCACTACGGGGAAAAAAATTAATTCTATTCCGATCACTGAAATTCTAAATGAGTCAATGAAACAATTGAAATTTTTTGTTTAATGCGCTCTAAAAATTTTACAAAAAATTTTTTTTCTTAAAACATATGTAAGCCTAAAATACAAGTTTCATGATAGGTAGCATATAAAAACTTCAGCATGGACTTCGACAGAACTTTTTCACTCTTTCCTGACTTTTTCTACTATACCGTCTTTACCTTTAGATCTAGTAGTTCAATAAATATACCTACCAGTATATATGTATATATACATATTTATATATCACAAAAGTACAATATGAGATAACTAATGATGTATATCAGAAATAACCCTATTGAAATTTTGGTAAGGTAGAATTTCTGGATAGGAAGATATAATGCAGATCAATTCTCAAAAAGCAAAAAGCTGTATATAAGTCGTCAGAAAACTAACACCATATTACATTGCTGTGACATCGCCCTGTCAAATTTTTCTGATGCCTAACCTTTCGTTGCTGAATACATACCTATACATATGTATATATGTATATATGTAGGTTGAATGTATAGGGCAATTTAGTAAGGGTCTGCTTAAATTGTTTTAAATAATTTTTGCTTTATACTTATCCGAATATTCTTAGTATATGCAGATCATTGGAATACGTATACATACATATATCCCGAGAAGAATAAACATGTTATTTAAAATTTATATTGCGCCAATAACGCGCATCACTTACACCTTGTGAAAAAAACGATATACATATGTACATACCATGTATTTACTTTAATATTTACTCATTTGCAAATATGTATATTTTCTGAATAATTAAAATATGTATACAAATATAAATTTATTGTTGTTAAATGTTGAATTATGAATATTTTAGTTTTTTTTTAAATAATTTATATTCAAGTGTCATTGTATATACATATATACATACGTATGTATGTACATTGAGTTAAGCATTAACTATGTGTGTCATTTTTTCAATTGTTTTATAATCACAGTTGTTGTTTAGATGTTGCTGTTGTTCTACAATGCATGATAAATTTATGCATTATGCCTAGTAATTCCTTTCCGTTATTGTTTGTGAAGTTAAATTTTTTTGAACGTATTTATTTGGTGTTAAACCTCTAAATACATTTATTTTATGATTTTTTTTATTGCATGATAACCATTTATAACTAACGATACTTTTTGTTAAATGCATATATTGAAATCATTGCAAATTGTATTGCTATCAATCACATTTGTTTTGAAACTTCAATTTAATTAGAGTGATGGGGAATATTATTACATTTTATCTGAATTTTGATGAAATTAAATGTGCATTAAATGATTAACAAGTTAATCAACCTTCTACGGTTTTGTGTATAAATACTTGTCATTTCGTAAAATATTTATACATATGAATTGAGCTTGATTAAAAGTGAATTTATTCTGAATTAAGAAGGAATGGCTTTAACTATATTCTTATATTTCTAAAAGTATATATTCTTATATTGTATTAATCGATTAGTTCATATTTCGATGAAAACCACCATTGAAGGGATTTTAGAAGCCTTTTAGAGGTAACTACTATATATTTTTGTGAAACGATTCCTATTTACTCTATTTTTTATTCGAAGACTATTTTAACCTAATTCGATTAGAGAAAATAGATGTTTGTTTTCGTTGGGCAGAGTAAATTAATGCGTTAAGGTGCTGTTGGTTGATATAACATTATTCTGCCATATTTTGAGCAACGAAATGAAGAAACTTTCACACATTATTGATATTAAAATATTAGATTAAATTATAGAATATTTTGTGAAGTTTCAACTGACAAAATGTGTTAACAAATAGAGTAGGTGTTCATAAAAATGACAAAGGTTACAAAACAAGCGAAAGGAACTTCAATTTTTGGGGAGCTTTTGTTATTATTCTAAACCCCCCCACTAATTTTTTAATATCTTCTTATTGATTACAACAATTACAATTCTAAATAACGAATAAGTGCTGATTTTTCCTTTCATGAACGGAGGATATATAAATGTGTTATTGGAAATTTGGTGATAACATGTGTGCTGAACCCATTTTCGCGATCTTTTACATGTAATACAATTGAGAACTTTTCAAAATATAATAAGAATGGTAATGCTTAGTTGTCTTTCAATTTTCAGCGTGTTGTGAAATAATGCAAAGGGCAATGAATATTTCGACCGGGTTATTAGTTATCACGATTGATAACTGCCTGCTCGATGCTTCTTTAAATTTAAATATCCCTTGAAATGTTTGCTGTTTAATTTCGACGTGCCGCAGTAGTATATTTGTTAGTATGTTCTTATTTTTGTGATTATTTTTTTGTTTTTAGGGAAATTCTAGATTTCAATATAAATTCCTTGTAATTTTAATGAGCACCGTTATTCATGTTGCATGTTGCACGCTTATTTGCGATGATTTTTTATTGTCTTTTTTTAAACAAAATTTTTTATAATAAAAGTTAGTTTTATGAACTTCGGTATTAATATATAGGGTTATCCAATAAAAGTGATATGATTTCTTTAAAGAAAACACACTAATTATTAAGGAAACTCAAATGTTCATTTATTTAATGCGAAGTACAATCGATACAATTAAGTTCTGAATATAACATCGTTCAAATGACCTCCACGACTTCTTTTGCAGCAACGAATTCGATGAACCCAATTTTTGAGCTCTTTTTCCCCTAAATCCAGTCGTACGTCAGGAATAGCACGTTCATTATTTACTTTTAAAGCTTGAAGAAACTCTGCTTTATTGCTAAATACCAATGACTTCAAATAACCCTACAAGGTGTAGTCTAATGGTGCTAAATCACAACTTCTTGGAGGTCATTCAATGTCACAATTCCTTGAAATAATCGAATCTCCAAACCTTTCTCACAATAATTCGGTAGTTGCACGTGCTTTGTGACACGTAGCCCCGTCTTTTTGGAACCAGATGTTGTTAGGATCAACTTCTTCCAATTGTGGCCATAAAATGTTGGTTGTCATAGATCTATACCGCTATTTATTGACAGTTACGGTGCTACCAGCTTCACTTCGAAAGAATTACGGACCGATGATTCCACCAGACCAAAAAGTACACCAAGCTGTTAATTTAGGTAAATATAATAGATGTTCATGAATAATTTGTGAATTTTCTTCGCACCAGAATCGACAGTTTTGTTTATTCACCGCAGCACTTAGATGAAAATGAGCCTCACCGGAGAAGACGATTTTCTTAAAAAAATCGTTATCGTTTTCAAGTTGTTCCAAGGGAAAATCAGCAAATTCACGATGTTTATGTTGGTCCATGGATGGAATTATAAACATCACTGAATACAATGAAAAAAGACAGATCATGACATATTAAATATGGCCAAACGGCACCTAGAAATCATATCATCCCTATTGGAAAACGCTTTATGTTTATAGCAAACTGATTTGTGTATTTATTAATATGTGCTTATATATTATCATATACATATGTCTTTATAGCTATATATTTCATATATTTTGAAGTTTATTTACTATAAATTGATTATAAATAGTATTGTGAACGACTGCAAAGCGAATGTATTCAAAATTTTCCAAAGTATGAGCTTATGTATATATGCCCATACATGCAAATGCATATGTACATATACATATATATATATATATATATACAGTCCCAAGTTCATTTGTACGTATGTATGTATGTATGCATGTATGCCAGTTGTGGTGGTTACGAAACTTTATTTGCAGTTTTACTAACTTTTTATTTTCTCTCTTTCCTCATGCTCACTTTTTCCTCTCTACCACACATCCATAATGATGATCTGAACGTGTAGACGCAAAAAGAAATGCATACGCTACATGGAAGCACTGAGCGGCGAGGACGTTAGTGCTGATAAAGATGACTGTTATCAGGATCTAGACTACCTGAATGACAATTTAAGCGATAATCTTGGTAGTCCAAGCAGCATAGAGGATATTAAGACGCCAGATGATGACACCGAATCGCTAAACCATTCGATTTCTAGTCCTGGCTGCCAGAGCGCTTTGTCTAGTCTCCAAAGTCCCTCCACTAGCATGGCTAGTCCGTTGAATTTGCTTGCCAGTCCCGCCACTATTGATCTGCCATTTGGGCTCTCCGAAAATCAGCACAATCATCAAAATAAGCAGAGCCAACAACAACAACAGCACATCCAGCAGCCCAACAGTAGCATAATCGATGCGGAAACACAAAAAATACACATACAACAACAGCAGAAGCAACATTTAAATCAACATCAGCTGCATTCCCAGCAACTTCAGCAACCGCAAGGGCAATCGTCGTCTGCCCTTACAAACAGCAGTATTTATGAGCATACCAAATCCGTAAGACCATTGTTATGCAGTGGTGGCAGTATTGGTATCAGTGTCAGTGTGAGCGGCACATTAATCCCTCCAACTCTGTCAAATAGTAGTGCCAGTGGATTATGCATTGTAGGCAGCGATAACCTAACAAATACCTCAACATCTTCAACAGCAATAGTGGCGGCAACTGCCTTCACAGAGCGCACTATGTGCAATCTACTCAGATCTAGTACATCTAGCCTGCTGCTCAACAACGGCAGCTTTCCACGGAGCAGCCTAGATCCAAGCAGGAGACATATAGCAGAAATGTTATCGACCACCAACCCCGTGTCCTGCAATACAGCAACCACAACACCACCAATCAGTATAGTTGACAAAGGGCATACAATCAATACCTGGACAAATACCAATACCACTACTATCCAAAAAGCCAATGATGAACCAAATTATAGTATTCCCGACGGCAATAGCAATAATGATAGTAACGACGGCAGAAATTGTAATATTCAAGTCATTACAACGTCCAATGTGGTCACGCCATCAACCCTGAGCGCAGCGAGCAAATCATTTCCAATTGTAGGTGGCAAGTCCAGCATTTCATCGTCCGCTTCTTCGAATGCCTCTTCACCTGCCGACTCATATGAAAAGTCAATAGCTCCCACATATCGCAACCCAATAGGTGCAAACCCACATGATATAAACAACCCCCTGAGCATTAATCAGCTCACGAAATGTTGTGAAAGTACGTACAACAGCAGTAGTGATTCCACCAAAACGGAAAACATAGTGACCGAAAGCAACAAAGGTAACCAATCACCTTTAGATAACTCAATAACAAACACATCCAATAGCACCACTAACAGTGTCGCTGTTCAACAGTACAAGCATAATAATCAACAGTTTCCAAAGCAATCATATCTGCGACTACCACCGGCGCCCACTTCAGCAGTGCAGAACCAACAGTTGTTAGCGCCGTCCTTACTACCATCACCTATCTCACAACAGTACCAGCAACAATTTCATCTTTATACCATGGCTGGGCCGCCGGCTTCCCCAAAGACGCATCATCATGCTCACCACCACCATCATCCGCATACACATTCACCACTCTTCAATCAGCATTTCCAACAATTTAGCCACCATTTAGCATCAGTAGCAGCCGCCGCGGCAGCAGTGCATATTCCTAATCTAATCAACGCTGCTGCCGTCGTTACTGCAAGCAATAGCACACAACCCAGTGATGTCAACGTCACTTTTGTTACTGGCTCGTCGTTCAATATCAATGAGTCGCCAGCACCTGCATTATCGAATGTGGAGAAAATTGAAGTCATGACTCCTAGTTACGGTTCAGGGCAGCAGTGCAACATCATGACAGCAGCGGTTAGCCGACTGACAGCTGCAGCTGAGACAGCAGCAACAACAACAACATCAACACTGTCCGTTACTGTAGATAATGGGACCGCCGGCGTGGTTGGCGTAAGTGGAAGGACCGCGAGCAGCGATAACGGCGCTATCAGTGTTACGTAACAGTTGTAAAAATTTGGTGCTACATTTTCTGCTAATATCAATGTAACAGTTTCAAACAGAGATAGAATGAGCTTCAATAAAAGCAACAACATTAACAAGACCGGCAGCATACCACTATCAAAAGCCCGCACAACAACAATCCTCGTATATTTCTATTAATTTATGTTTTTAATTTAAATGAATGCATACTTACATATTTACATAAATATATATGTATATGTATTCATGCGTTTGTGTACAAGTGCTCACGTAGGTTTTATAATCATCGCTGAATACAATTACACATGAGCTATAGATTAAATGGCAATGACATATGTATGTATGTACATACCGAAAAAAGTAATTGAAATAAAACAAATAAAAACAAAATAAATTAAATTAAATTATAGTAAAACACAATAACATCAAATAAAATAAGACAAAATAATATAAAATAAAATAAAATATAAACTGATACAAGAAGCTACGAAGTGCATATGTATGTAAGGAAAATCTTTATTGGAATTTGATCGCAAACATACCTACTATACCGTACATAGAAATGAAACTTCCTTTCCATATAAAATATTTCTTTTAAACGACTGATTTCTATTCGGCTGAGAAACTACCAAGGGTTCGATTCTTAGTCCGACCAACATCCAAAATTATAGAAAATATATTTAATTAAAAAAATTAAATCAGTCGCCGTCGCCCCTCGGTAGGGAGTGTCAACCTCTCCGAGTATTTTTCTAAAATAAAAGATCCTCATAAAATACAAAATTTTTATATATATACATTCATATACATACATATTTACGTATGTATTCATATAAATACGTTAAAACATATTAATAAATTATTAATTTAATTGATTGCAGTTGTAAATGTGTGTAAATATGTGTGTAAATATGTACACATGTGATATCGGGGCTAAAATATTAATGTTTTTATTTGAAAATTATATCCCATAACCATGACTTAAAGACAATTCGTAACGAATTTTTCGGAAAATCTTGATAAACAACTCTGAGGATAGACTTAAATGAAACTAAACGAATTTACTTTAAAGCATAAGGTAGTAATGTGTAATAAATAATATGCAAAGAGAAAATGTAAATATAATAAAGTAACAGTATTTTGTTATAATTAAAATCAAAAAGTATAAAAATACTTGATAGCACTTGAATACACTTTTACTATTTGAGTGCATCATACATTCCGACATACGTATACATATCTCATATATGTGCAAACCAGATATTCGCACCGGTGCCTGTTTTCAGCAGTACTAAAGCACTCTCCTTTCTTGGTGTTATGTTCCCTGCAGGGAAATATACTAGTTGTTAATCATAATTCAACTACTTTATATTTTGCACTAACTAGTTCGTCTTCCATCCATTTTCCATGTAAGCAACTGGTATTTTTAACAATGCGATGCCCTACGAACTGTCATATATAAGTATGTGTTGAATTTCTAATTCAACAAAAATAAAATTGAAAATAAAAATAAAAAGTTTTTCTGCAACAAGATTCGAACCATGAACCCCACGCACTAACCACTCGCCTATCGTTATGATATGATTCGCAATTACTTACTTCACATTTCAACAGAGACCTATTAGGAAATAAAATTCATCCGTATACTAGGAATAGCAACATAATCCGAATAGCGTGTTGGTGAAAATTATTATCATTCCCGTTACTTGTAAACTGCTATATAAATAACGAACTGGTATATTTCTATCCTATTTCATTCTAATATTTAACTAGAATTTTTGCATACTAGTCTACGTTTTCACTGAAGGGTATTTAGTACTAAGACCTGCAAGAATCTAATAGCTGTGTTTATATAACTCATTCAAAATTAGTGCGTGTGTGACGCAACAAGATAATAAGTAGTGTAAACGCAGCAACAAAAAATTAGTAGTTCAAACTTGTATCAAAAAAAATTTCGAAGCAAGAAACCCATCAAATAAACAAAAAGGGTAAATAAATTCACACTCAAACACTTCTAAAGGGGTTGAAAGTGTAGTAAATTGCGAAAATGAAATGAAATGGAATGGCAGAAAATTGCCATAAACAAAGTTTCCTCGTGTGAACGTGGAGGGCAATACCAAAAGAAAAATTGCCGATAAAAAGCAATAAGAGCATTAGTGTGTAAACTCAGTCTAAAGAAATAAAAAATAGTTTTTTATAGTAGTGCATGTATACTATATGCGGTGTACTAGTAGTCCTGTCGCATCGTCCAGTGAAAAATGAGATTATCAAAAGATCGCTTCTTTGCAAGCAGTGGATTACTGCACCGAAGCTTATTTATTTAATATGACTTTTTAACATTGCATATCCTAGCGGGGACCACTCTGTTTTAGCTCCCAATGAAGAGCAAAGTGAGCATTCTTTTAGACTATTTTTGAACTCCGAAACAAAAATGGTTTCATCGCTGGTTAATGCTCGATTTAGATGAACTACTTATTCCCCATTTTATTACTCGATTCCCATATTAATCAATATATTTTTTAATGGGCCGTGCGCACCTCTGGTACATTATAAAATAAAGGACATGCAAGTCATTCATGAACCAATAATGCATGAAATGAAAAAATATTAGCGTTAAATATTTCAATACCCATGTGTATATTTGACGTATGTTCTAAAACTCATATCCAAATGCAATTATTTAGTGAAGAATTTTATTTACAAGTCATATTAAATATTAGGGGTATCAGGCAAACATAGGAAATGTGGAATTGTGTTAGAGATTAAGAGCACTCCCGTTGCGAAATTGTGACATATTCAAGTCAAGTAATAACAACCACTCGGTACAGGGTAGTTTTTTTCTTCTTGCAATCTTTGGGAAATAAATATACATATATTTGGGTATAAAATATTTTTCCTGTTGTAGCATATTTTTTTTCATGTGTTTTGTTGTTGTGTCATTGCGCGGATAGGAAAACTTTGCAATCAGTGAACCGTAGCATGCATTTCCTAGACACAGGGAATACCATTATTATTAATGTCACTTACGCCTTAAAATGGACTCATATATTTTTACACAAAATTAAGAAAAATGTTATCATAGAACTCCACATACAGTTTTGTTAATTGTTAAAATTTAAGAGCAAACTTCAAAGCGTAAACTTTCAAAAATATAGATAAAAACAAAGAAAATAAAAACTAATTAAATAGTATGTACATATTTATAGCTAAAAGAAAAATTAATATACAATTTTGCGATAGCAACTCTAATGAAATAAAAATAAAATAAGAGAACAAAATAAAATAAAACAATAATAGAGCAATGAAACAAAAAAGGAAAAGTAATGTGCCACATTTTTTGCCATATTTTTGTCAAATTTTTTCAATCGAATAACTATATACATACTATATGCGAAAATGCTTAAAAAAACATGTAAAAAACATTTATGTATGTACAGTGGTGGACAAAAGTCTACAAACAGAAAACAGGAGGTGTGCTTTCCTGGAATTGAAAGTCCAAAAGGTTTATTGCAAAATTTAACGATACAGTTTATTTCAACTATTTTCGCTCATAAAAAACAAAACACAAAATTTAACATGAAATAGTAAAGCTATGAAAAAAAAACGTTAATCGAACATTGACAAAAGCCTACATACAGTACATACAGAAATTATCCTAGCGCAAAATCTTTGGTTAATATCAGGTAACATGATCTTTTTAGTATTTTATTTTTCCAAACTTTTGCTCTTCCATCGCTGCTGAATATATTGAGCATCGATTCGTCTGTAAATAAGACTTTTTGCAAAAAATCCATTCTCTTGTCTAAATGTGCTTTAGCGAACTCCATGCGAAGTTAACGAATTTTTCAGAAATAAGAGGCTTTTTACGTGGCGATCTACTGTGGAATCCGTTATCGTGCAGAGCTGTTCGAATTGTTCGTGGATGAACACACTTTGTTGATGAGCTTGTGATATTTTCGGCTTATTTTGGTGCAGTAACTTTAGGATCATCATTCATTTCCTTCAGAATAAAGCGGACGTCTCTTCGAGTTAGCTTCTTCTGGCGGAAAACTCGCGGCTTTTTTCGGTAGATCCATTTTTTTTTCGAAAATTTTCACAATGATCTGTACCTTTGGTAAACTTAAGTTTAAAATTTTTTAAATTTCACCAAGCGATTTCTTTTCTTTTCTGTGTTGAATAACTAATATTCTTACGTCAATGGATATTTCTTTTCGCGGAGCCATTGTTGATGCTAATGTGTTTAAACCACAACTAAATTCAATACTAGCAAATTAGAAAACATAATTTAAAAAAATAGTTAAAAAAGGCATATCGACATAACTGCTGGTAAACCCGTGGTGTATGTAGACTTTTGTCAAGGAATTTTTTGCGTTTTTTTCACCATAATTGTTTTATTTTATGTTAGAGAATGGATTTGTTTTAATACAAGTGATTAGAAAAGGATTTGAAACAAAACTGTATACCTACATTTTTCAGCAAAGTGATAGTACTTTCTACACAGTTCTAGTTTTTTCACCAATTTCTACACCATTTATTAATTTTTATCCATAGAAAACATTAGTATACATAATCAGCGACAAATATTTAACGCGCTCTACTCCAGTTATTCATTTTGTTTATTTAAATTTGCTGTTGAAAATAGAAAATCATCTGTCAAATTTCCGTACCTACTACACTTTTCCATCCACGAACTACATGAGCTTTTTTTTTGTTAGAGCTGCGTACCGACTTTAATGCTGAAACGGCACATAATTGCTGCTTGCTGTGGAATTAACAGCATACTTAAATTTAAAGGTTTAGTACTCTGTGTTAACTATTTAACAACAATGTCAGCATTTCGTTTCGGGTAAACCGAAATAAAATTTATTCTGATAACTGCTTTAACGATAACACTTCCAAATTTTTCAACCGAAAGGATAAATATTTCCTGATTAGCGTGGAATTTTATCGTTACGATGTAACCTTAATGTAAATATATGAAAGCACATGATAATAAACACGAAAAAAATTCCATTAGACTGAGTTTACACACGAATACTTCTGTTGCCGAAAATCTTAGTTTGTAGGGGAGAGTGAGACGACGAAGAGAGCAGCACACTGTTGTGCTCGATCGACACCTTTTGTTATCTTATTCGTCGCTGTAAAATTTGTCATTCCCTTTCACATTTATATTCACATTATCTAAATGGTTACTGTTATGATGAGTTGAAAATTAATATTAGAGAATTTATTTAATTTAAAATTTATATTTATATATGCAAATGTAAATATATTAGTATATATATACAGTTGAATACATAAAATAAGAATTTATATTAAAAAATATGTTAAAACTTGTAAAGGAGTAGAGTTGGTAGTAAATTGCGAAAATGAAATGTCAGAAAATTGCCATGAACATAGCTTCTCCGTATGAACGTGAAGGGAAATACTAAAAGAAAAATTGCCTATAAAAAGCAACAAAAGTATTCTCGTGTAAACTCAGTCTTACAAAACAATATACAAGAAATATGTGAAAGCAAAACGAACGGTTGAGTACTTCATGTAAATTAAATTAATATATAAATACGAAAAAAAACGGAATAAATAGATATATATATATATATATGCGTACTGTCTTCTATTAACGTAGATATATTGATGTTTGTTTTTTGAAGAAAATACTTTCCGTGGAAATCAGGTATCTTTAAAAAATACATCATCCATGATATCCAATCTTGGCAGTATAATTTTTGAACAGATCGAGAGTGTAATTATCTGCAAAGAAATTTGTTTTTCATTATTTGAATATTATTAATTAATTCCCTTTTTAGGGTAAAAAAACCGTCTTAATACTTCTGTTTTTCAATTTTATGCATATTTGAACATGTAAACATGTTTGTACATATATAATGACAGACTTTGCCTTTGTGCGACTGATTCGTTTCGATCATTTTACCATAATTATGAATGAATGGGAATTGGCAACTAACTCACTAACTAATATAGTAACACATATAAAAATGGCCATGAAGTTGCATTTAATCACTTAAAAACATTCCACTTCCCGGTATACAAACTAATTTTAAATGGAATTCATGCGAAAGGTCATAGGTTCTTCTATCTCGACCAACATCAAAATCATAAAAAATTTAGTTAAAGAATAAATCAAGTTACATTTTCATATTGCGGTCGCCCCTCGCCGGAGAAACAGAGGAGCAAGCTCGGCCGAAAATTGTTTCAGCTGTTACAGTGTGCCAATTATTTTATATACATATATACATATGTTGTTTGACGTTTGTTATGAGTCTATTGTTTTAAATTTCATAAAAAGTCAGTATACACATAAGAAAGAAAGGATACAAAAATAAGAGTAACTAATAATAACAAAATAACGATAACGAATTATATACATACCCTATATGTATGTTATATCATGTTAATATACATATGTAAATGTATGTATGAATATGAAAAAAATAAATAAATAATAAAAATGAAAATAAAAAAATAATACAAACAATAAATATATATGCAAAATGATGAAGGCAAGTTGTGCATGTGTTAGTTAGTATTTGTTTCGGTGATTGCCAATTTTTGTTAAAAAAATTTTTGTAATATATTAGCTGTATTCATACATAAATAATCAATAATAAATAAAAGGCTGTAAAGTTAATAACAGAAAATAAAGAGAAATAAAAACACGTTTCAAATTATTTAAAACTGAACAAACAAAAAATTAAATAGTTACAAGAATCGCATTAGATATATAATAATAGTGAATAGTTATTAAATGAATCCGTGTGTCTATCTTATTATTAAGAAATAAGTCACTATTTTGCAATAAGTGTTGTATTGTATTTAAGGAAAGACATTTTTTGACATACCCCGGCGAGAAAGCAAAAGTATTAAGTCTAAGATCAAACCAATAATACGCGACTGAAAAAAGTTGTCCAAGTTGATGAAGAAAATACTCTAAAGCTGACAAAAATCCACACAACACTTTCTCCAATTAGCATTTCGATGTGCTAGGGTAGGGCCATATACGCCAACTCTACATAACATTAATAGGTTACTTTTACAAGGTTATTTTAGGGATCACCAACGAAAACTTAATTTGGAACCAACCTTTATGGTTTTGAATATTCTACTATAGTAAACAAAACGGTAAAACATAATTGGGGGACTCACAAGATGTCATAAAGTTATAAGTCATAAATAAAAATATTAAAAAGATAAAATAGTACGTAATTTTGTTGTGATAAACCATACGATTCACACATATGTATGTAGTTGTCAAAGTTCTTATGGTGTTAGCTTATTTTTTCATGCACCAAACAACAATATTTTAAACTACTGTAAAATTTTACGACTTTATGACTTTACAAAGGCCTATGACATCTTGCAAAAACCCCAAATATTTAAAAAAAATTATTGGCATTTATACGTTTACGTGACCTATATTAATAACTACATATAAAAATTCCATGTAATAGTAAAATTATGGTAAAAGAGCAATTAGTTATGTATAGTCTTAATTTCAGTTAGATAATTTTATTTTACCGACGTTGGACTTTCATTTTACTAACTTCACATTTGTTTCCACTTTGGAATTGCATCAATTTAGTTATTGAGCTAATGGTTGGCCAACAAAACATATTTTAATAAAAATCTGAATGCCATTGAAATGTGTTTTATTATATATAAACTTAACTTGCTGTTTTTTTTTTCTTATTATGAAATTCTACTGTGTTTATCGTTTGTGCAAGCGTTTTTAATTTATTTATATTTTGTAAATCATTTAATTAGTTAATGATTTCCAAATAAAAAAGTCAGACAAAAGAAGCGGCAGAATGATGCAAATTACCCGTACCAAAGACAAACAAAAGGGTCGACGCTGTAAAGGAAATTCCACGTCGTTAAGGATAAACGGAGCGGCTGAATGTTTAGACCATCGTTAGGTATAGAAGGAGCGGCAGCAGCTATCTGCAGGCAATTAAGTTGAAGACTCAGTAGTTATAACACTGGTGCAAACTAAAGCGAATAATAAAAGATTGACAAAGATTTGTAAAGTAAATCATTGTGTATAGAGAAGAAGATTGTAATTATTATATAACAAAATAAACGTTGAACAAATTCCTGACGATTAAGAGGCCAAACGAACAAATCTTGTACTATGATTTAGCAATCTAGTGATCGGACTCGAAGGATTTGGGAAATTATCGAGGGTAGCTAAGAAAAACGTTAGAAGACGTAACTTATAAGTCCCGCAATTTTGCGTATTCGAAAAACGCAATACCGCGTATATGACGATTGCTAAATTTTATAGGATAGTGAAAAAACTGTTTTTTTTTTAACAAAACCACTGTCTCTATTTTTGTGTGAACTATTAGTTTATTAAATTTTATTATACCCGCAATATATAAACATTATTTGCCAAAAAAAAAGTCCCGCAGAAAACAAAACCTTTTTGGTATATACGCGGTATTGCAGTACGTTTAATACAAGATATTGAAAAAAAGTATGCCCACAAAAATGAGTTCAATTACAGAAATGATGGTTAGAAAAACATAATTTAATAAAATTGAAATTAAATTGATATTCAGGTTTAATTAAAATAAAATAATATAAAAGAAATGATAAGTAGTTTATATATCATGATATAAATTACATTAAAACTGTGTGTATCAGTCGATACAAAATTCTTAAACTCTTTCAAATATTCAAATTTGTTATAAAATATTTTATAACTTAAGTATTTACAGTTCGTTTATTTTTTGGGTTTGTTGAAGTAATATACTAAACTAATTTTGAATTCCGCCGTACTTTTAATTTTACTATCTTATGAGTATATAGAACCCACGAATTAACAATATTATCTCTTTTTATGAGAATTTTTGATGTTTTTGCATCAACCCTTAAAGGATGTTCAGCCAATTGTTTGTACTTCAATTTCGCTGCACGTTCACAAGAGTATCAGGGACGTCATTCTCGCTATGGCGCTCGTGCACCTTCACAACTTACACGGCCCAGCCAGAACGTGCTCTCCTCAATACGGTATCTCAGTTGAATTTAATAATTGGGAACATAGTTCAGTTGAGTTGTTGAGCGTCGGTGGAGTAATAACAACACGGTCACGACTTTAATCACCGTCGTAGTAATCGCCCACGACCCTGTTATCTTAATTATCGCACCACACTGATTTTGCGTACTCTGCTCAGTTACAACCTTTGTTGGATATTATCTTGAGGAAATTCTGGAAATTGTCATGCATATAATATAAAAAATTTTCAACATAAGACAGTCGAGAACATATATTCCACATCACTTTGTTTCAAAATTATATGATTCAACAACGAAACTACGTGCCGCTTTTGGCACTTCCATGGTAATTTTCACGTTAGTCCAACATTATAAGACAACCTCTACCATACTTCTTCGCTTTCGCACCAACGGTTTATATTTTAATAGCGGATTTCACAAAAATGTACGCAATATAACAGTGCCACCTAGTGGCCCCAATTCTTCGTATTGTAAGTCAATGAAGACATTGTAAACGTAGATAATGCTTTGGGATTAAAGTTATCACCAGCCTGTGACAACTTCTTCTAACACGCTTTTTCATAGCACCACATCGACGAGGCCAGTAAGCGTATCATACTCTCACAAGTAGCTATTTCCTTCGAACCGTTCGGCTTGCTGAACTCCAATCGTCGTGACATGCAAAAAATTATGGTAACAGCTTTGGAAACTGCGTTTAAGTTGGGACGCAAGTTTGCTACTCTCTACCACACGCACCAGACTGACATCACACTAATCGACCGCATTCATATTCCAAGGTACGCACATTTTGAGTTCAATATTGAACTTCATGACTTTGCAGATAAGAGTACGAAATCTTATAGCGCTTGCATCTATGCAGTGCATTTAACTAAAAGATGCACTCATTTGCCGATCATCTGTGAAAAGTCGAGAGTTGCACCTATCAAAGAGACAACTATGCCCAATTACAGCTCTGTACAAGTCTCTTAGTTGAATTGGTTGATTCGGTTGTACCATTTCCTACCAAATCGAACAACATTCACTCCTGGTCTGATTCTACAATTGCTTTATTGTTGATATATACAAGGTGAACCATCGAAATGGACTGCATTTGTGGCCAAGCTAATAGCAAAAATCCAGCAACTCACATCAACTTGGCATCACGTAATCCTGTCGACCTAATACTCAATGATGTAAAGGTACCTGACCTCATCGACAACAGCCTCTGGTTTATACGATATGAAGGCTAATTCTGACTTCGAACCAAACACACATCATCGATAATGCGCCAGATCAATGTAAACTTCAAGCTCTTTTCGGCAACGATGACAGCTGAGGTATACAAAGGAGTTACAACATAGAACCTAATAGAGGACAGTTCAAGAAAATTTTAAAGATTAATGACCTGCTCCTCATAAAGTATGATAGCACACCGCCGTTGAAGTGGTCAATTGGTCAGATTTTCGAAATTATCTCAGGAACTTGTAGCACGGGGCAAGTAGTCCGAAGGAACGCATAAACTAGCAAATGCAAAGGTAGTGCCTATTGAATCGTCATCTCAAAGGAGTAAGCAGTTGAAAGTAAAATTTAAAGGGGAATGATCGAGCTCTCATTATTATTACCTAATATTATCTTCGCATTTTCGTTTCGCATCACACAAGCTCATCGCACCAGTACTTGGCACTATCATTTTTCTACTCTTTAAAATATTTATGTGCATTACAGAAATGACCGCACATAAACGAATGCAGCTACCAACAAACAACAATTACAGCATGATTACAAAAACAAAGTTATATGAACTTCCACAAGTTTTGTTATGCTGCTATATCCGCTACCAGAGACCTTTGTAATTGTTTACGCGTAGGTACTTCGTAAGCCTTTTTTATAAAAGATCCCGCGTATTAGATTTTATAATAATTAACAAAATGATTTTATTTTACTTATTTTCGCTTTCTATGTATATATTAAAAAGTTTTCGATGTTATATTTTTATATACATATGTGTATATTCCGAAAACACTGCGCCGTGCGCGCTCGCTGATTGTTGTATAGGAAGTTTCATATCTTATTTCGTATATTAGCTCAGGATGCTAATAATGGTGCGCACAAACGTTGAGCTCGCGCTTAAACATCCTGGGCCGCCCTGCACGAAGTGCTGTATTAAGTCCTTTAGATGCTGTCGACATAAAGTTTTGTGGAGGCTGCCTCACTTGACGCTCCTTTATGCCATTTTCACTGCACGCCTGCTTTTCCCGACCGCGCCGGGCCTTCTCGGCATGAGAATACGCGACCCTATTTGATTGTCCGTTTCCTGGAACGAAAGGATGGGAAGTATACTGCAGCGAGGAATGCTTTTTATTCATTTTAGTTTTAAAAATACATTGGTGATGCATACATGAGTACTTGTCACGATGCCTAAGTGCGCCTGTTCTACGGGAATTGTAGAACAATTTGAATAGCGTCTTTGGGATAAAACTGATTTTGAGGTTATCAGAGTATGCAATGCGTATATCTTCTCGCGATTTGAGGAGTACGATTGCTTACTATCTTTGTTGAGCGATTGAATATGAAGTTTCATGTACAAGTATATAAATAGGTAAGCACATCAAAGCTTATTGAATAGAAGGTCACGACAACAGCAGAATCATATGTTTAATGAGGCAGTTGATACAGCTGCCAGTTCTTTCTTTCGTAATAAAAAATTCATACGTCAATGACCATAAAACGAAGAAGCATAAGACAACAAAAACAACTACCGCATAGAAACCCTTCTTTCTTCTACTCTTCATCCGCAAACACTTCCCTCAAGGTGAAGTCGGATTTTGCAAAAGTCGCAAACTCATACATTCAAGTGTGCCTATGTGTATACACAAAATGTGGTACTAATACTAGGCAATATCTTCTTACATAATAAAAAATCCACATGTCGATGACCATAAAACGAAGAAGCATAAGGCAACAAACACAACTACCGCATACAAACCTTTTTTTCTTCTACTCTTCATCCGCAAACACTTCCCTCAAGGTGAAGTCGGATTTTGCAAAAGTCGCAAACTCATACAATCAAAAACAAATGCACACAAAATATTGTGCATCCCGCCGTCGACGAGCCGTTTCAGCGGTCAAAAATCTAAAAATCAGAAATTCATGTCGAGCGAACGACGATGAAATGAAAACACATACGTAGTTCGCGATACGTTTTCCGCACAGAACCATTATTTTCGAAATAAAATTACACTATTTGCAAGCGTTGTTCAGGCGTGAGTCTATTCATGATGAATTGCCAATCCAAACTGAGAATAAATCACTTGACAGCTGTTAAATCGGTTGCCATCTTGAAAAGTAATGCCAACTTAAAGTTCTATACCTCTATAAAAACACCCTTTACATCGTCTACCATGCATGTCTTCTGTAACCCCTCACTACTAAGCCATGTCTTCAACTATGGTTATAAGATAACAAGTCCAATTAATGTCAAAGCACACTATGAGATATATTTGATGATGCCCCTATTATGTTTTGCAACTAAGTTGTTTGTTGAGTTGTCTGTTCTTTGTTTTGTATTAATAATTTAAGGAAAGAAAATAAAATTGGATGTGAGCCATAATACGCAAAAATAGTTGAGTTGAGTTGTGGTGTTGACAGACCAACTTAGTTGAGTTGTGAATCAAAATAGGGGTATTAATTTGAGTTATTTTGCTGAACTAGGTTTGATCCTGAAAATCCGATATATGTAATAACGAAATTGTTAACTGATTCTAATATTTAGCAAGTACTTTACTACTAGGCATGCTACAGAGGAGCAGTTCATTAATTATGTATTATATTACAATATTTATATTTTACATCATATTTAAAATTTCCTTGGCGTTTTTTGATCTAAACGTTCTACATTACTAATGCCTTGTATTATATGCGAAAATTACTTGTAGCAGAAACATCTAATTAAGCTGCAAGGTAGGATAGTTCTTGATTGCTTTTGCATTATCTCTTCCAGAAGCATCTAATGGCGTGAAATTTCGTGTTTTCATTCATTTAATCCTTAATAGTATTCCATGCGAAAATGCATCTAATTTAAGTAATAATTGTTAAAAAAAACGTAAGCTTTTGCTATATATAATATGCATATTCCAATTCTTATATTGAACGTCAAAGTAGTGCTGGTAGAATACAAATAACTACTACACTTTTATTCAAAATTACAGTAAATCATTTGAGTTATCAAGAGTTTTCTTTTGTTGGATTTTTTTTTTGTTACCTGCGTGGTGAAAACTTGTAATTAAAATGCTGACCATGATAGTTTGATGTCTAATTTCAACTGTTTTATAACCTCAAGTGATTGATTTCATATAGCTAAATTGAACATAGCACAAAGAATAAAATAAAATAAGTATAACATAAGAAAATATCGCTGTGGATGTATAAGAGTGCAGGCTTTACTCTATGCTTACAATGTAAAAACTCCAAAACTATTATTTAAATATGAACACAATACACAAGGGATTTGCTAAAATATATATGTATTCATGCGCTTGTCTCAACATCCCGTCCCCGTTGAAAGTATTTGCCAACTTTCAAGATACTGGCAACAAACCTAGTTTGTGAATGGTGCGGCGAACCACTCAATGAAAGCTTAGGTTGATAAATCAGACGCGACTTCCACATGTACCGCTTTCGTAACAAAACATATTAAGAAGGCGATTTAACATTTGTAGGGCACACAAAAATCTACACCACATCTTTAGAATGTTCTCGACGGTGTAAGACGGTCTACAGGTAGGTAATCCAATATTTGCTTCTCTAAGGTTGGTCGATAGCAGACACAGTGCACATATGAGTGAACGACGTGGCGTACTGAACCCCGTGCATTAACAATCCAAAATCATAAACGGACCAGCCCAACAAGCACCTTTGGACCCGGTGCTTACGGTGAACAAACTCCAAATATCTGCGAATGAGTACCTCTTTATCTGGGAGTAATATACGGTAATTCTGGGTATCTTCAAATCCAGGCGACCACCGACCTTAAGTAACATAGAGCCATCAGTCACCTGTAAGAAAATTATTATTAGTAAAAATTTTATGTCTTCCAGAAGGATTTTTGCTTCTATGATGATAGGTGATCATCACACGTTAAATGTGTGATTCGGTGCAAGCGAAAACACGAAAACATCTTCGTGTTGATTCCATATTAATCTGCTATGACGCAGTATTTCGGTGATTTCTGTTTTGCTCAGCATATGAAGTCATCTATATAAAAGGATGATTTTATGGGCTGGGCACCCAGTTTGAACTTCTCCAAGTATTGGTCAGCCAAGACAAATCAGAAAT
Organism: Neoceratitis asiatica; assembly: GCA_030068015.2. NCBI lineage: Eukaryota > Metazoa > Arthropoda > Insecta > Diptera > Tephritidae > Neoceratitis > Neoceratitis asiatica. The sequence goes on from CM061530.1 coordinate 3,239,860, forward strand.
ACCTTAACCATTTCTAAGGCTGCTCCCTTGAAACAATAAATCAGTTGATTAAACTTTTCCATAGACGAAAAACCATGTTGGTCGTTAATACTGTTTTAAACGACGTTATGGAGGTTCTGTATTCGGAGTACTTCCCATGAAATAGTGACAACCGTGACAATTTCATAGACGTTAAATGAGAAACGCAGGGCGAAGTATCAGCAACAGTTGAATTGTGGCTTTTTCCGTGTTTTCTCTATTTCTGTTTGTATTGACATTACTTGCTTAAAGTAAGCCTCTAAAATAGCCAAACGGCAATTTAATTCAGCTACCGAGCTTCAAAGCTTTAAATCAATGTTGCAACGAATACGCATAATGCTTCCACATAAGTTGGGCTGCTGCTTAAGGGCTTCTTGTCGAACTTGTTGTTGTAAGTGTTCTAATAATTATTATCGCTACTATTCCAGTACCACTACCGCCAAGGCCTGATGCACTTTTAATAAATAATAATAATTACGTAATCCAGGTTACGAATTATCTGAAGCTAGCAAACACATGGTACAATTATCACAAAATTCGATTTAGGAAGTTTCAAAACGACTGAATAAGGCAAAATGTTCGATTTAAGAAGTTTTAAAACGACTGAATAAGGCAAAATGTGATTCAGATTATATAGCATAGAAATTAAAACAAGACAATTTATTACCACCTGGGTCAGTTTTTATAGCCAAATGAGTTTTGCAGGTGTAGAGACAGCTCATTAAAGTACTGTAGATGGCAGCTTTCAAATCGATGAAAGAGTGGTGTGTATCAATTCTTTTCTCTCAGGTATTCTCCAAAATTTGTCTCATTGTGAATATCTGGTCAATGATGTATTTACCATGTCTAAAGCCACACTGATAGGGTCCAATCAGTTTGATGAAGGTTGGCTTCAATCTTTCACACAATGCACTAAATAAGTCCTTATATGCGATGTAGAGGAGGCTTAACTCGAAATAATTACATGATCAATTAAAGTTAAGCTTGTGGATGTATATATAAACATCAATGTATGTAATATTTATTTGTGAATTTTGATTAATATTTTCTTTTTCTTTTTTGTTCATTCTCTCCTTGAATGTGCATGGTTTTGCAACCGCTGAAGCGATTTCCGGCCGCGCTTCTCCTATATTTTGAGGTTTTGCGTTTTGATATTTTTACCAACATATATAGAGGAACCTACAGTTTGTTCTAAGCCGGCTCCGAACAGCCAATGATTTTTATGACGAGATTTTTTTCATGTCTTAAATACACTCCGATGGTTTGAATTCTCTGCCGAAAAGCGACTGAAATTTAAATAGATTAATTTTATATAATCTTGGATTTTGGTCGAATCTGGACTCGAACCCTGACCTTCTGAATTCTAGTAAGCAATGTTTATCACTCCGCTTTGTGGCCGCATGCGAAGTATATTATATTGCGGCGAAAACGTAAAGCGAATGTTAGATGAAAGAGAGAAGCCGATAACTGGTATGATCTAGAACGTAAATCGAGAACGATTAGATCATTCCAGGTGGTTAGCTGCGAACAACCAACTGGTACATAAGGGCGACACACAAGTGCAAAGCGAATCAGACGTAAAGTGAACGCGTTGTTGATTACACTACTGTGAAGTAAAAATAGAACATTGTCCAAGTTGTAATACAAGTGATAGTAAATAGTGTAGTGAATTGTGAATTGAATTGTTAGTTACTGAGTTAAAAGGACATTGAATAAATTCTTTGTAACATAAGAAGCTGCAAATATAGTTGGCGACTTTTGTTTATCAATCCAGTGATCGGACCCGAAGGATTTGGGAAATCATCGAAGTTAATTCTGCAAAATCGTAACAACATTGTGACGGAAATCCCAAGTACAAAGGACGGGAAAAAAGGAGCGCGAACAGCTACTTCAAACAGACGAGTTATCAGCTTGTTCTAGATGGCATGAACAGAATGTTTGGGTCATCGGCAGGTATAAAAGAAGCGACCGCAGCTATCACAAGCAGATGAGTAGTAAACGCGGTTCCGTTAACATTGGAGAACTGCGTGTTTTAGAAATGGATAGACTGTGTGCAGCGGATAAGCTTCAGAAGTGGGATTGCTAAATAAATCCCGGACAAATAGTGAAAATAGCTAAAATTCAGGATTTGACGATCTTGCACCTCAAAAAGGAATTAGCGAGCGATGTTTATCTTTAATCGGGAATAAGGTTGATATACAATGGCGGCTGCAAAGCTATGGATGCCGAAAACATTGACTTGAATTGGGATATCGTGTCCACGATTTGCTTTTGAATCGTCCAACCATTTCGAGGAGCACCCCCAGGATAAAAGCGCCATCCTTTGACGGCACAATCCTTTTCTAGATCTATAAGCTGCAGCTCGAAAAGATGACTACAGCAAATAAATGTAGCAAAGAGGAGAAATCAGCTGCACTATTCGTTGCATTGAAGGGACCTGCAGCGGAAATTTTTCAGATAGCACCTGCATATGAGAAGTAAAAGACGCCATGGTAGAGAGTATAGAAGACAAATCTATCAAAAGGAATTAGAGAACCGCTGTCAGGAGCCCAACGGGACCGTGCAGGAATTTGCGAGTGAGATTGAGATGCAAGCTTATTTGGGTTATGAAGATAGCATTCAATTCAGAGGTTTATCCGTGGAATAAAGGGCACGTATAGCAAGCGTGAGACGTATGCGAATCCAAAGCTAATATTTGCTGAGACTGTCTCGTATGCTTAGATATAGGAAACGGCTGCGCTCTTGTGTAGACCAGTGTGCAAAGCGAACTGTGCGAAATTGGAAAGTCCATATGTGATAAAAGGAATCTGGGAAACGTCGAAGTTCCTCAAGGAGAAACGTTGTAGTAGTACAGCCGTGAAAAGGATTAGGACCAGGATTTGCTACATCTGTAGAAGGCCAGGACACTTCGCCCGCGACTGTAATATGGGCTCCACCAGACAAGTAGGAGCACGAAAACATATAGTCAAGGAAGAATGCCCCATAATCTCCATCTCAAGCTCGATAAAAAGGCGAGCAACATTACTATCAGTGGATATGTGGATGGACATGAGCAAGTACAAACTGTAGATACGGGCGCGTTAAACTCTATCATTCGATCCGACTTGATCACCACGGAAATAAGTCCATTGCTCGGAGCTAAGTTGAGAACAGTAACGGAAGAGGCCATCAAAGTTCTATGAAAAGCCACGTGGAAAGTCATAATCGGCAATATGACAGTGAAAGGAAACGAAAATGGCAAGATGTCTCGTGCCGTAATGGAGAAGTTGAAATAGGTACGCAAAACTGTTGAGCACCGCCCTAAGGTTATGAATAACAAGGTAGAAGGCTGCATTAAAGCAGAGAATCCTGAATGATTTCAAAAAAAAAGATTTGGTAATGCTGCACAATTCCCCACAGCAAAATAGCCTGCATCACAAGCGGGAAGGTCAGTACAAAGTAATCAAACGGCTGACCGACGAAGTGTATCGAATCAAGACCATTGGGAAATCAAGAACCAAAATGAGAGTGGAGTGGCAGTGTGAAGGAAATATCAAGTACAAAGTACAGAAAAAAATAGCGACAGCAGCTACCGCATGCAGACGAGTCATCAGCTTTTTCTAGACAGCGTGAACTGAATGTTTGGGTCATTGTCAGGTATAAAAGGAGCTTCAGCAGCTATCGCAACAGACGAATAGAGAACGCAGTGGCGTTAACATTGGGGTAAGCTGTGTGTTTTAGAAACGCATACCCGAACGAACAAGTGATCGAACTCGAAGGATTCGGGAAATATCGAGGGAAAGTACGAAAATCGTTACATTATTTATCTTGCACAGAAATTTGGATTTCTTTCAGTTAGCAATTGATTGCTTAATAGGTTTTGGGACCCGCTTACGCCTTAGCCAACAGTAACAAAATCGCAGCAGTTGATGAAAGAATTATGGAAAAATAAAGTCAAATATTTTTCATTTTTGCGACAAGAGATATGGAATCTGAAAGTTTCGAGCCGAAGCATTTTTGTTTGAAATGTACGCACCGGAGAATCCTATTACAAGCCGTACGGAGCATTTCACACAACGCTGACAAAATAATTTGAAATAAATACTTAGACGACTTAGAATTTCCGCTTGATTTTAACACTATATCCCACAATGCATATCTTCCTGATTTATGAACCTGAGCGTGGGGATATCCCCGAATATGAATAAACTGCATTTCTGTATATCACCTCTTTAACATGTTTTGGAAAAATTTAATTATTTATTTAATGCTATAAAATTTCCAAAAAGCCTCTCGAATCCTGTAGAAATGCTTAATGGAACGAAACAACAACAACTGGTTAGTTTAAACTAAGTTGTAAGAAGTAATGGAGCTTTATTTAAAAGCATATGAGACGAGAAAATATTTTCGCCTCTACCTTTGCACTTCAGTGTGAAAGTTTAAATTGTTGGTCGGTTATGAGTTAAACGTCAATTCTTTATAATGTTATATTGTGACGGAAATGCCAATTACAATGGACATATAACAGGTAGACGAGTTATCAGCATGTTATAGACAGCGTGAACAGAATGTTTGGGTCATCGACTGGTATAAACGGAGCGGCAGCAGCTATCGCAGCAGACCAGTATAAAACGCAGTGGCGTTAACATTTCAGTAAGCTGCAGGTTTTAGAAACAGATAAACAGATAAAGTGTGAAGCGGATATAATTGTGTGTTGTAAAGAATTGTAAAATAAATCATTGTCTATAGTGAATATTTGTAATTATTGCGGACCAAATAAACGTTGAGTAAATTCCTGACAATTAAGAAGCCGAACGAACAAGTCCTGGGACTTTTATTTAGCAATCCATAGATATATATATGTATATATATAATGAAATAGTATTGCATGTTATTTTGACAAGATCTGAAATTAATTCTAATTTTAAGACGGTACTTGCTTCATTGGACCCGCAGATTCGTCCTCCGCGTTTATCCGCTTTAGTATTTTCATTTACATAATTTTAGCTGCAGAAAAGTGCATGTTTTCATGACGTTTTGTTTTCAGGAAGTATGGCGATTTGAAGGGACGATCTGTTCGAGATTTGGCATCAGCAAAACGGTGTAGAAGACTAAAATAAAGATGATCTTTCATATAGGTCGGACAGATTAAGCTCAAATAATTGTGAGGACAATTCAAAATTGACTCAATTTCTGTCTATAATAAACCTACCTCGAAAAATTACGACCAATGATACTTTTTCCGGAGGCTAGTTACAGTCGAAAAGGAAAAGATTTTTACATTTGATACAAAACTATACAAAAGAAAATATATTTGGAAAATATATTTGGATCTATGATACTAGGCTAAACAACGACATACTGACATTTACCCAACCTATGATTGCATTAAAAAACCAATAATGGCATGATATCCTCCAAAGGAATCTATTTTTATAACTGATCTGTCAGCGGAAGTCCATCTACAAGCATTAGTTAACAAAACTGTTTTACGACTTGCGATAGGACAAGAAGATTTTCTTATACAGGTTGGGATGAAAGTGCAGGGAATTCAAGATATAAACAACAATTTACTGCTGAAGATAAACGCGATGAGTATTTATTCGCAGTATGTTTAGTACCCTTGCGGCGTCAAACAGTAAGTGGCGAGCTTTGTAAAAAACGAAATTGATAACATTGAGACACAAATTCGAAATATTCTGTCAAAAAAAGTGTTGGTTAAAAATAAGGAAAAGCTTATTTTACATAATTTCCAGCTTTCCTTAATTGAAGAAAAAGTAAGATCACCGAATGTTAACGAAAACCATCTATATTTTGGATTATCGATCCTGTATTCCTGGATTCGTACGTTTGAGACTTTATTACTCAAATTTTAAAGATTTGGCGTACACAAAGGGTAAACTCGGGATGAAACGAAAAAAAATATTGTCAAAGAAAGAAAAAACGTGTTATAAACATATTTATAGCAGATATGAGTTTGTAAGTAGATATTCCAAAACAACGTACTGCGACAACCAATGATGGCAATACAGCTAGGCGCTTTTTACAGAGCCCTTCAATTGAAGCAGAAATAACAGTAATACACGTCCCGATTTGCTGTGATACTTCATACTATGTCATGAGGATTCGCTGTTATTCCGAAGCTTTTTGAAAGTATGCCATTTCAACTGCAAAAAACGCTTGTAAATTTATAGGCATCGACTTTCGATTCAAGGGGCAGACATTATTATTAAAGCAGTTCTTCCAATGGCAATGTTCTCAGAGGAATCACTGGAGAGTAAAAACAAAGACTTTAAAAACTGCATAAAAGATAACACAAAAAAGGTGTCACGAAAAAATACTATTTAGGATTTATTTATTATATTATTTTTGCAGTCCGATCACCTAATGTCCTCAATCCCTCAAAATAAGTCAAATGTATCTAAGGAAGAAGAGACCTGCAATCAAGAAGTACTCAAACTGTTGTCAAGTCCAGAAACACCCATTGATCAAGGCTCGAACATCTCAGATCTAGATAAAAAGTTTGACTCCAGTTCCAGTGTTTTTTCACAAAGTTCGTAATTTGGATTTTTAGAATATGATGTTGCATTTATATGTTGTATTGTATTTTTTTTATTTAGTTTAAGAAAATAGTTTAATATTATTTTCTTTAGGGGACTTAGTCTTTTCTAATTTATATATTTCAAATACCTTTTCTTAATTTTAATGTGAATAACTAATGTTTCCTTTAGTTTATTACCTTGGATTAGTATTATCAAAAAGGGGGTTCTCCACGTTACTAAGTAATTTTTTTTAAGTTTGAGTTAACTTTTCTTAATTTTTCCTAGGAATAACTTAGCTAAAAAATTTAAAAGAGGTGAAATAAAGAAAAATTTAATAAATTGTGTATTATTTTTAATGTAAAAATGGTAATTGGTGAGTCAGAATAGTAAAATAACCTTATTTTGCAACCGCGATTTTTATCAACTAGATTGAGGAAATATCACAGTGTGTAGGAATTTGATATTCCGTTCCACAGCTCTCTAATATCGAGCTGCTGAGGAATGCTCCCAGAGAGGTGTGTAAGCCAAATATAAAACCATATTGCTGCCTGCGGCGATTGCAGCTTTTCAGTGTCGAAACTTCCTTGTGTTTGTTAGGGCGTTTTTTTAACCGCTGGATACATGTATCCCGTCAATCACAACATGATCGATTTGGCAACCATATTTCGCGTCCCGACGAAGTCGATCAGCCTCACTTCGTTTAGGGATGTTTCGTCGTGAAGTCTGAATTAGCCGACTGTTCGCTAAAAATACCTTCTTCGCCCATCATGGTGCTTAAAATCGCTTAGCACAATACTGATAAGTTGACGGCGGCAGCGCTCATAAGGGCTTCGTAGGCGTGGATTTGTGGTGTTAAGGACTCAGTAACACCACAAATCCACCCCAAAATTTGGGTTCCTTTAAATGGTCACTGTAGTAGATTTCACAAAGACCCGTCCAGTTCATCTCACTTCTTGGACGGCGGTGAAGCTAGCCGTTAGACTTACGAGTACATCAATCAGCGCCTTTCCAATTAAGGGACCGGACATTCCAGGTGCGGGATTGTCCGCATAGACTTTAGACTTTTCCCCATATCCCTACTGGAAAAAGTCTAACGGTGACATCACACGATCTTGGTGGCCAATCGACCTGCTCAAAACGGGAATTTATCTGCTTACCGAAGTGATAAATCCATTTATTGACGCGATGTGTGGGAAGGGGCGCCGTCTTATTGAAATCAAATGTCATGGAGTTCACGAGATTCTATTTCAGGCATCAAATAGTCAAATATGGACCGATGATTCCACCGACCGAAGGTCCAGCGGCTTCAGTTCTTGCACAAGCTATATTTTGTACGCTTTCAATATAAGATCTCAACGTAAAATGCGCCAAGTCGCTCCATACGCTAGTCCGAGTTACTGCGAACGGCGCCGAATCGACTGTCAACGGTCTTTGCGTACACACTCGGCTACGGCGGCTATATTTCCTTCACTGCGTGCTGGACATGGTATATTCGGTCGAATATTATCCAATGCTGGGTCTGAAGATGGGTGATGGTGTTGGGAATAGTACGCTCAGTAGGTCGATTATTTTGACCATAAGTTGAGCGAAGCACGAGTTAAAGATAAACACGAAAAAATAGAGAAGTAATGGTAAACAGCCTAACAATATCTAGTACTTATTATTACGGTTAAACAATTGGCAATGGAATTTCCACTGCCAAATCTGCCGACGCATCTTAGTATAAATAGCCCTAAGTATACAAAATGTAAATCAGTATTGAATTTATATTAATAAAGAGAACACATGAAAAAACTGTGTAACTAAAAATATAATTCTCTATTCTGTTCTATACAAATAAAATGACTGGTGGCTCGTGATGACAATATGTGTTATCACCAAAAAAGCAAAAATCCTTGAAAGATAGGAAAATAAAAATCCATGGTCCAAAAAACAGTTTCTGAAAAAGCGAAATACTAACTTACAAAACTAGTTGCTGAAAAAGTGAAATAGTTATTATACGTAACACAACCATTCCTGAAAAAAGGAAGCACATTAAATTGAATCACCGCGGAATGAAAGCATTCCTATCCCACGACTGCGAAGTATTAGCAAACCCTATTTCTCCTCTTTAAGACTTCGAACAACAAATATAGCAGCACAACTAAGAACATAAATTGACGCTTTAGCACAACAGTTCCAACAAGAAGCCATGCAAGTAAATGACCTCCAACGGGAGCTTAGTACTGTAAAGGGAAACCAAACCGTCTTCCATAATATCACCACCATTACAGAACAAATAACAATAACAAACGCCAACGAAATCGATTTGGAACTATTCATAGCTTTACCCAAGTTTGATGGGAACAAAAACTCGTATCGTTCATGGAGATCACAAGTCTGGAAGTTTATGGATGACATCAAAGCGTTTACAGGACATCCTAGATACTATAGTGAAGTGGGGATCCGTACAAAAGTGATAGGAACAGCAGCCGGTATACTTAACAATTACAACACAGGATGAAAAAAATTTATCAAGGAAGAAAGAATTTATCTGAATACCATAGTGAAATTAATAAAGCACTAAATCTTGCGCTTTCAAAAATCGAAATGTCGCATGAAAAAAAAAGCGGTGAAGCCATGAAAACATATGCAAACCAAGACGATGTTCGTACATTCATTCTGAAACTACATACACCAGTAGTAGATACGCCACTGGAGCCTTGTACAGCCAAATCCAAGAGACTTGGAACATGCGTATGCTACTGCCAGCACAATTTACCATGATAACCATAACCAACAATTTAAAACGCAACAATGATATGCCCAACAAACAAGAAGTCACCCGCTCCCAAGGTATGCCCAACAAACAAGAAGCAAACCAGGCGAAGAACGCTTCACTCAAAGAAATGAATGCCCAACATATAATCCAGGCATACAAGTGCAACGCAACAAATTTATTCCATACAACGGCCATTTAAATAAACCGATTCCTATGGAAATGGACAACTCTAGGTAGTTTATGCGGTATACTCAACACTAACAGGGATACCGAAATCATTTCAAATGGGAAAGAGACCCATTCTAACACAACTTCAATCAATATAAGCAGCAGAGGATCAACCAAACACATCAAATTGAAGCAGAATCTACCACATCTCATTTCGAGGAACAATATGAAACCGGAAGCGCTTTTAGGCGAGTAAGCGGGCTGCTCTTCATCCAAACAAAGCGCGGTCTTACAGGCACACCCGTTATTATCTTAATCGACACAGGATCTACAAATAATTATTTAAGTATCATTTGTAATATTGGTAAGTCAGTCCCTATTAAACCTATAAAAACAAATACCATTCACGGATATTCATTATTGAAATCTAAAAAATTTAAAACTTTATTTATTTATTTATTTATTTATTTAATCTTGAAATTGTTACATTTCTTACAGACTAATTACAAAAACAAAAAAAAAGTAGGCAAATACAAACTAACTTAACTGGTCATTAAGTAACATTTTGAACTTTTTTCCACAATAGGAGAAATCCAAAACTGAAGAATTCGGGAGCAAATTAAACTCTTTAAGCGATCTAACAACAGGAGCACTAGCAGCATAATTGGTTCTCGCCAGCCCCACATAAAATGTGGCATGATTCCTTAAACAAATATTATGGATTAAAAAAGAAAACACGTTCAAGTAAAAAGGGGCAATCCACCACCCCAGATATCAAGTTAAAGATGAAAGTTAGAGATAAAAAGGTTCTCCTACAATTTAATGTCTTCAAATCTATAAGCAAATATCTAGATTCATAAGCGGAAACTGGAAGTTAAAAACGAAGGGGGCGCAGAGCATACTTTATAAAGATTTTCTGAACTCTCTCCAATCGACTAATATGACAAGCATAATACGGACGCCAGATAATAACAGCGTAATCTATTTCCGAGCGTACCAGTGATGTAAAAAGTGTATTTAAAGTATATAGATCCGAGAAATCTGAACTGAAACGTCCAACAAGAGCCAGCATAGAGTACGACTTAGCTAGGGTATAATTAAGATGGCTTTGAAATGAGAACTTAGAATCAAAGACCACCCCACGATCAGTGATTTTGGAAACAATGCCTAATTGTGTGCCTCCAATAAAATATGAAGTAGGGATAAGAGTACGGGACTTGGATTAGGAGACATAGGAACATTTTTTAATATTTAAGGGAAACATATTTTTCTGGCACCAAGCTACAACATTATCTAGATCACTCTGAAGTTTAAACGAGTCAGAGGAACACGTTATATTGCTAAAAATCTTCATGTCATCAGCATACAAGAGACATTTTGAATACTTAAAACAAGTAGTAATATCATTGATGAACATCACAAAAAAATCGGACCCAAAATACTTCCCTGAGGAACACCTGACGAGGCAATAAAAGAATACGACGACAACCCATCAACTACAACTGCACAAGATCGATTAGAAAGATACGACTTAACCCAATTTAAAAAATTTGAGGAAAGCCAAAACTCTGTAACTTTAATAGCAAAATGCGATGATTAACTTTATCAAACGCTTTCGAAAAATCAGTATACACGGTGTCAACTTGGGCCCCGTTACTAAAGGCATCAATACAGTATTCAGAAAAAACTGCTAAATTAGAGGTAGTTGATCTCCCCGACATGAAACCGTGCTGATCTACAGAGATGAGACGATTAATTGAAAAAAAAAATTTATTTTTTACTATGCATTCAAAAAGTTTCGAGACAGTAGAAAACTATTATTTAAATATGAACACAATACACAAGGGATTTGCTAAAGTATATATGTATTCATGCGCTTGTCTCAACATCCCGTCCCCGTTGAAAGTATTTGCCAACTTTCAAGATACTGGCAACAAACCTAGTTTGTGAATGGTGCGGCGAACCACTCAATGAAAGCTTAGGTTGATAAATCAGACGCGAATTCCACATGTACCGCTTTCGTAACAAAACATATAAAGAAGGCGATTTAACATTTGTAGGGCACACAGAAATCTACACCACATCTTTAGAATGCTCTCGACGGTGTAAGACGGTCTACAGGTAGGTAATCCAATATTTGCTTCTCTAAGGTTGGTCGATAGCAGACACAGTGCACATATGAGTGAACGACGTGGCGTACTGAACCCCGTGCATTAACAATCCAAAATCATAAACGGACCAGCCCAACAAGCACCTTTGGACCCGGTGCTTACGGTGAAAAAACTCCAAATATCTGCGAATGAGTACCTCTTTATCTGGGAGTAATATACGGTAATTCTGGGTATCTTCAAATCCAGGCGACCACCGACCTTAAGTAACATAGAGCCATCAGTCACCTGTAAGAAAATTATTATTAGTAAAAATTTTATGTCTTCCAGAAGGATTTTTGCTTCTATGATGATAGGTGATCATCACACGTTAAATGTGTGATTCGGTGCAAGCGAAAACACGAAAACATCTTCGTGTTGATTCCATATTAATCTGCTATGACGCAGTATTTCGGTGATTTCTGTTTTGCTCAGCATATGAAGTCATCTATATAAAAGGATGATTTTATGGGCTGGGCACCCAGTTTGAACTTCTCCAAGTATTGGTCAGCCAAGACAAATCAGAAATACCTTAACCATTTCTAAGGCTGCTCCCTTGAAACAATAAATCAGTTGATTAAACTTTTCCATAGACGAAAAACCATGTTGGTCGTTAATACTGTTTTAAACGACGTTATGGAGGTTCTGTATTCGGAGTACTTCCCATGAAATAGTGACAACCGTGACAATTTCATAGACGTTAAATGAGAAACGCAGGGCGAAGTATCAGCAACAGTTGAATTGTGGCTTTTTCCGTGTTTTCTCTATTTCTGTTTGTATTGACATTACTTGCTTAAAGTAAGCCTCTAAAATAGCCAAACGGCAATTTAATTCAGCTACCGAGCTTCAAAGCTTTAAATCAATGTTGCAACGAATACGCATAATGCTTCCACATAAGTTGGGCTGCTGCTTAAGGGCTTCTTGTCGAACTTGTTGTTGTAAGTGTTCTAATAATTATTATCGCTACTATTCCAGTACCACTACCGCCAAGGCCTGATGCACTTTTAATAAATAATAATAATTACGTAATCCAGGTTACGAATTATCTGAAGCTAGCAAACACATGGTACAATTATCACAAAATTCGATTTAGGAAGTTTCAAAACGACTGAATAAGGCAAAATGTTCGATTTAAGAAGTTTTAAAACGACTGAATAAGGCAAAATGTGATTCAGATTATATAGCATAGAAATTAAAACAAGACAATTTATTACCACCTGGGTCAGTTTTTATAGCCAAATGAGTTTTGCAGGTGTAGAGACAGCTCATTAAAGTACTGTAGATGGCAGCTTTCAAATCGATGAAAGAGTGGTGTGTATCAATTCTTTTCTCTCAGGTATTCTCCAAAATTTGTCTCATTGTGAATATCTGGTCAATGATGTATTTACCATGTCTAAAGCCACACTGATAGGGTCCAATCAGTTTGATGAAGGTTGGCTTCAATCTTTCACACAATGCACTAAATAAGTCCTTATATGCGATGTAGAGGAGGCTTAACTCGAAATAATTACATGATCAATTAAAGTTAAGCTTGTGGATGTATATATAAACATCAATGTATGTAATATTTATTTGTGAATTTTGATTAATATTTTCTTTTTCTTTTTTGTTCATTCTCTCCTTGAATGTGCATGGTTTTGCAACCGCTGAAGCGATTTCCGGCCGCGCTTCTCCTATATTTTGAGGTTTTGCGTTTTGATATTTTTACCAACATATATAGAGGAACCTACAGTTTGTTCTAAGCCGGCTCCGAACAGCCAATGATTTTTATGACGAGATTTTTTTCATGTCTTAAATACACTCCGATGGTTTGAATTCTCTGCCGAAAAGCGACTGAAATTTAAATAGATTAATTTTATATAATCTTGGATTTTGGTCGAATCTGGACTCGAACCCTGACCTTCTGAATTCTAGTAAGCAATGTTTATCACTCCGCTTTGTGGCCGCATGCGAAGTATATTATATTGCGGCGAAAACGTAAAGCGAATGTTAGATGAAAGAGAGAAGCCGATAACTGGTATGATCTAGAACGTAAATCGAGAACGATTAGATCATTCCAGGTGGTTAGCTGCGAACAACCAACTGGTACATAAGGGCGACACACAAGTGCAAAGCGAATCAGACGTAAAGTGAACGCGTTGTTGATTACACTACTGTGAAGTAAAAATAGAACATTGTCCAAGTTGTAATACAAGTGATAGTAAATAGTGTAGTGAATTGTGAATTGAATTGTTAGTTACTGAGTTAAAAGGACATTGAATAAATTCTTTGTAACATAAGAAGCTGCAAATATAGTTGGTGACTTTTGTTTATCAATCCAGTGATCGGACCCGAAGGATTTGGGAAATCATCGAAGTTAATTCTGCAAAATCGTAACAACATTGTGACGGAAATCCCAAGTACAAAGGACGGGAAAAAAGGAGCGCGAACAGCTACTTCAAACAGACGAGTTATCAGCTTGTTCTAGATGGCATGAACAGAATGTTTGGGTCATCGGCAGGTATAAAAGAAGCGACCGCAGCTATCACAAGCAGATGAGTAGTAAACGCGGTTCCGTTAACATTGGAGAACTGCGTGTTTTAGAAATGGATAGACTGTGTGCAGCGGATAAGCTTCAGAAGTGGGATTGCTAAATAAATCCCGGACAAATAGTGAAAATAGCTAAAATTCAGGATTTGACGATCTTGCACCTCAAAAAGGAATTAGCGAGCGATGTTTATCTTTTATCGGGAATAAGGTTGATATACAATGGCTGCTGCAAAGCTATGCATGCCGAAAACATTGACTTGAGCCAGTGTGAGTTCCGTCGTGAGGATGAAGAGACATCCACGAAGGATATAGAGAAGGAAGAAGCTGTTGACGCTGCGAAAGATTCAGAGCAGTCAGCAACTAAGGTGGAAAATAAGGCTCATGGCTCATCCACGGGTATTGATATGAACAAGGCTGCAATTTCGCAAATGAATGCCAACATGTCACAAATGAATGCCGGCATTACACAGAAGTTGGATAAACAGGAAGCTAACATGTCAAAAATGAATGCTCTCATTGCATCACAAGTTCAAGGTCAGGAAGCACATATTTCATCCCGACTCATACAGCTTCAAGAGAGTATTGTCAAAAAATGCAAAGAACTCAAAGAAAGACAGGACAAGATCGAGGAGTCAAGATAAAATAGAGGAGCTCTTCGAGACCAAAGTCAACGAATTGGGATATCGTGTCCACGATTTGCTTTTGAATCGTCCAACCATTTCGAGGAGCATCCCCAGGATAAAAGCGCCATCCTTTGACGGCACAATCCTTTTCTAGATCTATAAGCTGCAGCTCGAAAAGATGACTACAGCAAATAAATGTAGCAAAGAGGAGAAATCAGCTGCACTATTCGTTGCATTGAAGGGACCTGCAGCGGAAATTTTTCAGATAGCACCTGCATATGAGAAGTAAAAGACGCCATGGTAGAGAGTATAGGAGACAAATCTATCAAAAGGAATTAGAGAACCGCTGTCAGGAGCCCAACGGGACCGTGCAGGAATTTGCGAGTGAGATTGAGATGCAAACTTATTTGGGTTATGAAGATAGCATTCAATTCAGAGGTTTATCCGTGGAATAAAGGGCACGTAGCGTGAGACGTATGCGAATCCAAAGCTAATATTTGCTGAGACTGTCTCGTATGCTTAGATATAGGAAACGGCTGCGCTCTTGTGTAGACCAGTGTGCAAAGCGAACTGTGCGAAATTGGAAAGTCCATATGTGATAAAAGGAATCTGGGAAACGTCGAAGTTCCTCAAGGAGAAACGTTGTAGTAGTACAGCCGTGAAAAGGATTAGGACCAGGATTTGCTACATCTGTAGAAGGCCAGGACACTTCGCCCGCGACTGTAATATGGGCTCCACCAGACAAGTAGGAGCACGAAAACATATAGTCAAGGAAGAATGCCCCATAATCTCCATCTCGAAGCTCGATAAAAAGGCGAGCAACATTACTATCAGTGGATATGTGGATGGACATGAGCAAGTACAAACTGTAGATACGGGCGCGTCAAACTCTATCATTCGATCCGACTTGATCACCACGGAAATAAGTCCATTGCTCGGAGCTAAGTTGAGAACAGTAACGGAAGAGGCCATCAAAGTTCTATGAAAAGCCACGTGGAAAGTCATAATCGGCAATATGACAGTGAAAGGAAACGAAAATGGCAAGATGTCTCGTGCCATAATGGAGAAGTTGAAATAGGTACGCAAAACTGTTGAGCACCGCCCTAAGGTTATGAATAACAAGGTAGAAGGCTGCATTAAAGCAGAGAATCCTGAATGATTTCAAAAAAAAAGGATTTGGTAATGCTGCACAATTCCCCACAGCAAAATAGCCTGCATCACAAGCGGGAAGGTCAGTACAAAGTAATCAAACGGCTGACCGACGAAGTGTATCGAATCAATACCGTTGGGAAATCAAGAACCAAAATGAGAGTGGAGTGGCAGTGTGAAGGAAATATCAAGTACAAAGTACAGAAAAAAATAGCGACAGCAACTACCGCATGCAGACGAGTCATCAGCTTTTTCTAGACAGCGTGAACTGAATGTTTGGGTCATTGTCAGGTATAAAAGGATCTTCAGCAGCTATCGCAGCAGACGAATAGAGAACGCAGTGGCGTTAACATTGGGGTAAGCTGTGTGTTTTAGAAACGCATACCCGAACGAACAAGTGATCGAACTCGAAGGATTCGGGAAATATCGAGGGGAAGTACGAAAATCGTTACATTATTTATCTTGCACAGAAATTTGGATTTCTTTCAGTTAGCAATTGATTGCTTAATAGGTTTTGGGACCCGCTTACGCCTTAGCCAACAGTAACAAAATCGCAGCAGTTGATGAAAGAATTATGGAAAAATAAAGTCAAATATTTTTCATTTTTGCGACAAGAGATATGGAATCTGAAAGTTTCGAGCCGAAGCATTTTTGTTTGAAATGTACGCACCGGAGAATTCTATTACAAGCCGTACGGAGCATTTCACACAACGCTGACAAAATAATTTGAAATAAATACTTAGACGACTTAGAATTTCCGCTTGATTTTAACACTATATCCCACAATGCATATCTTCCTGATTTATGAACCTGAGCGTGGGGATATCCCCGAATATGAATAAACTGGATTTCTGTATATCACCTGTTTAACATGTTTTGGAAAATATTTAATTAATTATTTAATGCTATAAAATTTCCAAAAAGCCTCTCGAATCCTGTAGAAATGCTTAATGAAACGAAACAACAACAACTGGTTAGTTTAAACTAAGTTGTAAGAAGTAATGGAGCTTTATTTAAAAGCATATGAGACGAGAAAATATTTTCGCCTCTACCTTTGCACTTCAGTGTGAAAGTTTAAATTGTTGGTCGGTTATGAGTTAAACGTCAATTCTTTATAATGTTATATTGTGACGGAAATGCCAATTACAATGGACATATAACAGGTAGACGAGTTATCAGCATGTTATAGACAGCGTGAACAGAATGTTTGGGTCATCGACTGGTATAAACGGAGCGGCAGCAGCTATCGCAGCAGACCAGTATAAAACGCAGTGGCGTTAACATTTCAGTAAGCTGCAGGTTTTAGAAACAGATAAACAGATAAAGTGTGAAGCGGATATAATTGTGTGTTGTAAAGAATTGTAAAATAAATCATTGTCTATAGTGAATGTTTGTAATTATTGCGGACCAAATAAACGTTGAGTAAATTCCTGACAATTAAGAAGCCGAACGAACAAGTCCTGGGACTTTTATTTAGCAATCCATAGATATATATATGTATAATATGTGTCGAAATTTAGGAGTAATCAAACAATTGTATTCATCTGAAACAGAAGATTTTATTAAACTTTACACAATTCACATCTGATTAACTAACCTAAAACAGAAGAATCAACAATTAAGGTTTTTTTACTTCCAGTGCTAAGTATTTCGATCGGCAAAGTATTCACAACTTCAATTCATTACTAAATTATATTTAATAGTATAATCACTTCAATGTTAAATTAAATTAGGAGAATTTATTATAATTTACACAATTCACATGTGCTCAGCTTACTTTGATATCCAGAAATGTTTTTTCTCTCATTCACTTCTTCAAGCACCTTTCTTTTACATTCTCTTCCCACTTCTTCGTATCGTCGTGTTGCTTTACATAAGGTGCATTCACATATAACTTAACTTTAATAAACAGAGTAATATACAAAGCTTACATCTCCCCTTGGGGCAAGTGAATTAATTGGGATTAATACGCTTAGTTAGAAATCGGAATTAGCTTTGTTATGTGGTATAGACCCAAAGATGCTTTTCCTCGTCCAGTGTCTATTCTGCAGATGGAATCTGAAATCATTTCTACTATTTTGAAAGGACCAATCCTAATTTCCTCCATTTTCGATCTGTTTAGTTTATTACTGGCTATAACGTAAACCATATCACCTTTTTCAAATTTATGATTTATTCTGTTTTTGTCAAAAATCGCTTTGTTTAGATCGTGTGACTTTTTTGATCTAAGGAAAGCTATTTTCCGATCTTCTTCAAGCTTCCCAGGTTCAGCTCGAATTGTCAAACTCTCTAGCAGCAAGTCTGTGGGCTCCCCACTTAGAAGATACATTGGTGAATATCCTGTTATTGTGTGATTAGTCATATTATATGCTTTTATACAATCTTTTGCTATTGTCGCCCAGGCAGTTTTCTTATCTGTACTGTTTATTGCACATCTGATTCTGTTGACCAGAGTTTTGTTCAACCTTTCATTTAAGCCATTCGAAAAAGGTGCGTCAACTGCTGTGAAAATTACTTCAATTGAGTTTTCTTTTAAATAATTTTTAAACTCTCTCGATTTTAGTGCCGGGTATTGGTCTGAGAGTAATATTTCCATTTTGTTCTCTTTTATCACTTGGTCTATTAGCCTTATAAAGTCCTTAGCTAATTGGGTTTTTGAGCATAAAATGTAAGCGAAACGAGTAAAGTGGTCCACTAATAGGTGTAGGTATTTCTTTGTAGATCTGTTGCCACCGAATCCCCCTATCGTGTCAAATGGACATTATTTGAAATGGTTTTTGGGCTGGTCCTAATTGAGACATTAATCCATACTTCTTATTCAACCTTGTCTTATTTTTAATACAGACTTCGCACTGTTTACAGATTAGTTTTATGTTATCTGCAAGATTTGGCGCTGTATAAAACGGTCTTATTTTTGATTCAATCTGGTTAATACCAATGTGGCAAAATTGTTCATGTACCAATTTTATTAATTTTTTACTGAAGTTTTCCGAAAGGAGAATTTTGTTTTTCTTTTTGTTCTTTTTATAAAAAATGTCATTTTCCATAATAGTTTTTTCCCGATTTTTTATTTGAGAATGTTCTTTTTGATCATTTGTGATAAGATTCACTATTCTCAACTTATCCTCTTCATTTTCATTACTTTTATAAACAGGGTTCCTGCTTAAACAATCACCTTCGGTATTACTCCTACCCCTACCTGTATTGTATTTTATCGTAAAATTGTACTGTGATAAGTAATATGTCATGTCTCCTAGTTCATCATCTGTTCTATTTCTAATATTCAAATTTTCTAATGGCTTATGATCTGTGTAGATGGTAAATGAAGTTCCTATTAACCAATGCTGCCAAAATTTCAAACTTTCTTTTATGGCTAAGCATTCTAAGAATATTGCCTTTTTCTTTTTTTGGGATTCATTCAGTTTTTTGAAAAAGTATGCTACCGGTTTCATTTCGCCATCTTTTTGCGTTTGCTTCAGAATCGCATATATTCCTTTAATGCTTGCATCCGTGTATATGAAAGTTGGAGCTTTATTATCAAAAATAGCCAGAATTGGTGATGAGCATAAATGTTTTTTTATCGTTAGAAAAGCTTTTTCACAGTCAACTGACCAATAGTAATTAACATTTTTTCTAAGTAAATTATGTAGGGGTTCCAAGATCATTGTTGCATTCGGAATGTACTTATTATAAAAATTTACTTTACCTAGAAATTGTCTGATTTGCTTTTTACATTGTGGGGCTGGAAAATCCGCTATAGATTTAAGGTTGTCTTTCAGAGGTGTTATTGTATTTTCCTTTATTAAATGTCCTAAGTATCGTACAGTTCGTGCCGCAAATTTACATTTTGTTAGTTTCAAACGAAATCCTTCTTCAACTATAGCATCTAATAGTCGGGATAAATGTACTATATGTTCATCGAAAGTTTTTGAAAAGATCATAATATCATCGATGTAAATAATTACAAAATTTGATAGGTTATGTTTTCGTATTATGTTCGTTAAGATTCTTTGGAAAATTGCTGGAGATGTCTTTAATCCGAAGGGCAGACAGGTCCACTGGTAATGACCCTCCTGTGTAACAAAACCAGTCTTTCTCCTGTCACTAACTTTAATGGTATAGACCAAAACGCCGAATTGATGTCAAGAGTTGTGAAATATTTACAATTTATTGTCTTTACCATTAGGTCTTCTATTAAAGGAAACGGCTGTGACTGTGGAATTATGATTTTGTTCAGATCTCTGAAATCAATACATAATCTTGTCTTTTTCCCTTCATCACGTTTATATGCCAACGTCACTGGCGCTGCGAATGGGCTGTAAGATTCTTCGATTAATTTATGTTTTAGTAGCTGCCGAGTTTGTTTTTCTATCTCCATTTTGTCATCTAATGAACACCTGTATGGCCTTTTTGAGCAGTATTTTTCTATTTCAAGGTCTATAAATGCTTCATAATTTTTTACTTGACCTACATCATATTTGTCTTTCGCAAAAATATTTTTATAAGTATTTAGTAATGCATGAATTTTTTCTTTTTGGTCATTTTTTAAATGTTCAATATCTATATCGAAGTTTTCTATATTTATTCCTTCATTGAAGTTTATTTCAATTTCATTGTTTGTTTCTATTGGAATATTACTTTCAATTAAATTTGGGCTAGCACTTTCTTGAAGTTGGATATTTAGATTCCTATCATGGGTCAACCCAAACTCCTTTATTGTGTCTAATCCCAAGAGTAGATCATAGTTTAATGTTCCATCACTGCATATAAAAGCATATATTTCTTTCTTTATATTTAATATTTCTCCATCTAACTTTATTAGCCTTTTTGTTTTTCCCCCACCACCAATCGTCTTAAATTTATTTTCAATGTTATTTTTATTTATATTATTTACATTTATTAGTTTAGAGTTTATAAGGGTGATATTTGAGCCTGTGTCATAAATGCCTGTGCACTCTAATTTATTATTTAACACAACATTTACTTCAATGAGGGGGGGGGGGCTTCTAGTTTTTGGGCTTTCCATCTCATCTATTTCCAAAACTAAGTTTGTAGAGTGTTTTGAACTAACGTTTTTGTCATCATCTTTGAACCAACATGAATCTTCAGAGTGGAACCTGTTTTTCTTTAGTTTCTTGAAACATATTTGACATGGTTGTTTATTATTTGAGTTTATGCTTGGTTTTATGTTTTTTTTTGTGAGTATAAGGTCCTCTTCAAATATTTTTAATCAGATTTTCATGCATTCTTAGTTCATTAAACAGAACTGTAGTATTTTCTAGCTCTTGCCTATCTAATTTGTTAATAATGAATGTTGGTAATCCGGCAACGATCAAATCAGTCAATGTCCTGTTATCAATATTTTTATTACATTCTAGTAATAAACGTTCTTTTTTTTAATGCGAAGTCGAGCAGAGAACCATTCAAATATTTGTAAGTTAATGCATGAATGATTGAAGACCAATTTTTCTAGCAAATGTTTTTATGAAATTGTCTTTCCATATTTGCCAGCCAGAGTCTAGGCCGTGTTTGATTCGCATTGATTCATACCGATTTTTTTCAGAATCATTTAAAAGTAATCTTAGGATGCCAATTTTTTCTGTATCAAGTGTTAATTCTAATCTCCCACATTCATTTTCAAAAGTCTCCAGCCATTGATTTGCATTTGTGGTTTTAAAATCAAATTTTGCTAGAACCACTTTCTCAAACAGCTTGTTTAAATTTGTATTCTTCTCTTTGTTGGTGTCGTTGTCACTTAGTTTCGCTAAAATTCTAATTAAGTTTTCATCTGATGTTGTTTGTAGTAATTTTGCTGGACTTGGTGTACTTTGCGTAATTTCTTTTAGCAGATAATCGTTAAACATCATATTCCCACTCTCATCTACATATAAATCTAAAACTTCTTGTGGTATAGACACCCAAACATTTCTAAACTGACATCGTTTTTGTAGAGTCTTCTTCACCTTTAGAAATTCTGGTAGCTTTGTTAGTTGGAGATGGTGTTTAGCTGTTTGATAATTTAGAAGTATCTGATATTTCTGTCCATCCTCAGTAGTAACAGATTTGATGGCAATGGTGTTACTCTTTTTTTTGATCCTCATCCGCTACCAATTCGATTTCAAGCTGTAATCTTGCCATTATCCACTTATCCAAAACTCAGAAAATTGTTGATTTATAAAATGTGTCGAAATTTAGGAGTAATCAAACAATTGTATTCATCTAAAACAGAAGTTTTTATTAAACTTTACACAATTCACATCTGATTAACTAACCTAAAACAGAAGAAACAACATTTAAGGTTTTTTACTTCCAGTGCTAAGTATTTCGATCGGCAAAGTATTCACAACTTCAATTCATTACTAAATTATATTTAATAGTATAATCACTTCAATGTTAAATTAAATTAGGAGAATTTATTATAATTTACACAATACACATGTGATCAGCTTAATATGATATACAGAAATGTTTTTCTCTTTCACTTCTTCAAGCACCTTTCTTTTACATTCTCTTCCCACTTCTTCGTATCGTCGTGTTGCTTTACATAAGGTGCATTCACATATAACTTAACTTTAATAAACAGAGTAATATACAAAGCTTACATCTCCCCTTGGGGCAAGTGAATTAATTGGGATTAATACGCTTAGTTAGAAATCGGAATTAGCTTTGTTATGTGGTATAGGCCCAAAGATGCTTTTCCTCGTCCAGTGTCTATTCTGCAGATGGAATCTGAAATCATTTCTACTATTTTGAAAGGACCAATCCTAATTTCCTCCATTTTCGATCTGTTTAGTTTATTACTGGCTATAACGTAAACCATATCACCTTTTTCAAATTTATGATTTATTCTGTTTTTGTCAAAAATCGCTTTGTTTAGATCGTGTGACTTTTTTGATCTAAGGAAAGCTATTTTCCGATCTTCTTCAAGCTTCCCAGGTTCAGCTCGAATTGTCAAACTCTCTGGCAGCAAGTCTGTGGGCTCCCCACTTAGTAGATACATTGGTGAATATCCTGTTATTGTGTGATTAGTTATATTATATGCTTTTATACAATCTTTTGCTATTGTCGCCCAGGCAGTTTTCTTATCTGTACTGTTTATTGCACATCTGATTCTGTTGACCAGAGTTTTGTTCAACCTTTCATTTAAGCCATTCGAAAAAGGTGCGTCAACTGCTGTGAAAATTACTTCAATTGAGTTTTCTTTTAAATAATTTTTAAACTCTCTCGATTTTAGTGCCGGGTATTGGTCTGAGAGTAATATTTCCATTTTGTTCTCTTTTATCACTTGGTCTATTAGCCTTATAAAGTCCTTAGCTAATTGGGTTTTTGAGCATAAAATGTAAGCGAAACGAGTAAAGTGGTCCACAAATAGGTGTAGGTATTTCTTTGTATATCTGTTGCCACCGAATCCCCCTATCGTGTCTATGGACATTATTTGAAATGGTTTTTGGGCTGGTCCTAATTGAGACATTAATCCATACTTCTTATTCAATCTTGTCTTATTTTTAATACAGACTTCGCACTGTTTACAGATTAGTTTTATGTTATCTGCAAGATTTGGCGCTGTATAAAACGGTCTTATTTTTGATTCAATCTGGTTAATACCAATGTGGCAAAATTGTTCATGTACCAATTTTATTAATTTTTTACTAAAGTTTTCCGAAAAGAGTTTTTTGTTTTTCTTTTTGTTCTTTTTATAAAAAATGCCGTTTTCCATAATAGTATTTTTTATTTGAGAATTTTCTTTTTGATCATTTATTATATCTTCTATGGTGATAATATTCACTATTCTCAACTTATCCTCTTCATTTTCATTACTTTCATAAACAGGGTTCCTGCTTAAACAATCAGCTTCGGTATTATTCCTACCTGGATTGTATTTTATCGTAAAGTTGTACTGTGATAAGTAATATGTCATGTCTCCTAGTTCATCATCTGTTCTATTTCTAATATTCATATTTTCTAATGGCTTATGATCTGTGTAGATGGTAAATGAAGTTCCTATTAACCAATGATGCCAAAATTTCAAACTTTCTTTTACAGCTAAGCATTCTAAGAATATTGCCTTTTTCTTTTTTTGGGATTCATTCAGTTTTTTGGAAAAGTATGCTACCGGTTTCATTTCGCCATCCTTTTGTGTTTGCTTCAGAATCGCACCTATTCCTTTAATGCTTGCATCCGTGTATATGAAAGTTGGAGCTTTATTATCAAAAATAGCCAGAATTGGTGATGAGCATAAATGTTTTTTTTATCGTTAGAAAGGCTTTTTCACAGTCAACTGACCAATAGTAATTAACATTTTTTCTAAGTAAATTATGTAGGGGTTCCAAGATCATTGTTGCATTCGGAATGTACTTATTATAAAAATTTACTTTACCTAGAAATTGTCTGATTTGCTTTTTACATTGTGGGGCTGGAAAATCCGCTATAGATTTAAGGTTGTCTTTCAGAGGTGTTATTGTATTTTCCTTTATTAAATGTCCTAAGTATCGTACAGTTCGTGCCGCAAATTTACATTTTGTTAGTTTCAAACGAAATCCTTCTTCAACTATAGCATCTAATAGTCGGGATAAATGTACTATATGTTCATCGAAAGTTTTTGAAAAGATCATAATGTCATCGATGTAATTAATTACAAAATTTGACAGGTTATGTTTTCGTATTATGTTCGTTAAGATCCTTTGGAAAATTGCTGGAGATGTCTTTAATCCGAAGGGCAGACAGGTCCACTGGTAATGACCCTCCTGTGTAACAAAACCAGTCTTTCTCCTGTCACTAACTCTTAATGGTATAGACCAAAACGCCGAATTGATGTCAAGAGTTGTGAAATATTTACAATTTATTGTCTTTACCATTAGGTCTTCTATTAAAGGAAACGGCTGTGACTGTGGAATTATGATTTTGTTCAGATCTCTGAAATCAATACATAATCTTGTCTTTTTCCCTTCATGACGTTTATATGCCAACGTCACTGGCGCTGCGAATGGGCTGTAAGATTCTTCGATTAAGTTATGTTTTAGTAGCTGCCGAGTTTGTTTTTCTATCTCCATTTTTTCACCTAATGAGCACCTATATGGCCTTTTTGAGCAGTATTTTTCTATTTCAAGGTCTATAAATGCTTCATAATTTTTTACTTGACCTACATCATATTTGTCTTTCGCAAAAATATTTTTATAAGTATTTAGTAATGCATGAATTTTTTTTTTTTTGGTCATCTTTTAAATGTTCAATATCTATATCGAAGTTTTCTATATTTATTCCTTCATTGAAGTTTATTTCAATTTCATTGTTTGTTTCTATTGGAATATTACTTTCAATTAAATTTGGGCTAGCACTTTCTTGAAGTTGGATATTTAGATTCCTATCATGGGTCAACCCAAACTC
Source organism: Neoceratitis asiatica (assembly GCA_030068015.2). NCBI lineage: Eukaryota > Metazoa > Arthropoda > Insecta > Diptera > Tephritidae > Neoceratitis > Neoceratitis asiatica. Next base: position 3,265,160 of record CM061530.1, read on the forward strand.
CTTTATTGTGTCTAATCCCAAGAGTAGATCATAATTTAATGTTCCATCACTGCATATAAAAGCATATATTTCTTTCTTTTTATTTAATATTTCTCCATCTAACTTTATTAGCCCTTTTGTTTTTCCCCCACCGCCAATAGTCTTAAATTTATTTTCAATATTATTTTTATTTATATTATTTACATTTATTAATTTAGAGTTTATAAGGGTGATATTTGAGCCTGTGTCATAAATGCCTGTGCACTCTAATTTATTATTTAACACAACCTTTACTTCAATGAGGGGGGGGGGCTTCTAGTTTTTTGGGTTTTCCATCTCATCTATTTCCAAAACTAAGTTTGTAGAGTGTTTTGAACCAACGTTTTTGTCATCATCTTTGAACCAACATGAATCTTCAGAGTGGAACCTGTTTTTCTTTAGTTTCTTGAAACATATTTGACATGGGTGTTTATTATTTGAGTCTATGCTTGGTTTTATGTTTTTTTTGTGAGTATAAGGTCCTCTTGAAATATTTTTAATCAGATTTTCATGCATTCTTAGTTCATTAAACAGAACTGTAGTATTTTCTAGCTCTTGCCTATCTAATTTGTTAATAATGAATGTTGGTAATCCGGCAACGATCAAATCAGTCAATGTCCTGTTATCAATATTTTTATTATATTCTAGTAATAAACGTTCTTTTTTTAATGCGAAGCCGAGCAGAGAACCATTCAAATATTTGTAAGTTAATGCATGAATGATTGAAGACCAATTTTTACTAGCAAATGTTTTTATGAAATTGTCTTTCCAAATTTGCCAGCCAGAGTCTAGGCCGTGTTTGATTCGCATTGATTCATACCAATTTTTTTCAGAATCATTTAAAAGTAATCTTAGGGTGCCAATTTTTTCTGTATCAAGTGTTAATTCTAATCTCCCACATTCATTTTCAAAAGTCTCCAGCCATTGATTTGCATTTGTGGTTTTACAATCAAATTTTGCTAGAACCACTTTCTCAAACAGCTTGTTTAAATTTCTATTCTTCTCTTTGTTGGTGTCGTTGTCATTTAGTTTCGCTAAAATTCTAATTAAGTTTTCATCTGCTGTTGTTTGTTGTAATTTTGCTGGACTTGGTGTACTTTGCGTAATTTCTTGTAGCAGATAATCGTTAAACATCATATTCCCACTCTCATCTACATATAAATCTAAAACTTCTTGTGGTATAGACACCCAAACATTTCTAAACTGACCTCGTTTTTGTAGAGTTTTCTTCACCTTTAGAAATTCTGGTAGCTTTGTTAGTTGGAGATGGTGTTTAGCTGTTTGATAATTTAGAGGTATCTGATATTTCTGTCCATCCTCAATAGTAACAGATTTGATGACAATGGTGTTACTCTTTTGATCCTCATCCGCTACCAATTCGATTTCAAGCTGTAATCTTGCCATTATCCACTTATCCAAAACTCAGAAAATTGTTGATTTATAATATGTGTCGAAATTTAGGAGTAATCAAACAATTGTATTCATCTAAAACAGAAGATTTTATTAAACTTTACACAATTCACATCTGATTAACTAACCTAAAACAGAAGAATCAACAATTAAGGTTTTTTTACTTCCAGTGCTAAGTATTACTAAATTATATTTAATAGTATAATCACTTCAATGTTAAATTAAATTAGGAGAATTTATTATAATTTACACAATTCACATGTGCTCAGCTTACTTTGATATCCAGAAATGTTTTTTCTCTCATTCACTTCTTCTAGCACCTTTCTTTTACATTCTCTTCCCACTTCTTCGTATCGTCGTGTTGCTTTACATAAGGTGCATTCACATATAACTTAACTTTAATAAACAGAGTAATATACAAAGCTTACATATGTATATATATAATGAAATAGTATTGCATGTTATTTTGACAAGATCTGAAATTAATTCTAATTTTAAGACGGTACTTGCTTCATTGGACCCGCAGATTCGTCCTCCGCGTTTATCCGCTTTAGTATTTTCATTTACATAATTTTAGCTGCAGAAAAGTGCATGTTTTCATGACGTTTTGTTTTCAGGAAGTATGGCGATTTGAAGGGACGATCTGTTCGAGATTTGGCATCAGCAAAACGGTGTAGAAGACTAAAATAAAGATGATCTTTCATATAGGTCGGACAGATTAAGCTCAAATAATTGTGAGGACAATTCAAAATTGACTCAATTTCTGTCTATAATAAACCTACCTCGAAAAATTACGACCAATGATACTTTTTCCGGAGGCTAGTTACAGTCGAAAAGGAAAAGATTTTTACATTTGATACAAAACTATACAAAAGAAAATATATTTGGAAAATATATTTGGATCTATGATACTAGGCTAAACAAGGACATACTGACATTTACCCAACCTATGATTGCATTAAAACCCAATAATGGCATGATATCCTCCAAAGGAATCTATTTTTATAACTGATCTGTCAGCGGAAGTCCATCTACAAGCATTAGTTAACAAAACTGTTTTACGACTTGCGATAGGACAAGAAGATTTTCTTATACAGGTTGGGATGAAAGTGCAGGGAATTCAAGATATAAACAACAATTTACTGCTGAAGATAAACGCCATGAGTATTTATTCGCAGTATGTTTAGTACCCTTGCGGCGTCAAACAGTAAGTGGTGAGCTTTGTAAAAAACGAAATTGATAACATTGAGACACAAATTCGAAATATTCTGTCAAAAAAAGTGTTGGTTAAAAATAAGGAAAAGCTTATTTTACATAATTTCCAGCTTTCCTTAATTGAAGAAAAAGTAAGATCACCGAATGTTAACGAAAACCATCTATATTTTGGATTATCGATCCTGTATTCCTGGATTCGTACGTTTGAGACTTTATTACTCAAATTTTAAAGATTTGGCGTACACAAAGGGTAAACTCGGGATGAAACGAAAAAAATATTGTCAAAGAAAGAAAAAACGTGTTATAAACATATTTATAGCAGATATGAGTTTGTAAGTAGATATTCCAAAACAACGTACTGCGACAACCAATGATGGCAATACAGCTAGGCGCTTTTTACAGAGCCCTTCAATTGAAGCAGAAATAACAGTAATACACGTCCCGATTTGCTGTGATACTTCATACTATGTCATGAGGATTCGCTGTTATTCCGAAGCTTTTTGAAAGTATGCCATTTCAACTGCAAAAAACGCTTGTAAATTTATAGGCATCGACTTTCGATTCAAGGGGCAGACATTATTAATAAAGCAGTTCTTCCAATGGCAATGTTCTCAGAGGAATCACTGGAGAGTAAAAACAAAGACTTTAAAAACTGCATAAAAGATAACACAAAAAAGGTGTCACGAAAAAATACTATTTAGGATTTATTTATTATATTATTTTTGCAGTCCGATCACCTAATGTCCTCAATCCCTCAAAATAAGTCAAATGTATCTAAGGAAGAAGAGACCTGCAATCAAGAAGTACTCAAACTGTTGTCAAGTCCAGAAACACCCATTGATCAAGACTCGAACATCTCAGATCTAGATAAAAAGTTTGACTCCAGTTCCAGTGTTTTTTCACAAAGTTCGTAATTTGGATTTTTAGAATATGATGTTGTATTTATATGTTGTATTGTATTTTTTTTATTTAGTTTAAGAAAATGGTTTAATATTATTTTCTTTAGGGGACTTAGTCTTTTCTAATTTATATATTTCAAATACCTTTTCTTAATTTTAATGTGAATAACTAATGTTTCCTTTAGTTTATTACCTTGGATTAGTATTATCAAAAAGGGGGTTCTCCACGTTACTAAGTAATTTTTTTTAAGTTTGAATTAACTTTTCTTAATTTTTCCTAGGAATAACTTACCTAAAAAAAATTAAAAAATGGTGAAATAAAGAAAAATTTAATAAATTCTGTATTATTTTTAATGTAAAAATGGTAATTGGTGAGTCAGAATAGTAAAATAACCTTATTTTGCAACGCGATTTTTATCAACTAGATTGAGGAAATATCACAGTGTGTAGGAATTTGATATTCCGTTCCACAGCTCTCTAATATCGAGCTGCTGAGGAATGCTCCCAGAGAGGTGTGTAAGCCAAATATAAAACCATATTGCTGCCTGCGGCGATTGCAGCTTTTCAGTGTCGAAACTTCCTTGTGTTTGTTAGGGCGTTTTTTTTAACCGCTGGATACATGTATCCCGTCAATCACAACATGATCGATTTGGCAACCATATTTCGCGTCCCGACGAAGTCGATCAGCCTCACTTCGTTTAGGGATGTTTCGTCGTGAAGTCTGAATTAGCCGACTGTTCGCCAAAAATACCTTCTTCGCCCATCATGGTGCTTAAAATCGCTTAGCACAATACTGATAAGTTGACGGCGGCAGCGCTCATAAGGGCTTCGTAGGCGTGGATTTGTGGTGTTAAGGACTCAGTAACACCACCAATCCACCCAAAATTTGGGTTCCTTTAAATGGTCACTGTAGTAGATTTCACAAAGACCCGTCCAGTTCATCTCACTTCTTGGACGGCGGTGAAGCTAGCCGTTAGACTTACGAGTACATCAATCAGCGCCTTTCCAATTAAGGGACCGGACATTCCAGGTGCGGGATTGTCCGCATAGACTTAAGACTTTTCCCCATATCCCTACTGGAAAAAGTCTAACGGTGTGACATCACACGATCTTGGTGGCCAATCGACCTGCTCAAAACGGGAATTTATCTGCTTACCGAAGTGATAAATCCATTTATTGACGCGATGTGTGGGAAGGGGCGCCGTCTTATTGAAATCAAATGTCATGGAGTTCACGAGATTCTATTTCAGGCATCAAATAGTCAAATATGGACCGATGATTCCACCGACCCACAAACCACATCGAACCGTTGTTTTTTCTGGATGAAATGACAGCTCTTGAATCTCTTCAGGTTTCTCTTCGTCCCAAATGCGGAAATTTTGGTTATCTACATACCCATCGAGCCAGAAATGGGCCTCATCGCTGAACAAAATTTGGCTTTTGGCTTCAGATCTTCTTGGAACTTTTCAAGAGCCCACAGAGCGAAGCGATGTCGCTTACGAAGGTCCAGCGGCTTCAGTTCTTGCACAAGCTATATTTTGTACGCTTTCAATATAAGATCTCAACGTAAAATGCGCCAAGTCGCTCCATACGCTAGTCCGAGTTGCTGCGAACGGCGCCGAATCGACTGTCAACGGTCTTTGCGTACACACTCGGCTACGGCGGCTATATTTCCTTCACTGCGTGCTGGACATGGTATATTCGGTCGAATATTATCCAATGCTGGGTCTGAAGATGGGTGATGGTGTTGGGAATAGTACGCTCAGTAGGTCGATTATTTTGACCATAAGTTGAGCGAAGCACGAGTTAAAGATAAACACGAAAAAATAGAGAAGTAATGGTAAACAGCCTAACAATATCTAGTACTTATTATTACGGTTAAACAATTGGCAATGGAATTTCCACTGCCAAATCTGCCGACGCATCTTAGTATAAATAGCCCTAAGTATACAAAATGTAAATCAGTATTGAATTTATATTAATAAAGAGAACACATGAAAAAACTGTGTAACTAAAAATATAATTCTCTATTCTGTTCTATACAAATAAAATGACTGGTGGCTCGTGATGACAATACGTGTTATCACCAAAAAAGCAAAAATCCTTGAAAGATAGGAAAATAAAAATCCATGGTCCAAAAAACAGTTTCTGAAAAAGCGAAATACTAACTTACAAAACTAGTTGCTGAAAAAGTGAAATAGTTATTATACGTAACACAACCATTCCTGAAAAAAGGAAGCACATTAAATTGAATCACCGCGGAATGAAAGCATTCCTATCCCACGACTGCGAAGTATTAGCAAACCCTATTTCTCCTCTTTAAGACTTCGAACAACAAATATAGCAGCACAACTAAGAACATAAATTGACGCTTTAGCACAACAGTTCCAACAAGAAGCCATGCAAGTAAATGACCTCCAACGGGAGCTTAGTACTGTAAAGGGAAACCAAACCGTCTTCCATAATATCACCACCATTACAGAACAAATAACAATAACAAACGCCAACGAAATCGATTTGGAACTATTCATAGCTTTACCCAAGTTTGATGGGAACAAAAACTCGTATCGTTCATGGAGATCACAAGTCTGGAAGTTTATGGATGACATCAAAGCGTTTACAGGACATCCTAGATACTATAGTGAAGTGGGGATCCGTACAAAAGTGATAGGAACAGCAGCCGGTATACTTAACAATTACAACACAGGATGAAAAAAATTTATCAAGGAAGAAAGAATTTATCTGAATACCATAGTGAAATTAATAAAGCACTAAATCTTGCGCTTTCAAAAATCGAAATGTCGCATGAAAAAAAAAGCGGTGAAGCCATGAAAACATATGCAAACCAAGACGATGTTCGTACATTCATTCTGAAACTAGATACACCAGTAGTAGATACACCACTGGAGCCTTGTACAGCCAAATCCAAGAGACTTGGAACATGCGTATGCTACTGCCAGCACAATTTACCATGATAACCATAACCAACAATTTAAAACGCAACAATGATATGCCCAACAAACAAGAAGTCACCCGCTCCCAAGGTATGCCCAACAAACAAGAAGCAAACCAGGCGAAGAACGCTTCACTCAAAGAAATGAATGCCCAACATATAATCCAGGCATACAAGTGCAACGCAACAAATTTATTCCATACAACGGCCATTTAAATAAACCGATTCCTATGGAAATGGACAACTCTAGGCAGTTTATGCGGTATACTCAACACTAACAGGGATACCGAAATCATTTCAAATGGGAAAGAGACCCATTCTAACACAACTTCAATCAATATAAGCAGCAGAGGATCAACCAAAGACATCAAATTGAAGCAGAATCTACCACATCTCATTTCGAGGAACAATATGAAACCGGAAGCGTTGTTAGGCGAGTAAGCGGGCTGCTCTTCATCCAAACAAAGCGCGGTCTTACAGGCACACCCGTTATTATCTTAATCGACACAGGATCTACAAATAATTATTTAAGTATCATTTGTAATATTGGTAAGTCAGTCCCTATTAAACCTATAAAAACAAATACCATTCACGGATATTCATAATTGAAATCTAAAAAATTTAAAACTTTATTTATTTATTTATTTAATCTTGAAATTGTTACATTTCTTACAGACTAATTACAAAAACAAAAAAAAAGTAGGCAAATACAAACTAACTTAACTGGTCATTAAGTAACATTTTGAACTTTTTTCCACAATAGGAGAAATCCAAAACTGAAGAATTCGGGAGCAAATTAAACTCTTTAAGCGATCTAACAACAGGAGCACTAGCAGCATAATTGGTCCTCGCCAGCCCCACATAAAATGTGGCATGATTCCTTAAACAAATATTATGAATAAGAAAGAAAACACGTTCAAGTAAAAAGGGGCAATCCACCACCAAGATGAAAGTTAGAGATAAAAAGGTTCTCCTACAATTTAATGTCTTCAAATCTATAAGCAAACATCTAGATTCATAAGCGGGAACTGGAAGTTAAAAACGAAGGGGGCGCTGAGCATACTTTATAAAGATTTTCTGAACTCTCTCCAATCGACTAATATGACAAGCATAATATGGACGCCAGATAATAACAGCGTTATCTATTTTCGAGCGTACCAGTGATGTAAAAAGTGTCTTTAAAGTATATGGATCCGAGAAATCTGAACTGAACGTCTAACAAGAGCCAGCATAGAGTACGACTTAGCTAGGGTATAATTAAGATGGCTTTGAAATGAGAACTTAGAATCAAAGACCACCCCACGATCAGTGATTTTGGAAGCAATGCCTAATTGTGTGCCTCCAATAAAATATGAAGTAGGGATAAGAGTACGGGACTTGGATTAGGAGACATAGGAACATTTTTTAATATTTAAGGGAAGCATGTTTTTCTGGCACCAAGCTACAACATTATCTAGATCACTCTGAAGTTTAAACGAGTCAGAGGAACACGTTATATTGCTAAAAATCTTCATGTCATCATCATACAAGAGACATTTTGAATACTTAAAACAAGTAGTAATATCATTGATGAACATCACAAAAAAAATCGGACCCAAAATACTTCCCTGAGGAACACGACGACACCCCATCAACTACAACTGCACAAGATCGATTAGAAAGATACGACTTAACCCAATTTAAAAAATTTGAGTGAAAGCCAAAACTCTGTAACTTTAATAGCAAAATGCGATGATTAACTTTATCAAACGCTTTCGAAAAATCAGTATACACGGTGTCAACTTGGGCCCCGTTACTAAAGGCATCAATACAGTATTCAGAAAAAACTGATAAATTAGAGGTAGTTGATATCCCCGACATGAAACCGTTCTGATCTACAGAGATGAGACGATTAATTGAAAAAAAAATTTATTTTTTACTATGCATTCGAAAAGTTTCGAGACAGTAGAAATTTTGGAATAGGGCGATAATTAGCAATATCATTTATATTGCAAGATTTAAAAACCGGAGTGATAAAGGAGATTTTCCAAGCATCAATGAAAACTCTTTTCACAAGAGATTTATTGAAAAGCAGTCAAATCGGGTAGGCGAGAGCTGAACAACTTTTAAAAAGTTGAGACGACAAACCATCAACATCAGTCTGAGACGACATTTGGATTTGACGAATCCCAAGTTCAATATCGTCTAAAGAGAGTTCAAAAGCCCCAAAGTTTAATGAAGAACCTCTAGCATCCAAGCCACGGTAAAAATCAGCACTACTCAGGTCAGAGTCAGTCTCAAAATTCGAGCTGAAAAAATCTGCAAACCGATTAGCAGCATCTAAAGCCGAATCTGCTTGAGCATCTTTGTAAAATTCCGCAGAGGGAATACTAGAACACGATTTCTTTGAATTTACATAACGCCAAAAAGCCTTCGGATTTAGTTTAATATCGTCTTCGAATTTACTTATATAATTCCGCTTCAAAACTTTGCTCAATGATTTAAATTCGTTTAGATAATTTAAATACAAGTCTTTGTAAAGAGGAGACCTAAGTTTTTTAAATTTTTTGAAAAACTTGTTTCTCAATTTCTTCAGTTTTTTCAACTCCCTTGTGAACCAAGGAATTTTGTAAACCTTTTTTCTACCCTCGGAATATGTTCACAACAAATGCAATTTAAATTACTCTTAAAAATATTAAAACAACTGTTAACTTCAACCTCAGCAAAAAGCGAGTTCCAACCAATAGACTCAATTGCCACATTAACAACATCAGCATTATAATTTTTAAAACAAAACTTGGAATGCGTATCTTCAACGTACGTGTTAAACTCACAAAATTCCAAACGAAAAACAAGCGGTGCATGATGGGGACCAGGATTGGACAGAGGGTCTAGACATTCCTGCAGGCGAAAATTCATATTATCACTTAAAAATATGAGGTCTAATATTCTATTTAGACTATTATTAAAACTATTGATCTGACTAAGATCACATCTTGAAAAGCCGTCAATCAAATAGATTTCAGCAAACGCATTTGAAGACTTAGGAAGAAGCCCCCGACTATTATCAAAGGAAGACCATTCTAGATTACTGAGGTTGAAGTTACCAATAACACAAACGTTTTCGTGACTAGATGCTAAGGCTAAAATGTTATCAACATGCTCTTTATAAAGTAAATCGCTACTAGTAGGCGGTACATAAGAAGCACACATTAAAAGTTTAGAAACTCCATGAACAGAAACGCGAAGCATATCCAAAACAGAATCAGCAATCGGCAATGGCACCAAGGTCGCTCGAAATTTTCGTCGAATCGCAATTAAAACGCCTCCTCCTCTAGACAGACCAGTTTTTAATGCATCGCGACCTTTGCGAAAAACGCAGTATAAATTGTAATCGAAAAATTCACCATCCATAAAAGTGTCATTTAGCCAAGTCTCAACAATAACAACGATGTCATAATCCATGTTTGAACTCATCGTATAGAATGAATTGCACTTGGTTCTTAGGTCTGACACGTTTCGAAAATAGATTTTAAGATCCTTGTGAGAATGAGTATCTAATCGGTTCGTTGTTCCACCTGACCCAACCGATTGCCATTGGACATCGGTTGGACCTCGTCGTTTTTTGAACCGAAATTAAAAGGACGCACAGCAATATTTGAAGGCCATAACTCTGGCACCAATAGCTTTGGTAGTAAACTGGCCTCAACACCCAATTTATAATTTACATACCGCAGAGATTTTGGATCCACGCCAATCTTCACCAACGGAATACAAACAATAGAATCAACATCAATACCAGTATGTTGAGAAATGTGCGATTTCAATTTATCGGATGTGACCGAGGCAGAGAAGGGCGAAAGATGCAACCACTTCCTTTTCGAAACAGCACTTATGTCGGCATTAATGCCCGATCCAAGAATTAAAGGTTGCGCCAGCAAGCGCAAATTATTTTTTTTACCATTATTGGGGGTGGGTCTAATGTTAATATTTACATTAGCAGCATTATTGTTGTTGTTGTTGCTTTCAGCACTATCCGGCATTGAACTAGCACCTGCTTCAGCATTATTATTATTAGAAGCGCTTTCTTTGTTGTTTTGAATTGTGTTTTTATTTCTTCGCCTGTATTTCTTTTTATTTTGCACTGTCTTCCATTCGTTATTGTTTTCAGCAGCTGCAGGAGGCTTGTCAACAGTAACCGAAGTAGGCGAATTACCGGCGTTAGAAATTGGCGTCATAGTTGAAATAATAGCAGCAGCTGCATCATTAGGCGACAACAACGACGGCGGATGAGCAGCAGTACCAGCTGATAATATATCGGCATTAGCAGCGACGTCGACAGAGCCAGTATCACCCGTGTGGGCGCACGAAGAAGCTGGCTTCATTAATGTAGCAGAGTTGTTAATGTTTACACTGCAGAAACTATCAAGTTTTGTGAGCAAATGAGATAACATTGAATTATTCTCGGTGAGCTTAGAGAGCAAGTCACGAACCTCGGCTTGAAGAGAATCCGTTTTTTGACGTAAGCTCTCATTATCTTCGTGCAAAGCAGTCACAGCAGAAAGAAGTTGAGTGTTAACTATTTTCAACTCAGCAAAGTTGTCTATATCAGAGCGCGGAATTTGCCTTTGCACTTGTGTTGCTTGTTGTTGTTATGTCGAAGACTCGTCTAACTGAGCGGGAGCACACAAACCACAAATGTAAATATTTTCAACATTATTAACATAATTTAGGTCGGCAGCCATGTTACCAACAGCACAATTCAAATGATAAATTTCTCTGCATTTTTCACATTGCACTGAAGCTTGGGCGCGCTCAACTATATGGCCACAGAAACAAGGCATATCAAACCAAAAATTTAAATGTGAATAGCACAGGAAAAAAGGCAAACAAGAGTCAATGTCTCTAAACAATTTTAAATTGTTATACGCCATTAAACAGAAACTAAAAGCTCAATATTTAAATTAAGATATAAGAAAAACTCGGAGCACAGCAAAAACACGTCCGTTTACGTTCGATATACTTTAAACTTGAAATCAGAGTTTCTTTGTTTTTGTAATATATTGTCGTGTATGTATTGCGAAAAGAGTTTAAAGGTTGTTTGACTTTTTTAAGCTGACCCACAGGTGAGCTTTCTGCTGAGTGTTCTGAACAATCAGCGATCGTATTTATTTGTTGCCTTGATAGAGCATCAGTGACTATATTCTGCTCCTGATTTATACACTAGTTTCACACCATTTCCTTCTATTAAATTATTCCATCTCTTTATTTTGTTATTTGGGTTCTTTTCGGATATACAGTAAATTAAAGATTGGTGATTTGCATATATTGTTAAATTAGCAATTCCATATAAGTAATTTTTTAAATTTCTGTAAGGCTTATACAATAGGTAAAAGTTCCTTTTTATTAGTACTGTAATTTTGCTCAGTTTCATTGAGTGTTCGTGAAACAAAAGCGATCGCTGTCTGTTTTGGGATAGTACTGCGCCAAAAGCGAAATTGCTGGCATCTGTAGTCAGATCAAAATGTTTCGTGAAGTCAGGTTGATAAAGTTCTACTTGAGCTTGAAGCGCATCCTTGATTTTCTCAATAGCTTCTAGAGATGCCTCATCTAATTTAACTTCTACTTTAGCACTTTTGTTTTACTAATTATACCATTCTCGCCTCGTAAGTGTATTGCCAAAGGTTTAGTCATTGCTACAAAATTTTTAATTAACTTCCTAGCGAGCCCTAAGAAAGATCTTAATTTTTTTATTTCTTTGGTTGTGGGTAGTTCTTTATAGTTTCAACTTTTTTTATCTACTGTACTTCTATTCTATTTTATAATATGTCCTAGGTATTCAACTGAGTTCTGGAAGAATTTTGACTTTTCGTTAGAGGGTTTCATATTGGCATTATGCAAGGCGCTTACGATAGTTCTTATATGTTCTATATGTTCTTTGGGTGAGAAGGAATATATTAACACGTCATCTATGTATACGTATGCGAATTTTCCAACATACTGACGGAGAATGTCATCTACGCATCGTTGAAATATTAAGGGTGCATTCTTAAGCTCAAATGGCATCCTGATAAATTCATACTTAACACCGTTTACCGAAAACGCGATTTTCTCTCTGTCTGCCATCATATGCCATTTTTTTAAATTTATGAGCTACAAGAATTTGATATGACACTAGGTGACTACAGTTTATAGTACCAAAAGAAAATTGTGAAGGTGAAGGATTTAGAATAAGGATTTCACCAAATACTAATAAAACGGTGTTAAGTATGAATTTATCAGGATGCCATTTGAGCTTAAGAATGCACCCTTAATATTTCAACGATGCGTAGATGACGTTCTCCGTCAGCATGTTGGAAAATTCGCATACGTATACATAGATGACGTGTTAATATATTCCTTCTCACCCAAAGAACATATAGAACATATAAGAACTATCGTAAGCGCCTTGCATAATGCCAATATGAAATCCTCTAACGAAAAGTCAAAATTCTTCCAGAACTCAGTTGAATACCTTGGACATATTATAAAATAGAATAGAAGTACAGTAGATAAAAAAAGTTGAAACTATAAAGAACTACCCACAAATAGAGAAATTAAAAAAATTAAGATCTTTCTAAGGGCTCGCTAGGAAGTTAATTAAAAATTTTGCAGCCATGACTAAGCGGTATAATTAGTAAAACAAAAGTGCTAAAGTAGAAGTTAAATTAGATGAGGCATCTCTAGAAGCTATTGAGAAAATCAAGGATGCGCTTCAAGCTCAAGTAGAACTTTATCAACCTGACTTCACGAAACATTTTGATCTGACTACAGATGCCAGCAATTTCGCTTTTGGCGCAGTACTATCCCAAAACAGACAGCGATCGCTTTTGTTTCACGAACACTCAATGAAACTGAGCAAAATTACAGTACTAATAAAAAGGAACTTTTACCTATTGTATAAGCCTTACAGAAATTAAAAAATTACTTATATGGAATTGCTAATTTAACAATATATGCAAATCACCAATCTTTAATTTACTGTATATCCGAAAAGAACCCAAATAACAAAATAAAGAGATGGAATAATTTAATAGAAGGAAATGGTGTGAAACTAGTGTATAAACCAGGATCAGAATATAGTCACTGATGCTCTATCAAGGCAACAAATAAATACGATCGCTGATTGTTCAGAACACTCAGCAGAAAGCTCACCTGTGGGTCAGCTTAAAAAAGTCAAACAACCTTTAAACTCTTTTCGCAATACATACACGAAAATATATTACAAAAACAAAGAAACTCTGATTTCAAGTATAAAAGAAATTATTCGTCCAAAAGTAACAAATGTTATAAAATTAGGCGAATAAATTTTGTTTGATTTCAAAAACGGTATCAGCTCTATTTTCGCTGCATGTAAAATGGTTGTAGCACAAACCCAACTTGAAGACATAACTAATCCGAACGAACAAAAACGAAGACAGATAATAATACAAGCTCACAACGTACAAGACATTCTTACTCAGTATTTTTGACCATCTATTCGAAAAATGTGTAAAAGGAGTCAATTAACTGCGAAATATGTTTACAAATAAATACGAGAGACATCCTAATAACCAACCAATCGTAAAAATCAAATGCCAACACATGAAACAGTACAACAGGATGATTCATTCCACCACAGGATTCAAGCGTGAAGAAGTATTTTTCAACCGAGAGAAATACCCTGCGATAAAGGATATTTTAAGGAAAAAGAGGATAAGAAATAATTAAGCAACGGAATATATTAAACATAAAGCAGAAGAATATTACGGGAGCACGATTTTAACAGTTAGAGTTAAAGTTATTCCTTGAATCAAAATAAAGATTTTTTTTTAATAAACAGGATAGAAATCTTGAAATCGCAACTAATGCCAACTTCGCATAGAACTAGGAGAACGTTAAATTTCCTAGGTTCAATCTATAAATTTTTAACAGGGATACCAGACGATGAGGGCCTAATAGAAATTAAAACAGGACTTAATCAACGTATAAAGAACAACAACCAACAACGAAAAATAAATTCTCAATTCGAAAAAATCTTAGAAACCTTAGACCATAAAACAGTATCAGAAAACATAGTAGTAAATAAAGTCTATCAAGAACTTTTAGCAATAACAAACAATAAATTTTGCAAAAAATGGAAATTTGATACACTTGTAAAAGATATATTAGAATATGCGGATATACATATTTGTCAATACCAAACCTCTGTAATAACTATTTATAAATATCCCCTTATAATAAAAAATTTTAAAATTATATAATATAACACCACTAATGTATAGATATGGAAAAATAATTACCGACAAATACATACAACAACAAATATACTAGAGTAGCTAAATGTAAGAACTATGTAGGAATAAATACATGTAAACAATTGCCAGAGGACAATTGTACTATACCACTTTTTGACAATAAAGAAGCTAAATGTAACATCATTCAAGAAAACAATAAACCCTTATTTGCATTAAACTACGGTAATATCATCACAAGCGGAGAACACACGTGGAACGGATATCCAATCAAAGGACCGAAACTTATCTAATTTAACATCTCCACAAACGTCGATGAAAAAATTTACCTTAACCATCAAGAAGAAACAAAAAACGCAATCCATTCCCACACTAATGACCAATTAGAAATCTTAAGAATTCTCACTTCAGAGTCCGATTACAAATTTACGAATATACAAAAATGTATATATTTTTATACCTACAGAAGAACATCCGATAAAATTTGCATTGTATAGCATTCTTGGTTTAGCAACTCCAGTACTCTTCGTTTACTCCTCGGCCAAAATATGCCAATGCTACAAAATAAGACAGGAAGTAAAAAATAGAAAACGCGTAAACGAAGTATACGAATTGATCCGCCTCATAACACCACAACAGTAAAGAGTGCGGACACATTTTTTAACAAGGTGGAGAGTTAACATCCCTTAATCATATGCAGCAAATGCGTTATCGATTCAACCGGTACCAAGTAGCAACCCAAACGGAATTCATTCAAGGAAAGAAAACATAGATAAACACGAAACACGAAACAATAGAAAAACTAGTTAACAGCTAAGCAAAGGACATATACTAGTAAACAGGTAAACAAAGGACAAAAACTAGTGTACAAACCAAACAACGGATAAACATGAATGGAATTTCCACTGCCAAATCTGCCGACGCATCTTAGTATAAATAGCCCTAAGTATACAAAATGTAAATCAGTATTGAATTTATATTAGTAAAGAGAACACATGAAAAAACTGTGTAACTAAAAATATAATTTCCTATTCTGTTCTATACAAATAGAATAACTCGCGCGAAACACATTCTTTACAGAGCGTGAATTTTCGTTATAAAGTTGAATGATTTGTAAACATTGCTCATAATGAAATGCCAAACAATACTTAACAAAAATAACATGACAGCTTGACACGACTCACGCGTGATCTGTCAAAAAAGGCTATTGAAAATAGTACCTCTACTTGGATCACCCTTCAGCATTTTCTTGGCGAATAGTGTGGTTGAAGAGCGCTTCACTTTTGCGTTGCTCTAGAGTGTGGGCCAACATATTCAATGTGCATCTGAGCTCGGCTGCATCATTAATATGGGCTGTAATACCACCTGTGGCATGGATAAAGTAGCATTAACATTCGACATCTGTGCGTTGGTGAGCACTTTTCAGCTGGCTAAACTTTTCTGAGGCAATCAATACAAAAAATTAATCGTTTTGCAGTTTCATATGTTAATGATAATTGATAAATAAAGAACTGTAATTTAGTCGATTACTATTTTTTATTAAAATGTATTATTACCAAATTTACTAAATAGCAGTTTAAATTTTGTCATGGACTTTAATTTATTTGGTATTACTATTTGTGTCAGTGTTATTTCTTAAATTTAAAAATATATGTAAATTAATCTGCAAGCATACACATATGAGTTGTTTAAGATATGTAAAATACATCTCTTACATTCTTATATACTTATCCATGTACATTTGTATCAACAATTGTACATTTATTGCAGATATATACAACCAGAGGACTCACAAGTTGTCATAAAGTTATAAGCCATAAATAAAATAGAAATAAAATTAAAAATACCCATAAAACTAAAAATGTCGAAGGTTGGGCTGTATTTTAACATTTGTCAAACTAAACTGTCAAACCAAAATAAAAAAATTGGCCTTTCGAATAAGGCTCATTAACTCATAGCCACAAAAAATTACAGGCAGCAATAAACAATTAACAAAACATAAGTGGAGCCCGACAATCAATCCTGCTTATATATTTCTCAAACAATTAATACCTCAAAGTATGGAGGATTGTAAAAAAAATTCACTAACTCAACATTAAGTCAAAATAGCGGCTAAATATAAGCGCACTTAATAGTTGTTGGTTGGTAATGAATTGCATATTACAACAACAGATTACATGGCAGAAGTTAGCTTAGTGGTAGAGCACTCACCTGTCAAGTCAGGATCCGTTGGCTTGAAGTCTGATGACAAGATGTGGTGATCTCTCTTTCACACTGTCACTTCTACAATTTTTTTGTTGTATAACAAAGCATTCAATTCAACAGCAAAAAAAAAAAACAAATAGAACTCTCGATTCAAGCTCATTAATTTTATTACCACAAACCTTTACAAGTCGCAATAAACAATTAACCAAACATGTTTTGCTTAGTTAAAAGTCTGGCATTTATGAAAATGGATTGCTTAACAACCGCAAGACGTGTTTAAATTGTTGAAACCTACTCCAAAAATAGTGATTCAAACGTGGCCACGTTTTGTGCTTTAAGAGGAGATTATGGTGCAAATAATCGCCTAACTACTCAAGCAATTGGTAAAATTTAAAGAAATTTTAAGAGACTGATACGGTTACCTCAAATATCGCTGCTGTAAGTGAAAATGTAGCAGAAGACACGAAGGTGTCTATTTGTTGACGTTCTCAAGAGATCATTCTTGAAAACCAACATTCGTCAAGTTCTGACTGACGTGCTGCCCAATATGTGTCAATAAAGGTCGAAAATTACCTCTAATGGATCGAAAGTTTGCAAAAATTCCTGAGGCGGTCATTTGAGTGACGCAGTGTTTCACAAATGATGCTAAGGTTCAAACTTTAAAATAAAAAAGGAATTTCATTGCAAAAACTTTCTAAAAGAATTTTATTTACATTTATTTTGGAAATCACAAAACAGATAACCATTTACATATGAATAAAGAAATGTGCATTTATTGTTGATATATACAATATGTTATGTTTTAAAATTTTCATTGTACTCTATTCTTAGGGTAAGAATTTCAATTTTATTCATTTGTCTCTTTTAAATATAATGTGCAATATTCACAAGAAGATATTCCTAGGAACCTTTATTAAATCGTAAAAGTAGGCCAAGAAATGTAATTGTATAACTATACTTCATGTAATAAAACAATTAATTCTTTCCACATTTTCTGGAACATATTTCCCTGTCTCAAAACTTTTACTGTAAACTAATTTGTAGTGGGATTCACTTCTCTTTTTCTACGATTTTCGAATCGACATTTTTAAATATTTGACTATTCACTATACATATTTAGCTGTTATCGTTAACTTGCTTTATAAAAGAGGAATATTTTAAAGTTGTTAGCGCTATCGACAAAATATTTGAAAAATAAAATAAAATAGAATGGGAAATTACCTAAACAATATAAAACTAACAAAAAAATTAAAATTTCTTTGAGTATTCGGTACTTTTTACCCAAGAGGAGGAGATAACGTATTCTTCATTAATGAATAGATGTAAGACCCTTTACGCTTTAATTCATAGTCAACTAATAAATATGTAATTTTCAAAACTAAGCTTGCTCTTTTGCACACACCCTACAAAAGAACGTTAGGTAGGTTATCGAATAACAGGGAAACAGCAACACAAAAAAAGCTTCCTCATATTATATCGCTACCAGTTCCTTCTCAACTTCCTTTCCATAGGGAGGTATTCCTCTACTTCCACCAGCGGGCACTGCTTCAACTAAATTCAAAGCTGGAGTGTTCTAATTAATACGGAATATACGACTTAGCCAGCGTGACCTCTGTCTCTTAATTCGCTGTAATATATCTATGTCGTAAAGCTCACCGTTCCATCGACTGAGGTATTAGCCCTTACCAAAGCGCAAAGGACCATAAATCTTATGTAGAACTTTTCTCTTGAAAACTGTCAACGCCTACTCACCAGATATTGTCATCATCTACGCTTATGGTGCGGATTCAGGAGCAGGACGGGAATGATGGGTGATTTGTAGGGTTTGGTCTTTGTTTGTCGAGAGAGGACTTTACTTTTGAATTGGTTAGTCAGTATCAACTGTTGGCAAGATGACTCTGCGTTGGACTTCCAGGCTGACGTTTTTGTATTAACACCAACAAGATAAACGAAACTATCTACAGATTGTATTAACACCAACAAGATAAACGAAACTATCTAAAGTTGCGAATGGGATGACTATTTGTTTGATGACAGGAGATATTTCGTATTGTCGTGTTCCTTTCCAGACCCATACGCTCCACTTCCTTATCCAGTATGGAGAGAACAGAACTCGCTATCAGCTGTACACTTTTATTGGAAATTGTGTCTTTACTTTTCACACGACAAGGGTTCAACTTGTCTGAAACCTCGTTTGGTATCGAATACTCAGAGAGGTCCTTCCCAATTGTAATGGAATTTGGTATTGCTTAACGTCAGTTTACTCAGCCATATGAGTTTTGCTGGGATACCAAATTCCATTTAGCTGGTTGGAAACGTGTTCCCTCCATAAATTCAGAATACTCTGGGCATCAAAACTTAAAAACCTTCTGTAAGTCGCCGCATCTTTCTTTCATTTTAAATTTACTTGTGCTAGAATCTGGTACTTCGGATATTTCGGGCCCCGTCGAAGTCGATCAGCCCCAATAGTGAATTTGCAAGAGTCCAAGCATGTTTTATCACATCGTGTGGACGCAAGTCAGCGATATGTGAAGAATTTCGATTTGATGCGGATTGTCGCGAAACGTTCATCCACCGGGAAAAATGCCAGCAATGCCGCAATAGCCGAGTGATTAGCATTGCGTACTTCCATTCGGAAGGCCATGGTTCGCGTCCAGGTACAAGCAATATTTATTTTATGGAAAATTATTTTTTTCTAACTGCGATCGCCCCTCGGCAGGGTATGTCAAGCCTTCCGAGTATAATTCTTACATGGCATAAAAGGTCCTCATAAACGAACTCTGTTAGTTTTCTTTGTCTTCACTCATTCTCATTCTCACGTTTATTAATTCTTCTTTACTTTATTTTAATATACCGACATATATATATGTAGCTTAAGGACTCAGAAAATACTCAGTTCATTTTGTTAGAATTTTTAGGATGGCTTCATTGGTGCCCGGAGTGTTCCTGTGAAAAATGAACCTAAATAATTCATCAGTTGAGAATGACTGTGCCGATTTGACAAATTCTTTTAATGAAAAAAATTATGTTTATGTGGACAAATAACCCTTTTTAATGGATGTCGATGTGTTAACGATTTTCCGAAAAAAATTTATTTACTTGAAATTTGATGCACGCGTAGATTTTAAGCTATAATAAGATGACGACCATCTTTTCTTCCGGAAAGTGGACCTAGAGCCAATCTATCCCACAAAATCTTATTTATGATTTGATTAATTTGAAATTTGGTGCACATTAATGAAATTCTTTTTTTCAGGAAGTGGATTATATTCCGATCACATTGTCTAGACAAACAATTACCGCATATTGAAAAGTGTACTAGTTCTATTTGCTTGAAATTTAGTACGTTGTATTTTTTTCATCCGAAAGTGATATTACAAAATATTGCAAAAACGTAAATACAAATACATATGTGGAAAAGTCAATAATATTTTAAGTTAACTGCTTTATTCTTTTTTTTTTGCCAATGAGTATACCTAAATTCAACAAAATAGGAAAGAGCTACAGCAACGTTTAGCCGGGCATTGCTTTCAATAAAAATAAAAATTACCAGCATCGATTGCGCAGATTATTCGGTCTTGCAATTGAAGAGGCTATAAGGATGGCATTCACCATCCTAGGGCACACATATGTATGTACGGCTTGCTCTTCACATTCAGTGGAATATTAAAAAAAAATATTAGTAAATCGTCTATTCTATGCTGACATAGTACATCGTACGGATTTGTCACTTTTAATGCTTAGGATTAGGAAATTTTTTTTTGGTTTGAATTTCTTGTGTCCAGAACTTGTACTCACATGGCGGGAGCCGCAACTGGGTTCAAATTTATAATAAATATTCATATAAACGTAATTGAATGACAGACTTTTCGAAAAAAGTTAACACAGGAAAATGATATTTGGTACATACGTCAATACATACACAAAATGAATTAAAAAATCTTCCCAAATATTTAAAATTGTCAAACAAATTTTTAACGCATATATAAATGTCGGTACATGCATATCAAAAGTAGAAATTCTTCACTAAATGTAACAATTGTTCTCAAATAAATTTGAATAAAGTATAAGATAATAAAATTTTAAAACATATTTGATTTAATTAAATCGAAATAAACTCTTTACGAATAACATTTCCATATGGTACATATAATAAGTATATTCATATGTATGGCTTAAACATGCACACCAAAAGTGTATAATTTTCGCAAGAAATGTTAATATTTGTAAATGAAACTATATTGTACTTAAATTTTGGTAAATATACCTTCTTTCAACACTTACAGTAAATTATATCTTAAATTCGTTCATGCATTTTCACATACATACAAATGTACATAACAGCTGGGCAGAATAATAGGTATGAATATTTTTTTTTTGCAAAACAGCTTGGCTTTCATTTATTTACATTATACTTCATATTCACATATTCTTTGTTGTTTTTTAACGTTAAGATATTTCAGTTGGTCAGAATAATAGATGTGCCCAACAAACATTGCTATTAATTTTCAAATTCTGCCGATTCCTAAACTTATCAGCAAAAAGTGTGTATACCGTTCATCACCGGAGATCTCAGCAAGTATAGAAATATTTGTGAACAAAAGGAAGGATATTAGTTCAGTGGTCTTAAATCTTCAGACTTCTCATAAGGTTTAAGGATGGAATTCAGGAGCGAACTATTTGGGCACTTGATTGATCAAAAAAAAGAAAGTCTTGCCTCCAAATATTTGATTTTGAATGCTGTTCAAGAAAAAATTTGCCTAATCCAACCTATAAGCAATGTTTTCACGACGCCAAGATAGACAACATGCTTATAATC
Source organism: Neoceratitis asiatica (assembly GCA_030068015.2). NCBI lineage: Eukaryota > Metazoa > Arthropoda > Insecta > Diptera > Tephritidae > Neoceratitis > Neoceratitis asiatica. The sequence goes on from CM061530.1 coordinate 3,286,931, forward strand.
ATACGGAAATCGGCAATTTTTTTATGGCTATTGATTCAAATAACTTATGGTGGCTTGCATCTTTTCTTGATCGAAAATTTTAATTAGTTCATAAACTGTGAATTTCATTTCTGAATATAATTCGGCGATTTAGAAAATCTCACTTTTGTGTACATTTCACACAATTAAAGAAGCCTGTATGCACCTCTTACGCCAAGAATGTGGGATCTTGTTAGTGTATCGCATATAAGCGCGACATTTGGCTGGATAAAGTATTTGGACACTCTGATTTATATTTTCCCCATTAAGGCCATAAAATCTGGCGCTCCATTGACAGTTACCGAATAAGCCTGAGCTTTTGGCTATAGAAAATGCACCAACATTTCAATTTTGTCAAGCTCTACAGAATTCGAAATTCTTTTTTTTTTTGTTAGCAAAAATCAGTTATTTCATTCTTAAGTCTCTAATGTTTGAGCTATCCCGAACCCACTTTTCCTACGGGAGTACATTTCGCGCCGATTTCAAAGTTGTCACATCTTTTGGAAGCCTTGTAATGCCGAATTCTATTGCTCAGTTAGCCAACTCTCCATTTAAACTTATTGAATCATCGAAAAACTCTTTTGAATCGCTTTCTAAGGAAATTTCTGCACCTTCCAGAAATGAAACCGTAGAAAACAGTAACGCTGATGAAGTATGTTTATAAAATCTTTTTAATGGACCATTAATTATTATGACTAATTTTTAGAAGCAAACTGCAATTTATTTATAAAACATACAATCAAATATATGTATAGATAGAAGTCAAATAATATAAAGAGAAAACTAATTACAGAGAATGTATAACAACGAGAAGGACCAGCGCGTGCCGATTGCCAAATTGTACCGCTGGCTTGTTTTATGAAAGCGTATTTCACCATTGCTATTTGAAAGCGTATTTCAAACAGTGAGCGAACAGAAATTGTGAGAAAATGTATGCAAAGTAAATGTAAAATTGATAAATGTATATAAGATAAACGATTATCAGAAATTTCTTCACTATCAATTTTTGTTTGCAGTCTCTTAATAATTTGTAAAATTCTTTAGAAATTTTTGGAATTTATAGAAGCATATCTTTTTCATGTACTTGTTTCTCATTTTTTAATTATATTTTAAATTAATAATTATTTAAATTCTATTAACAATTTGTTAATTTTGGTAAATATCAAAATAATTATACAAATCAAAATTCATCCGGATATTTTAACATATGAGCACATATACATATGTACGTACATACATATTCGTACTACTTCACTTTTTAATAAAACACGAACAATTTTGGTTTTGGATATATAAAAATATGTGTGTTTTTCACAGATGGTTGTTCTAAGACTAATTACATTGGTGATGAACGAAATTCAGTTAGCTTTAAATTCGAATTTAAAAATGAATACTTAACGGTAAAATTATTGCGTGAAAGGAGAGCGAGAAGATGAAACTCATCAAGATTTGTATATACATATAACTCGCCTCCCCATATTGAATTCGAGTCACGTCGAATTTTATGTACATTTATATATATATATATGTCACGGGATAAAAAAAAATTTCTCAGAATAATGCTTAATTAAATACTAAATTAAATTATGGCTTAAAACGAAATATTTAAAACAAGTTTGTATTTTATAGAAGCTACGTACTATTGATTTTTTTTTTTTTTTTTTTTTTTTTTTTAAACAAAACATTAACAAATAGTTTTCTGTTAGTTCCAATTCGTTTTATATCTGATTTATGTTAATGATTTTAATGGCCTTTTAAACTGTGCAATATGTATTTCATTAGGATTACTGTAGTGGTACTTGTTAAATCTTTTTGCTGTCTTTTGTCTAACTGCTATTGGGTTTTTAGTATACAAATTCGAGTCGCGCAAATTAAGTGTTATATTTTCTCTTTTTAAATTTTCCTTATCAATTGGAATTTTTTTGAATTCTTATGTGTTCTAAAAGTGTAGAGTGCATTCTCTCTACATCTGAATCGAGGGTATGGGAATTTGGTGTAGTGAAGTGTGTTTCTATATTATATTCTTGACAGAAGAGTTTTATAAGCGCATTGTTAAATTCATTGTCCATAATAAGTTTATCGGGTTTTCCCAAGAATGCGATCCTTTCTTCAATTTTAGTTCTAATTGTTACCATATTCTTATTGCTTAACTTATGTGCAGTGCCTAATTTCGTAAATTTATCTATACTTGTTAAAAAAGAGGTTTTTTGTATTTGGAATATATCTATATGTATTATTTCATTAGGGTTTTCTGGTGTTATCGTATGTTGAAATTGTTTACGTATAGGTTTTCTGTCATATTTATTTTCGCAACATATTCTACAGTTATTACAATATCTGTTTATTAATTTTATTAGTTTAGGGTTAAAATAGTTATCTTTTAATTCTTCAAAGTTCTCTTGAACTCCTCTATGGTTACTTTTTGTGTGAATATCATCAATGATGTTCAACAAAGATTCCTCGGATTCAACATCGCTCGCAATTTTGGTACATTTTATAAAATTATGATTGTTATTATTAGAAAATAATTCAGTTAATTTAGCTTTTATTATATTGTATTTATTATCGTGTAATTCTGAGTGTATTCCAACTTTTCCATTTTTCAATTGCCGCCTGAATAAATCGTTTAGGTAGTGTGCATTATTCAAATCATTTTCAGAGATGTATATTATTTTATATTTTTTAAAAGGTGTTTCTGTTTCCTTACGTTTATTTGTAACTAGTCTTATTTGCGTTCTATATATATTTACAATTTTATCTATTACAAAGAAACTAGAGTTTAAATTTTCCTCCATATTATGAACTTCAGCTGAAAATGGTTGAGTCAGCTGAACCCTGCTTAGAAATTCGGCAACCCTGTTTTCCTTCCCTTTCAGATACTCAATATCGAAGTAGAATTCGTCCAGTAAAATTTTCCACCTAATAATCCGCGAATTTGGTTCCTTAAGCGAATAATGCCATTTTAAGGGCTGGTGATCCGTTTGGACTAGAAATTTTCGACCATAAAGGTACGGACGATAATACTTTATTGACCACACAATGGCTAATAACTCCTTCTCTAACGTGGAGTAATTCTTTTCGTGCCCATTCAAAGTCCTACTGGCGTGACTTACAAACTGATTCAAAACTGCATCGATGGCTACGTTACTAGCATCGGTGGTTAATGTAAACTTTTTATTAAAGTCAGGGTACCGTAGTAATGGCGGATTTATTAAAATTTTTTTCAGCTTTTCGAAGGACTCTATATACTATACGATTCATCATTAATATCGATTTTACTATTTTTTTTAATATTTAATAATAGGACTTGCAACCAACGAATAGTTCCTAATAAATTTCTGGTAACATCCGGTTTACTGTCCTTGGTAGCTCTAAATTCGCAATTACACTAATTTTTTCAGGGTTCGGTTTTATGCCTTTATTTGTTATAATATGGCCAAGGAAATTTGTTTTCTTGGATAAAAAGTTACATTTTTCAATTAGTACCTTGAGGTTGTATTCATTTAGCTTATTAAAAATTTTCTGTAAGCTTTCCAAATGTTCGGTTAGAGAGGTTGAAAAGACTAGTATATCGTCCATATAAATAATACATATTTTATTAATATAGTCCGATAAAACATAATTAAGCATTCTCTGGAATGTAGCGGGAGCGTTTTTAAGACCAAAGGGCATTCGAATGAACTCAAAATGACCCATAGGCGTTGAAAAAGCTGTTTTCTCAATATCGCTTTCATCCATTAAAACTTGGTGAAACCCCTTTGCTAAGTCCGATGACGAAAAATATTGGGCCTTACCTAACTTATCGAATAGTGACTCTATGTTGGGTATGGGAAATTTATTATCTATAGTTATTTAGTTCAACCTCCTAAAGTCTATTACTAAGCGCCATTTTTTTTCATTCGGATTATTTGATTTTTTCTCTACTATCCACAATGGGGAATTATATGGCAACTTACTAGGGCGTATTATGTTTTCTTTTAGCATTTCATTTATTTGTTTTCCTATTTCGTTTTCTAATATTTGTGGATGCCTGTAATTTCTGCAATATATTACTCTATTAGAATTAGTTATTATTTTATGCTTTACGCAGGTAGTTGTTGTTAGGTTTTGACCATTAATATAAAATGTCTTTTTATTTTTATGTAGAAAATCTTCTAGCAATTTACTCTCTTCCTTATTTAAACTCGTAGGTACTAAATCTTTAAATTTTTGTAATTCAAATTTTTCTAAATAGTAAATTTCTTCATAGGAAATATTAAAATTTTCAATAAAATTTACTTTTGTGTCATTAATTAAAAGGGTATTATTTTGAAAGTCTATTATTACTCCCAAAGGGCGCAATATGTTTACTCCTATTATGCAATCAAACTTTTTTCCAATGAAATTAACTAGCCTAACTGACATAGTACTATTTTTTATTTTAAATTCACTCGGTAAGTAAACGATAATTTCTTCGTTTATAATGTTATCACCTACCAGGGTATTTAGTAAAATAGGGGTTTTTAATTGCTTCTTAATTCCTAACTTTGAAAAGAAATTGTAGTCCCCGAGAGTTGTAGCAGCTCCACTATCAATTAGGCATCTTATTTTTGTGTTATTTATAGTAAGTGTAATTATGGGTAGTGATAATTTTGAGGCTGTACAGGAAAATTTTCTGTAAAATTGATAGCATCTATTTCCATTGGTTCTAAATTATTACTAAAATTGTTATTATATGGCAGCTGTTGATTTTGTTGTAAATTATTGATATTTCCATTGTTATAATTTTGACTCTGGAGGTATCCATTATTTACGGAAGGGTTAAAATTTTGGCTTTTAAAGTTTGCTGAGTCTCTGTTGTTACTATTAAAAGTACCACTATTATTCTGAGTCTGAATATTACCAAAATTTCGGTTGGAATTGCCAAAACCGTTTCTGTTGCCTCTGCTATTCTGGCTACGAAAAGTAAACGAGTTACTAGAATTTTGCTGCTGTGGGAGATGACTACCATTTGAATAATTAAACCTATTACGAAAATTGTTGGCCATATTATTATTATTTGGATAATTATTATGTTGTAAGTTATTATTAGGAAACTATTTGCATGTTTCTTGCTTACTATTTGTATATCTTTTAATATATTATTTTCCAAATAAAATGTATAAGCTTTGTTTATAGAATTTATATTATTTTGCAGTAAAAGGGATTTTATATGTAATGGTAAATAGTTAACATAAACACCAAAAATTAGTTGCTCATTATTTAAGGGAGTATACATTTCGTTGGGATCTAAAGAGTATTTTGTGTTCATTGCACTTAATATCATTCGTAATTTACAATGTAATTCTTCAATGTTCCTCGCTTCTACATTAAGAGCATCTGTTCTTAAATTAAAATATGTTCTCTTAATTCCAAATTCTTCTTTGAGTTTATTTATAATATCATTAAATAATGATAATGACTCTACAGCTCTTAACGCATTTCCCTGCAAACGGTTGCTTAGAACTAGCTGCAGCGTACCTTTGTGTTCCTTTGGAGTTAGCTGAAGAACAGTTGTGATGTCTCTCAAATAATTATTTAATGAGTACTCACTGCTTCCGGTGAACGGTGGCAAGCTCCTCGCTTCCCGTAGACATTCAGCAAGTGTCAGCGCCATTGTTTTTGTTTTGTTGTGCTGCTTGCTTGCTATTACGAGTTGGTTTGATCTATTGTTTGCTGCTTAAGCTCTCACTGGGCGAACCTTTTTTTTCGAAAATATTGTGCTTTCGCTTTGTTCGAATTTATGTATGCACACGAAAAATGTTATTGTTGGCGGATATCTCTCTGGGGAAGTTTCAGGTGATGATTTTGTTGTTATTATTTACTTTCTCTGGGTGCAGTAACGCGTTTTATTTATTTTTGTTGGTATGCAGTTGTTCCCTTTTTTTTCAATTTCGAATTGATGTTATTACAATTGCTTTTTCTCAAATGTTTCTTGGTAGCGTTAGACAAAAGTGCATTGCTTTGTTGTTGTTTTAATATAAATGCACACTTTTTGAAGGTCAGATGAAAGTCACTTATTTTCCGTTAGGACATAGTTTTGATTTTTATATTTTCAATAAAATATAATATCAATATCAGTTTTAAGTTAGTTTTTGTATTGTATAGTAACTTTTTATTTTTTTCATTTGGTAAACTTTATGCAAACGTAACTTTTTTTTAATTCAAGTGACAATCCCAATTTTTTTTTTACAAGCTTCTCATATATTTTTTCAGTTTATATTTATAACATTATAAATTTGGTTTGCGCGCAAATGTTCGATCACTGGATACGATAATTTAATATACGTATCCCATCCTCGTCGCCACTTAAATTTTTAATAAAACACTAACAATTTTGGTTTTGGAAACATAAAAATATGTGTGTTTTTCACAGATGGTTGTTCTAAGACTAATTACATTGGTGATGAACGAAATTCAGTTAGCTTTAAATTCGAATTTAAAAATGAATACTTAACGGTAAAATTATTGCGTGAAAGGAGAGCGAGAAGATGAAACTCATCAAGATTTGTATATACATATAACTTACTTACATACTTGTATATAGATATAAGCACAAACTCGCAAGCACAATTCATATATATATACGCCGATGAAATCTTATGTAAAGGGTGTTTTTTATAGAGGTATAGAACTTTAAGTTGCTATAAAACAACGATGGATTATTCGATTGACGTGAATTTTATTTATCCAAAAGATAATCTTATGGCATTATATTTTAAATGAGATTTCTGGCATATGACCGCCACGGCTGGCGCGGGATGTAGTACAATCTGGACGTCCAATTTTCGATGACTTTTTCCAATATTTGTGGCCGTATATCGGCAATAACACGGCGAATGTTGTCTTCCAAATGATCAAGCGTTTGTGGCTTATCCACATAGATCAATGACTTTACATAGCCCCACATAAAGTAGTCTAGCGGTGTTAAATCACAAGATCTTGGAGGCCAATTCACAGGTCCAAAACGTGAAATTAGGCGGTCACCAAACGTGTCTTTCAATAAATCTATTGTGGCACGAGCTGTGTGACATGTTGCGCCGTCTTGTTGAAACCACATCTCCTGGACATCATGGTTATTCAATTCAGGAATGAAAAAGTTAGTAATCATGGCTCTATACCGATCACCATTGACTGTAACGTTCTGGCCACCATCGTTTTTGAAAAAGTACGGACCAATGATTCCACCATAAAGCGCACCAAACAGTCAGTTTTTCTGGATGTAAAGGTGTTTCCACATACACTTGAGGATTACTTTCACTCCAAATGCGGCAGTTTTGTTTGTTGACGTAGCCATTAATGCAGAAGTGCGATTCATCGCTAATGGACGTAGTGCGCGATACGTTTTCCGCACAGAACCATTATTTTCGAAATAAAATTGCACTATTTGCAAGCGTTGTTCAGGAGTGAGTCTATTCATGATGAATTGCCAAACCAAACTGAGAATAAATCACTTGACAGCTATTAAATCGGTCGCCATCTTGAAAAGTAATGCCAACTTAAAGTTCTATACCTCTATAAAAAAAACCCTTTATATATGTACACAATGAAAAGCGTTCACATCCAGCAAAAAAATACCATTGCCATGACAACACTTTTTAATGACCGCTAGTTAAAATTGCAAAAAAAGCCCTTCCCATGGCGAACGCTTGCGCATCGTAGACTGAACTAACGGCGCTAGTACAGAGAACGTCAAATTATGGATAAGAACCAGCCTAGCGTGCCTATTGCTAAATCGCTCACATTTTTCCGTCCACCAGAATAACATTAGCGTGTTTCATCTCAGGAATTTATGAGCCAATTTCAACGCAAATTAACAGTGAGCAGGCAAAAATGGTGCAAAAATAGCAGAATGAGCAATATTCCATGTAAAATGAGAAAAACCACGCAAATGAGATGTAAAATTGATAAACGAAAGTTAAATGTAAGCAAATTATTATTAGAAATTTCTGAACTTATCAAGTCTTTTTTATTGACTTTTAATAATTTTTAAATGTCTTTAAATATTTTACAATTTAAAAATCATATCTCTTTTTATATGCATATGTACCTTTTTATTTTTTACTAATTTTTTTTTAATGATGAAATAGTGATAATTATGAAAAATTAATCGTAATAAATAATGTCTTAATATTTGATTAAATTATATTAAAGATTATTTGCATACTAAGCTATACTAACTATATAAAAATACTACGCATTGCCATGGCAATACTATTTTAATGGCCGCTAGTCAAAATTACCACAAAAAAACTATACCAGCTCCCCTCGCGTGGCTATTCTATAAACCAAAAGCCAAAAATTATAAATTGAAGAAATTTGTGTTTTCAATCGACAATTGTAAAACACTCTTGCGATAATGCGAATCAAGTTCATTACAATTATCAAACCAAATTGTAAAAATACCTCGTTAGCTTTAAATATAAATTTTTGATTTCAATTTATTGTTCATATTTCGAAAAAATCTAAGGTTTAATAGAAACTTGAAATCGATGAGGAATTACTTATGCAAAAGTAATGTAGCATTTCCAATTAAACTTTGAAAGGAATATTCTATAGAGTGAATTTTTTTCTTTATAATTACCAAACGAATAATTAATTAATACTTATTCTGAATTAAACCTTGAATTAATTATATAACAATCACTTTAATACATCTATGTGATAATTAATTTGCGATGAAATTAATGGTGGCATACAGAGTTCACTGTATCTGAATTCATACATCAAATAGCGAAAATATATTAAATTGACTGGCTTGAATTGGAATCATCTTGAGCAATTTTGCCACATTTCGCTCGCCAATTTTCTTTCCTGAACAAAATACGAAAAATTTTTAAATTTTAGAATTTTAGCATTTTGGCAATTCAGATTGTGGGAAGGCAACGAAATTATCGCTAAGAAATATGAGTCGGCGGCCGCGATAGCCGAGTGGTTAGCATTGCGTACTGCCATCCGGAAAGCCTGGGTTCGAGTCCAGGTTCGAGCAACATCGAAAATTATAGAAAATAAAATTTTCTAATTGCGGTCGCCCCTCTGCAGGGAATGCCAAGCCCTCCGAGTGTATTTCTGGCATGAAATAAAGCTCCTCATAAAAATCCATCAGCCGTTCGGAGGCGACTTAGAATAAACTGTAAGTCCCTTCATTTGCTGGTAAAAACATCAAGACGCAAAACCACAAATTGGAGGAGGAGCTCGCCGAAAACCGCTTCAGCGGTATAATATGAGCTAATAGGCAATCAGCAAATTTAGCAACACAATGTCGGTTTTAATTCATTTTCGTATACGATGATTAAATTTTTGAACTTTAAAATTTTTAAATTTTCGTCAGACATAATTTGAATCAATGCCTGTAGATGCCGTATGAGTGTTTCGGGTTGAGGGGAAAGCAAATGTATTTTGTTGTGGGATTCAAGCTTCTTAAGGGAATATACATAAGTCAAGGAATGATGAAATAATAATTATTATTACTGTTTTTCCTTAAAACTACTTTTCCATAAAATATTGTTGAGAATATTTTTTGAAAATCAGAAAAAATGAATTTTTTCGTAATATATTTCTGATGCGGAAACTTTCAATTTGAAGTAAATTGATATCATTATCATCGTATTATCATTTATATAAATAAAATTTAAAAATTTCATAAAATTTTTTATAAAATGAAATGAACAAATATATTAAAATAAAAACTTTATTTATTTATTTATTTAATTAATTGAAATATAATTATAAACTATATTACAGTTTGAAGAGGCACTAGCTACAGAGGCTATCGGCCGGCATTATCTTAACTTAGTTTTAATATACTAATAAAATAACAACAGAAAAATAAATGAAAAGAACAAATGTTACGTTACTTATTAGCTACCATGCGTAAGATACGTTTATATTTGATGTAAGAGTCATATTTAATATATGAATTTATACATGTCTCTCACGTCGTCCAAAGAAAATTCTTTTAACATATCTGAGGGGATTTTATCTTTAAATATATTATTCCTTGCGTTTGTATATTTGTTACATTCATTTAGGATGTAGTTAACTGTGAGGAGGTAGTAAGAAATGCTTCTGCAGTAAAAATAGAACAATGTGGTAGAAGAAGTCCAGTCTTAATCACATCGCTGCCATTGGTTACAACTGCCAATGAGATAGTGTCGCCGCTTTTAGATCCGTCAGTGAAAATTAATTTCAATCTCTGCGATTTTAAATTATTCTTGATATGCAAAAAGCCTTTTTGATATACTCGAGCGGAAGTGTGTTATTTTGGGCAGTCAAATAAAGATTTTATAAGCGACGTTGCTGGGAGACAACAAGGTGGGAATTTCGAAGTTTTAATTAAAGTTGGTTTGAGCGGTATTTCTAAATCTTTAGAAAATTTAGCAACTGTATCGATGGTAGATGGTCTACTTAACTCCCTTTTTTATTAATGCCTCTTTTTAAATCGTTGTGTAGTACTGGATTATTTGATATAGAAAGCTTTGGCATCAGCCGTAAAGTGTTATGGTAAGATTAACGCACAGCATCGATCGCGATCGACTCAGTTGCCACCGAAAATCGCAAGGTTTTTTTGCCATAATTTTCAGCTCGATCACGATAAAAGCGGCCACTCAAACTCGAATGTACGTTGATGCGTTTCCAATTTTTTTTTTTGCAAGACGCAAAACCACAAACTGGAGGAGGAGATCGAGCAAAAATCGCTTCAGCGGTTACAAAGCGCCAAATATTATATATATATATAACTACTATAGTTTCAAAGTAGTTCTTAATAAGTGGTTAGTGCTGCTACCATGCGGAGAGTCATGGGTTCGAACTCTGGCCAGACCAAATTCCAAGATTATAGAAAATTTATTAAAAGTTATAATTTTTCCCTCCCTGAAAAGGGATTGTACTTATATATTAAATAAAAATAAAAGCTCCTCATAAAAATCCATTACTAAATAATGTCGTATTTTTGCGGTGTTTTTGTAAATATTATTATTATCAGCTGAGTTAAGCCATAAGGAGAAGACTCAATTTGAAACAGTGGCTGAGTGTGATGTAAAAGTTGGCTGAAACGCTCAAAAATATGCACAAAATAATCATAAGGGAGTAGCTCCAAAAGTTCATGGACGCACATTGTGGCACATACAAGCGTTCTCTTCTTCTTTGACGTAGGTACCGCTTACGCGATTATAGCCTCGTCAACAATAGCGCGCCTCTCGTTTCTTCTCTTCGTTGCTTAGCACCAGTTGGAAATACCAAGTGATACCAGGTCGCTCTCCACCTGATCTTTTCAACGGAGTGGAGAGCTTCCTCTTCCTCTGTTTCCGCCAGCGGGTACTCCATTGAATACTTTCAAAGCTGGAGCGCTTTCATCCATTCGTAACCGCTGTCTCTTGATTCGCTGAACTATGTTAATGACGTTGTATAGCTCGCACAGCTCATGGTTACTTCGTCTGCGGTATTCGCTGTTGCCATCGCGCAAAGCACCACAAATTTTCCGCAAAACTTTTCTCTCGAAAACTCCTAAAGCCGACTCATCGGATGTGATGAGCGACTTGTAGAGTTTGGTTTTGGTTCGTCGAGAGAGGACTTTACTTTTCAATTGCCTACTCAGTCCAGAGTAGCACCTGTTGGCAAGAGTGATTCTGCGTTGGATTTCAAGGCTGACATTATTGTTGGTGTTGTTAATGCTGGTTCCCAGATAGACGAATAGTTTATTTGATGACAGGAGATATTTCGCCTTGCCCTCGTTCAGTACCAGACCCATTCGCTTCGCTTCTTTCTCTAATCTGGGGAAAGAAGAACTTACGGTACGGATGTTATGACCAATTATATCAATATCATCGGCATACGCCAACAATTGCACACTCTTGTAGAATATTGTGCCTGGTCTGTTTAGCTCTGCAGCTCGTATTATTTGCTCCAGCATCAAATTAAAGAAATCACACGATAAAGAGTCTCCTTGTCTGAAACCTCATTTGGTATCGAATGGCTCGGAAAGGTGCTTCCCAATTCTGACCGCGCTTCTGGTATTATCCAGGGTCAGTTTACAAAGCGGTATGAGTTTCGTGGGGATATCAAATTGAGACATAGCGGCGTAAAGGCATTTCCTCATCGTGCTGTCGAAGGCAGCTTTAAAATCGATAAAAAGATGGTGTGTATCGATTCTTTTCTCTCGGGTCTTCACCAAGATTTGGCGCATGGTGAATATCTGGTCAATGGTGGATTTGCCAGGTCTAAGGCCACACGGATAAGGTCCGATCAGTTTGTTGACAGTGGGCTTTAGTCTTTCGCACCATACGCTAGATAGGATCTTATGTGCGATATTAAGAAGACTTATCCCACGATAATTGGCGCAGACCGTGGGGTCTCCCTTTTTTTGGATTGGGCAGTTACATAGGTTTCGTTCGTCAGACATTCTTTCGTTCGACCATATTCTACAAAGAAGCTGATGCATGCTCCTTGTCAGCTTTTCGCCGCCGTATTTGAATAGTTCTGCCGGTCAGCCATCGGCTCCCGCCGCTTTGTTATTTCTTAAGCGGGCAATCGCTATTCGAACTTCTTCTTAGTCGAATGATGGCACTTCTATACCATCGTCATGAATTGGGGTTTCGGATTCGCCATCTCCGGGGGCTTCATTTTCACAGCCATTGAGCAAGTTGGAGAAGTGTTCGCTCCATACACTAAGTATACTTTGGACATCTGTCACCTGGTTACCTCCATGGTCCCTACACGAGTTTTCTCCGGCCTTGAAACCTTCTGTAAGTCGCCGCATCTTCTCATAGAATTGTCGAGCATTACCCTTGTCGGCCAGCTTCTCAAGCTCTTCATACTCACGCATTTCGGCCTCTTCCTTTTTTCGTCTGCAAATGCGTTTCGCTTCCCTCTTCAGCTCTCGGTATCTATCCCACCCCGCACGTGTTGTGGTCGATCGCAAAGTTGCGAGGTAGGCAGTCTGTTTTCTCTCCACTGCAGTTCGACATTTCTCATCGTACCAGTTGTTTTTCTGGTATTGCTGAAAACCAATTGTTTCCGAAGCAGCGGTACGCAAGGAATTTAATATTTCGTTCCACAGCTCCCTTATACTGATGAGTGCTCCCAGAGAGCAGGTGTGCAAGTCGAGTAGAAAACTTGCTGGCTGTCTGCTGTGATTGCAGCTTTTCGACGGCAAACCTTCCTTGTGTTTGTTGACGGGCGTTCTTTGCCACACAGAGGCGAGAGCTTTTTTTTGCTGCTACAAGATAATGATCCGAGTCGATATTTGGCCCTCGGAACGTACGCACGTCTAGAACACTGGATACATGTCTTCCGTCTATCACAACGTGATCGATTTGGTTGCGTGTTTTACGATCTGGCGACAGCCATGTTGCTTGATGAATTTTCGTATGCTGGAATCTGATACTACAGACAACCATATTTCGGGCCCCGGCAAAGTCAATCAGCCTCAGCCCGTTTGGGGATGTTTCGTCGTGGAGGCTGAATTTTCCGAACTTCGCTTTAATGCGAATTGCGGCTAGACGTTCATCCACCATGGTGGATGCCAGGCTCGGCGACGGAGCCTCTCTCCCACCAAAGACTCACCACCAAATTTGCGCTCCTATAAATGGGCGCTGTAATATATTTCACAAGGACCCACCCTCTTCCGTCCTTGTCCCTTCCATCGGATTTTTTTGGACGGCGGTGATGTCAGCCTTTAGTCTTACGAGGACATCAACCGGCTGAGCAGCGGCACCTTCCCAATTAAGGGCGCCGCTGCCCTGGGACATTCCAGGTGCATGCCCTTAAATCATGATCCTTTAAACGTTTGCGGGGGGTCTCTCATCCGAGGCATTTGTTGATTTTTCATTGGAGTATAGTTTTTATGTGGTGGGTTCCAAACCGTACGCACAACCGCAGGGGATTCGCCTTCTCACATTAATTCGCCTCCAAACGGATGTTTGTTGGCTACCCAGAGGATACTTGGTCTAAAACCGGAAGTCGTGAGCTGCTTTCCTCACTTGCGTGAACTTCTACATATGGCCCCATCCTCCATAAAAGCGTTAGCAACTGATTAACTAGGCATATGTACAGCAGGTTTACCGAAAGGAGTTGCCCCTGAAGTATGATGCCAAAGTGCGTACTCCAAAACTTTTAACTCAAGCGTTAGCAACGAAAAAAAGAATGAGCTGCGGTCAAATAAGGACCTAACTGATTAACTAGGCAGAGGTACAGCAGCTTTGCCGAATGGAGTTGCCCCTGAAGTATGACGCCAAAGTGCGTACTCCAAAACTTTTACCTCGACGTACGAAGACCGTACTTGCATATTATAAAAAGTGTAAGTAAAGTTTTTTTCTTCAGCGATTAAAATAAGTTCAATTTGGTTTGGACATCAGAAATACAGATGTGACCCAAGGCAGCCCGGTAGACCTAGTACAGGCGGAAGCAGAATGGTGGCTCTCTCATTCTATGGACAGGTTTTAGCTCACTTGCAAAGTCTCCGATTGGCTTTGGACTAATTAATTCGCAAATGTATACGGATGTTTTCGGAAGTGAACCTATACCATTTTCAGAAGTCTTTATGATGATTACTGGATACATCAACATGATTATGCTTCAAGGTATGCGATGTCATTGCTGGAGTCGAAAAATATACCTTTATTGTTCATTATATCTTATTTTCAATGATCTTTTTAAAATATATTTAAAAAAAAATCGAACAAGTAAAAGTTCGAAAAAAAAAAATAAATATGATGACAAACGTCAATTTTAATTGCAGAATTATGGTAGGACTCACAGTTTAAACTTGTTGAAAAGTTATTTTCACCACCAGAAATCAGAAACATTATAATCTCGTTGATATTTAATTTGATTATGTATCAAATGCCAAGCAAAAAAATAAAATTCATACCACAATTTTTGACGTAAGTTCCAGTGCTCAGTAGTAACTGAGAATCTTCGAATACTACAGAGCACACTTTTTGATCTACCCACAGATCTACAGTTTCACAATATTAGGTCAAAAAATGTTCCCTTAAAATACATAAATAATTTTGTAAAAGGAGGTTAAAAATGTCTACGCCACAAACAAAATTTTGTTTCAAGAGTGGAAACCGTTTTTTCTTAATAACTGTTGTATTTAAGGTCGATGATTATTATTGACACACCATTTAAAGGGTGTAAGTAATCTATCATTTTCTTGGACCCTTTGACCTACAATGCCATTTGGACAGGTTACCCTAAAATTAATTTGCCAACTGCTCTTAAGGTTAATTTTTCATTTGCCAAATTAAAGACCTTTAAATTATATTATTTTAATATTAATTATTTCAATTCACAAATAAATGAGTTATGGTAGTTTAGAGCTTTCTCAGGTTCATATCAAGTTAAATAATAGGATACACACATTACGCTTAGTTTAACATAAACAATAATTTTTCCTCCGGGAAGTTTATCAGGGCCTGACCCATTCGAAAGTATCTTTTTTAAGGTTAGATTAACTTGAAATTTGGTACGTAGCCAGCTTTTTGAATAGATTAGCAGGAATACTTCTCTCTGGGAAGTGGGCCAAGGAGCAACATATTCGAAAAAATCGTATTTATAGTTATTTTTACTTGAAATCCTTCCTTTCAGGAAGTGGAGCGATCTATTTGGTAAAATATATATATATTGTGATGGTTCGATTTGGTTATATGTTTAGATGAATTACCTAAATGTTATACTTTTCTTTCCCAGAAAAGGACCGGGAAAGGGATCACCGACAGATTGACAAGGGTTGGTATGATTTATATGTGACCATAGATCGTAAGTAAGTTCGCTGTGCAATGTTATTCTTCTGGGGCTGAGTGCATCACACTGCTCGAAGAATTTCAGTTAGATCCTGGTAAAACCTGGAATTTACGTTGAAAATTGCGATCTGAGTTTTATTTTATTTTTGGCACCTGTTGCATAACCAAAAGTTTTAAATATCAATGATTTTTATAATGATTCTGAAAGGCAATGAAAATACCTTTTCAGCAAACTAAGTTCTACTATAACTCTGTAAAATTTTATAGGCATTTAATTAAAGCCATATTATTGAGATTGGGATTAAAAGCTTTTTCAAAGAGTCGGCGCCCCGAAATTAATTTTGGGTTTAAGATTTCTTTACAAATATTTCTTAAATTGTCCATAGAAAACGTTTTTGCTATAAGAATTGCTGCAAAATAACTAGATCCGCTCTAATGGACATATTATATATATTTCTAACTTCATAGAAGGCTGTCAAGACTCTGTATGTTGTACACTTGAAGGTGAAGGGATCGGTAATTCTGTATTCATTTAAATTACAAGTTTTTGCACGACACTGTATATAATGTAGCAAAATTGTTGGAAGCTAAACATGACTAGAAAGCCGGCCAGCAAAGAAGAGTAGGCAGAAATTCCTGAGTGATATTTCGACAAAATCTCAAAGAACGTCACGTATAACACACCACAGGCCAATCCCTGCAGTATTGCCGAGGGAATGGTGGGTGATGTTATGCCTTACTTATGGCTAATAAGTATTCCAATGCCTATGCCAACCGGGCTGACCACGGCAAATGTCAAAATGTAGACCATGCAGAGCACGAAGCGTGTACGGGCAACAAATAGCTCGATGCCAAAGTAAAATGCCAACACGAGTTTGTGTGCGGACACAGCACCAAGCATAAGCCAAACAACTGATGCACTTCTCTCCAAACCGATGACCATGCCCTCGAACAATTCATGCAACGATAGCGCCAAAAGTATAAACAATGCACGTTAAGACGATGCGAATGGCAAATGAGAATGACGATTACCATGGTGATGTTGAACATAATAATGTTCATGATGATCCTGCTGGGTTTTTGCGAGTTCGTAATCATGCAGCTCATTATTTTGAGGCAGGTGATCATACTTTGATAGTGAAGCTGGACGGCCTGATGCATTAACAACATTTCCAACTTCCTTTCTTGGGATACTCGGTACATTGAAATCATCTTCCGTGGTGAAATTTGTCTTAAATTTGGCAGCATCTTTGCCAGCATCCTTACAGTTTTTTTGTTTGCCGATATGTCAGTCGTTTTGTTACCTCTCACGAAATAGTTATTGCGTTTGCTACGACCTCGTTCAAATGCGGCGCCAGCACGATCCAGCAAGCGCATATGTCGGTGTATATATGAGTGTAGGACCTCTTCTCTTAAATACATTAAAAAGAAGTCGGTGCACATTCTGCAAGCCTAAAATTATGACTTGGTGGTATTATGTTGCAGTCTTTCAATTGCTCGACTACTGCAGCTCGGGTAACAAATGTAAAAATGTGGTAAACATCAACACACCTCCACCGAAATACAATAAGCATTTGACGGCTGCAGCCGAGTGTGTATTTGCATGAATATCCATCCACAGAAATAAATGGTTCAAAACGAAAGGAATGCTGCCGCAAAATGTACTTGTGAAGAGGAGTAACATAATGGCTATATCTTTGGTAATTAGCAGATCACCGCTATTTGTATCATCTTCGTACGCTCCTGATCATGGTCGTAGACATAATTGTGATCATTTGAATCTCTGTAGGGGCCATGTTCATTCCGCACGAAGTTTCGGCCGTCTGTATTATATTGAAAAGTTAATTTCTTGTCTTTTCTACAACTTCATCGGTAAAAGAAAATAAAAAAATAATTAAGGTAATTAGAAAAACAAGAACAATTTTGTTTATTTTGTTGCGATTATAACGAAATTTTTTATTAATAACATATGACGGGCCATAACATAAATCAGTTTTTCAACACAAATAAATTTTATAAGCAAGTTTCCATCATGACTAAGTATACGTTTTTATATATGCAGTGGCGGACAAAAGTCTACATATACCCCCTATTTTCGTTGAATTGAAAGTCCAAAGAGTTTATTGGAAAATTTACTCTCACAGTTAATTTCAACTATTACCCTTATCGTAAAAAACAAAACAAAAAATTCATTTCTTAACATAAAATAGTAAAGCTATGACAAAAAAAACGTAAATCCAACGTTGACAAAAATCTATATACAGTACATACATAACTTATCTTATGGCAAAAACTTTGGTTAATATCAGGTAACATGATCTTTTTAGTATTTCGTTGGTCCACCGTTCGCATCAATAACAGATTGGAGCCTTCCTGGCATCGAAACTACTAAATCTGTAAATTTAGAGGAAGTAATACTGTCCAAAGCTTTAATGAGACGTTCTTTGAGTAATGGTGAGCTGATTATCTGATTTTTCCTAATTTTAGCTCTAAAATCTCCCAGACATTCTCAATAACATTCAAATCTGGGCTTTGAGATGGTGTGTATAGTTGCCTTAGAGCATTAAAAAGCAATTAATTCTTAACGATATGGGCCGTGAGCTTTGGATCGTTATCCTGTTGAAAGATCCAGCCTGCGCCAAGCTCCAAACTGTCCACCTAATCCTTCGGATTAGCTCTCAACAATGACTTATGTATGAACCGATCCATATTACCCTCGATAAAAATAAGCTTTCCAACTCCAGATGGCGCAACCGCTCCCCAAATAATTACGTTGCCGTCACCATGCTTCACTGTTGGTCCTATATTTTTGGCGTTAAGTGCATTATTTCCTTTTTCCAAACTTTGCCTTATTTTAAAAAGGATACCTAACCTCCATAACAGCACAGCATAAAACTGTATACCTACATTTTTCAGGAAAGTGATAGTACTTTCTACACAACTAGGCAGCCTATGTAGACCTTTGTCCGCCACTGTATCTAGGACGACATCCATGTTTCAATAGCCGAGACAGAATGACAACGTGACGCCTACAGGACATTAAACGAAACGTACGATACGAACGAAGATCATTGTGTCAGTAACCGTCAATTGCACGTGGCAATTTTATA
Organism: Neoceratitis asiatica; assembly: GCA_030068015.2. Lineage (NCBI taxonomy): Eukaryota > Metazoa > Arthropoda > Insecta > Diptera > Tephritidae > Neoceratitis > Neoceratitis asiatica. The sequence goes on from CM061530.1 coordinate 3,305,823, forward strand.
TTGGTTTGTAAACCGCCATCATATGTACAACTTAATGTACTTTGATAAAATCGAAATCGAAAATTTATTGTACACATGTAAAAACATGAGTGTGTGAATTCGTAAAGACAGTAAGGTATCGTGTACATCATTAAATCGCGCCACAAATACAGCGGCGAACATTAAAAATGAATTTTTAGTTAAATTAATTAAATTAAAAGTGATCAGTAGTTCTTTGCGGTAAATATTGGTAGCTACGCCACTTTTAACCGTTGTAAAATCAGCCACAGTAGCCGTTAACCAACGAATGTACATGCGCACGGCAGACACCGACGTCATGCCACCGATACATGCGGGGTAAAATCGAAAGTATATACACACATCCATAGTTAGTGCACCCATCAACGACGCCACAGCTAAGCGACTACGTCGACGTGAAATCTCTACAGCGGCGTTAGCGTCAAATTGCAACAGCGACGTCACAACGGCAGCAAGAGAAGCTGTACAAATTTAAGAAGGATCCGTTAGCTTGGTTGTACAGTAAACAGCAGCGTAGGACTACAGTTAATCTAAGTGGACGTTTTATTGCTTAAGAAAACATTTGTAATTTTAACATTTTTAATTGTAGTAACTTAAAACTTTTTAATTTAATTTGAATAATATAAAGTTGAAATAATTAATATCCTATTTGATGTTCAGAATATTTAATAATAATATTTATTTTGCACTAAGCTTGTTATGTGTACTTAAAAATCCTAATTATTCTAAATAGTCTACTAAGTTCGAGCCATTGTAAGACAAGGACCGTGACCAAGTTCTAAGACTGACCGTGGACGTTTTAAAAGCGAAGTTGGAGAGCTTCGGAACAATAAGTCTGCATCATTGTTATAGTGTCTCCCACTATTCCCTTAACAATATTTTGGTCATACGCTTATACATACATATGTTGTTTTAACTTCTTTAAAACTTTATGCGCTGCAAATTCCAAAGAATTTTAATATATATTTTTTTTATAACTTTATTAATTGTATTTTTTCCAAAGAACTGTTACACTTTGTTTGGGTGCATTTCCGCTAACGAAAATGCAACGAGTGTTAATATTGTCAAATATTAATTTCCAAAGAATTTTAATTAATTTTACCAATATTTTTTCCAAAGAATTTTAACATTTTATTTTTTAGTTTTATTTTGGCTGCATTTCCGCTAACGAAAATGCACCAGACAAATTTCTTGGGAACTATTATGTAAATATTTATTTTAACCAATTAATTTGTATTTTTTATAGCTGAATTTCCAATAACAAAAGTGCAGCAATAAACAAAATAATGGTACTTAAGAAAGTAGAAAATAAAGAAAAATAGCCTTTTGCTGACTGAACTTCAAACCAATTGTTTTACTTTTTTCGTTGTTCCTCGTATCGGAGAAAAAAGTCATCATCACATGTGTTTGAAGAATAGTTGTTTTAATTGCGATAATGTTTAACACTTTACATGTGATTGCCCACACAAACATAACATCAATGGTGGTAAAAAGGGGCATCGTACATCTGATTGTAAGGTGGTAGATAAGCCGACGAAATCGGAGCGAAATCCTGTCAACTTAATGGCGGTAAATAAAAGATACAGCCTAGTATTTAAAGATTTGTACGGCAGTTGGTTACGACAAATGAAAGTGTCAAGAGTAGATGTGCAGAAAAAGGCAGGAAGTAATACGATGTCCAGTGAAGCATGTAGGAGCGATTGCGTACGAAAATCGTGGAACGACATCAAGGTGCAGAAGATATAATTAAGGCACATTTCCAACACATGAGCGGGTGATAAGCAAATAGCTGAATGACTTAAAGGGGGCGTTATCCAAGCAAGTAGTTCAGATTGCGCGTCGCCAGTAGTGGAAGTCGTCCAAAGAGATGGAAGCAAACGCTTATGTTGTGACTATCGACGTTTAAATGAGAATATAATAAGAGATGATTTCCTGATGCCTATTATGAATGACGTCGTCGATCAGTAGCGGTCGACTCGAGAAAGTATACTGCATTCGCCACTCACAGCGGCTCGTACCTTCTGAGATTTCAAATTCACCAGCAGTTTCCCGAGATTCATTTTTGCGGTATTAAGAGATTTGGCTCGCGATGGCACAGTAGTCGCCTATATGGATAATATGACGATTCACTCCGAGGGAGAAATATGAAGGCATCCATAAGCTGAAATTAGTATTAAAGACAGCATCTGAAAAAAGCCTAAGGATTAAATGGACTAAGGGTCAATTCTAAAAGAGAAAACTGAGTTCCTTGGTTATATTATGATGCTTGAATGCCTTCAGATAACAAAACTAATTCCGTAAAGAACTTTCCCATATCTAGAGACCGAAAGGCAGTACAGCGTTTTCTGGGATTAACGTTATATTTCCGCAGATTCGTCGAAAACTATACCACCACCGCCAAACCCTAATCCGACTTGTTGAGGAAGGGCACAAAGTTCCAGCTAAAGGATGAGCAACTAGCAGTGATCCAACAGCTGAAATCGGCGTTGGTGCATGCACCAGTTCTAAAATTTTACAACTTCAAGGCAATCAGTGAAGTTCATGCCGACTCCGTACAGTATATGAGCCGGAAGATCAAGCCGTGTGAAGAGAACTACCATTCGTACGAACTGGAAGTTTTAGCGATCGCGGAAGACCTCAAGAAATGGAGAGAATACCTGGCAGTAATAAAATTCAAAATAATAACGTACTGCAACGCCATGACAATGAGGAAGCGAGACGTCTCCCACCAAGAAATAATTAAAATTTGCTATTTAATACTGTTGAATATAGTAGATAAATGGGTCCATAGTATTGATTAGATATTGTTATAGATTATCGTACAATGAAAAATTCAACTTAATCAATGTAAAATGTGTCACCAGACATATGGCAGCATAGTGTAAACAAACAAATAATAGAAAATAAACATTTTCTTTATCCGAATCTTAATACATTGACATAGAAGTGCTAATATAAAATAAGGAGCGATAAATTATTATCGATACATAGTGCAAAACTGAAGAAAAAGTTCGATGAGGTTCGAAGGTTTTCATGGTTACAGGTAACAAGATAAACGGAAATAGTTTCCTTGTCACTTTTTGAGCAATGCGGATAGATGTTTTTTTTTTTGAACACTTAGTTTTTAAACTTTTTGCATACATAGGCATAACATAAGTATATTTGACATTTTTCCAATAGTGTCAATGACACTATTTACGTTAATATTGTTACCTGTCAGCATTTTCACTCAGCGGAACACTTGCAATTGGTAACCACACGTGCGTCAGTTTGCATTTATTGATTTTATACTTTCTAGCCTACTTTAATACAAAACCATTGTTTATAAAATATATACAAGTTATGCAGTTTTTACAAAAAAATCTCAATTTTTATATTCATGTTTTCATTTTATTACTCTGCTACATTTTTTTGTTTTTGCCCACTTTTGTGTGTCTCAAGTAAGCAGGCATGGCACACGAACACATCCGTGACTGCTTCCTGCATTAGTGCTACCCAATAGCGGGGAGGCCAGAGAGCATTCTCAGCTGCAATAGTGATTAAGTTTAGTATTTAGTCAAAGATTACATGATATGAAACTTATATACTTATCTATTATCTATGGGCCTCGATTGTGTTTTTGACAGCTCAAACTACAAGATCGAGGCCCAACAATTAGCTGGGTGTGGAAAAGTGGGCTACCTTATATAGGGTGTTTTTTATAGAGGTATAGAACTTTAAGTTGGCATTACTTTTCAAAATGGCGACCGATTTAACAGCTGCCAAGTGATTTATTTTCAGTTTGGTTTGGCAATTCATCATGAATAGACTCACGCCTGAACAACGCTCGTAAATAGTGCATTTTGTTTCGAAAATAATGGTTCTGTGGGGAAAACGTTCGAAAATTATAGCCACGACTAATTATATAATAACATCAACATTATTTATGAAGCCTTCATTATTTTATTTACGTTATTACGTAATTAATTACGTAATTTACGTAACTCAAATGTATTCAACGTATCATTAAAAATAAATATAAATTTTTATTATTTTAAGGAATTAGCTAGTCCGATGAAATTTTCGTCCTTCCTTTTTACTGGATACGAAAGTGAGCTTTACTTAATAGTCGTAAATATAGACTCCATCCGATGCGTGGCTGATGCGCAAAATTATAAAATAAATTTTTGAGTATCGCTCAACCGGAGAACATATCCACCAAAACTAATTTCGTTTTATCGTTTAATGCTTTAAATGTCAGTATCAACCGTGGGGTCCGAAGCAAAAAGTTTGTTTTGCGGGTTGTAGAAGTAACCTTTTCCGATTATATCAATTTCACAAAATTCCACAATTCATGATTTCAGTAATCCAACTTAAGGGATATTGTCATTCAATGTGATTTTGTTTTTGGTTTTACTTTTAATTTCACCTTTTCATGGCACGGCATGCTAAATCAATTCTTTTCGTCATTTTATACAGTCTATGTCTATATCCATCCAATTATTTTACATTGTGTTACATACTACGATTTCGTATAAATACACTGGCAAAAAAAGGATGGAAATTGCAATTTGCTTCCAATTCTACTCCTAAAGCAAAAATACAAAATCATTTCTTATAACGGTTATGCATAAATAAAATGTAAAAATATCCACTTCGAGATTCTTCTTCTTCTTTAAAATGGCAGCCATCATGAAGTAAGTTTGTCTGACAAGGTTGTCTGGAGCGAAATTATTTAAGTATTTTTTTCTGTATGTCCCGCGTCTACGAGGTGATATTGATAATTCTTGGAATAACTGCTAATATAGTTTTAAAATTTCGCTACTATTGGCTTAATGTGAGATCGAATTCTGAAGTAAATCCACATTAAACCTGCTACTGTTTTGAGTCCTCGATGTGCACTAGCAATAGTTTCATTACATGAAAATTTCCTCAGGATTTGACCACTAGCCAGACCAAAATCTAAAATGCTTTTACTAAATGAGTTCGTACGACGGTATGAAATGCCAATACCTCCGAGTATGTGTTTATGACATGGTAATAAGAGTTTCTAATACATTTATCAACCTGAGATGGCTTAAAATTATAGCAAATCGTTGATTTGGACAAATTTTAAAAAGTTTTAAACATATTTTCAAACAACTAAATATTGTATAACAAAATTTTACTCCAATTATCTTATAGAAAAACTTTTACGATTCCAAACCTCGTGTCAACAAAAGAGTTATTGCGGTATGTGACTCGAAAACTCATAATAACTACTAAGTATGGACGCAGTAGCAAAAGTCATTTTTAAATATTGTATTTTAGGATGATAAATAGAGAGTATAAATTTCCAATTGATTACAATTTTTAACAAAAATTAAGTAACTCTAAACGTTTGTATCGATTTTCCGAAAATAACGATTTTGTAGATACGGGGTTATCACAAAACGGAGACGAAATGGTGACGGTAATAGGGAAAATATTTACTTTGCGGCTTGCCGATCTATTCTGATCGTGGGAAATCTAACCTTTGCGCAAAACTTCGAACGGTTGACTGCATCTGTTATGCGATGGATACACGGCTTCACGGACACCTGACTCTCACATTGATCTCCAGTTGCGAAGAATCCGGCGATTTTTTACATTATTTTTAAAATTTGTCTCGCATTTATATATCGATTCACTCAAATATTATGCATAAAAGATACATATGTATAGGGTTTTAAAATAAGAATGATATGATTTCTTTAAAAAACACACTAATTATTAAAGAAATTCAAATGTTTTTTATTTAATATGAAGTACAATCGATACAATTAAGTTCTGAATATAACATCATTCAAATGGCCTCCACGACTTCTTTTGCAGGATCGAATTGGATGAACCCAATTTTGAGCACTTTTTCCACTAAATCAAGTCGTATGTCATGAATAGCACGCTCAATATTGACTTTTGCAGCTTGAAGAGAGTCTTCTTCTTCTTCTTTGGCGTAGGCACCGCTTACGCGATTATAGCCTCGTCAACAATAACGCGCCCCTCGTTTCTTCTTCTTGCTGTTTGGCGCCAGTTAGAAATACCAAGTGACACCAGGTCGCTCTCCACCTGATCTTTCCAACGGAGTGTAGGTCTCCCTCTTCCTCTGCTTCCACCAGCGGGTACTCCATCGAATCAAAGCTGGAGCGCTTTCATCTATTCGGACGACATGACCTAGCCAGCGTAGCCGCTGTCTCTTTATTCGCTGAGCTATGTCAATGTCGTCGTATAGCTCGTACAGCTCATCGTTCCATCGTCTGCGGTATTCGCCATTGCCAACGCGCAAAGGACCATAAATCTTCCGCAAAACTTTTCTCTCGAAAACTCCTAAAGCCGACTCATTGGATGTAGACATCGTCCAGGCTTCTGCACCATATGTCAGGACGGGAATGATGAGCGACTTGTAGAGTTTGTTTTTGGTTCGTCGAGAGAGGACTTTACTTTTCAATTGCCTACTCAGTCCAAAGTAGCACCTGTTGGCAAGAGTGATTCTGCGTTGGATTTCAAGGCTGACATTGTTGGTGTTGTTAATGCAGGATCCCAGATAGACGATGATGACAGGAGATATTTCGCCTTGCCCTCGTTCAGTACCAGACCCATTCGCTTCGCTTCTTTCTCTAATCTGGGGAAAGAAGAACTTACAGTACGGGTGTTATGACCAATTATATCAATATCATCGGCATACGCCAACAATTGCACACTCTTGTAGAATATTGTGCCTGGTCTGTTTAGCTGAGTTTCGTGGGGATATCAAATTGAGACATAGCGGCGTAGAGGCATTTCCTTATCGTGCTGTCGAAGGCAGCTTTAAAATCGATAAAAAGATGGTGTGTATCGATTCTTTTCTCCCGTGTCTTCTCCCAGATTTGGGACATGGTAAATATCTGGTCAATGGGGGATTTGCCAGGTCTAAAGCCACACTGATAAGGTCCAATCAGTTTGTTGACAGTGGGCTTTAGTCTTTCACACAATACGCTAGATAAGACCTTATATGCGATATTAAGGAGACTTATCCCACGATAATTGGCGCAGACCTTGGGGTCTCTCTTTTTTTGGATTGGGCAGAGCACACTTAGGTTCCATTCGTCAGGCATTCTTTCGTCCGACCATATTTTGCAAAGAAGCTGATGCATGCTCCTTGTCAGCTCTTCGCCGCCGTATTTGAATAGCTCTGCCGGTAAGCCATAGGCTCCCGCCGCTTTATTATTTTTTAAGCGGGCAATCCCTATTCGAACCTCTTCATAGTAGGTTGATGGTACGTCTATGTCATCGATTAGGGTTTTGAGTTCGCCATCTCCGAGGTTTTCACTCTCACTGCCAATGAGAAGGTTGGAGAAGTGTTCCTCCACACACTAAGTATGCTCTGGACATCTGTCCCCAGATTACCTCCGTGTAGGGATCACGAGTTTGCTCCGCTCTTGAGACCTTCTGTAAGTCGCTGCATCTTATTATAGAATTTTCGAGCATTACCTTTGTCGGTCAGCTTCTCAAGCTCTTCATACCCAAAAATTTCGGCCTCTTTTTTTCTGCAAATGCGTCCTGTTTTGCTCTTCAGTTCTCGGTATCTATACCACCCCTTGTTGTAGTCTATCGCAGAGCTGCGAGGTAGGCAGTCTGTTTTCTCTCCACTGCAGTTCGACATTCCTCATCGTACCAGTTGGTTTTCTGGTATTGCTGAAAACCAATTGTTTCCGAAGCAGCGGTACGCAAGGAATTTGATATTTCGTTCCACAGCTCCCTTATACCAAGTCGCTGATGAGTGCTCCCAGAGAGCAGGTGTGCAAGCCGAGTCAAGGCTTTTTTGTGTTTGTTGACGGGCGTTCTTTGCCACACAGAGGCGGGTGCGTATTTTTGCTGCTACAAGATAATGATCCGAGTCGATATTTGGCCCTCGGAACTTACGCACGTCTAGAACACTGGATACATGTCTTCCGTCTATCACAACGTGATCGATTTGGTTGCGTGTTTTACGATCTGGGGACAGCCATGTTGCTTGATGAATTTTCGTATATTGCCTAGCACAATTTTGACATCGTGACAATTAAGGGACCGGACATTCCAGGTGCATGCCCTCAAATCATGATCCTTAAAACGTTTTCGTCATCAAAAGGGGGGTCTCTCATCCGAAGCAATTGCTGATTTTTCATTGGAGTATAGTTTTTATGTGGTGGGTTCCAAACCCTACACACAACCGCAGGGGATTCGCCTTCTCACTTTAGCTCGCCCAAAACGGATGTTTGTTGGCTATCCAGAGGATACTTGGTCTAAAACCGGTCGTGAGCTGCTCGAAGCATATGTGAAAGAATCGTTTCTGGCCACCTCCAAGTGAATGGCAGTCAGAAACTTTCCTCACTTGCGTGAACTTCTACACATGGCTCCATCCTCCTTGAATAGAGTCTGGTTTATTGCTAAAGACCAATGACTTCAAATAACCCCACAAAAAGTAGTCTAATGGTGTTAAATCACAACTTCTTGAAAGAATTCGGTTGTTGCACGAGCTGTGTGACACGTAGCCCCGTCTTGTTGGAACCAGATGTTCAGATCAACTTCTTCCAACTGTAGCCATAAAAAGTTGGTTATCAACGATCTATACCGCTCTCCATTGAAAGTAACAGTGCTACCAGCTTCATTTAGAAAGGAGTACGGACCGATGATTACACCAGGCTAAAACCACACCAAACTGTCAATTTAGGTGAATGTAATGGTTGTTCATGAATAATTTGTGGATTTTCTTCGCACCAGAATCGCAAGTTTTATTTATTTACCGCACCACTCAGATGAAAGTGAGCCTCATCGGAGATAATTTTCTTAAAAAAATCGTTTTCGTTTTCATGATTTTCCAAGGCAAAATCAGCCAATTCAATACAATGAAAAAAAAGACTGGTCATGACCCATTAAAAATGGCCAAAACGACACTTAGAAATCATATCATCCCTATTGGAAAACCCTTTATTTATAAATGTGGTGTAAATGTGTTAACAAACTATCAAAAAATTGATCGCGAAATGAAATATTTATTTTTTAAGGCCGGTACGCAGCTCTTATGAAAAAAACTCCTATATTTCGTCGATGGAAAAATGTAGTAAGCACGGAGATTTGACAGATTGATCTTCTATTGGGAACAGCTATTTACATAGGAAAGAGATATGCAAACGTAAATAACGAAAAACATGAGTGGAGCGCGGTAATTATCTGATTATATATATTGTAGTGTATATGCTTAAAAACTTTAAAAATTGACAGTGGAAAATTGAATTTTTTTCTTTCAAGGTTCGTACTGCTTCCTTAAAATAATTTCCTACATAGTTCTTTTACACTTTTTTTTGGTGTTCGTTAGAGCTGCTTACCGAACATATATACAACACTTTTCATACAATAAAATATATATAAACACTTTTCATACAATGCATATAAAATTTTGAGCTTGAAGACGGCTTACACAGATTACAAATCTGAGGAGGAACTCGGAAAAATTTGAATAAAATTAAAAAACGAAATTTCTTGCTTTGGGAATGAATAGTTTTCGGGATTTTGTCCAGTCCAAAATTTGCTCAACACAATTTTCTTCTAAAGCTCTTAAATTGTCTCTAATATTATTTATGCCCTTATTAATTTGTGTTGTCAACATTACAACTCTACTCAATTTTTTTTGTGGATTATTGTTCACAACCAATTCTAGTAGCCTTTAAGTTATTAATGCAACTGAAATCATCCGATAGTCTCCTGAGCCTTTTGTAAATTTTAAGACCAAATTTATTAAAAATGGATATATCCATTTAAATGGGGTTTTCTTAAGGTGGAGAGGAAAAAAACGTATTAGACGGCATCCTAAAGACAAACTAATCCGTTAATAAGGCAACATAATTTATTCGTTCCAATAAATTTCCAATTAATTTCAGTTAATTTCATACTAATATATAAGCATCCTCAAAAAATAACACAAAACCCATTTTGCTAATATGTTAAATGGTATTCAAATATCAATATTAACTTAACAAGAAAAAAATGCATTCCATAACATAGTGTAAAGCAGCACTGTATAACTGTATGTATAATGTTGGAGCGGCTTAAAGACTGGTATTAGATTTTAAGGAATCGTTGTACAAATATTATATATTTCTAATATTTTTTTTTAAATATTATTTTTTCTTTGGCGGTTTCTTAAGGTAATTTCGAATGTTTTTTGTTTTTCATTCCATATACTTACTTGCGTACTTCCCATTTTTTTAATATAATTTATTTTTGGGTTTACCTATCCTTCGAGCAACTTCATTTTGGATTCTGCTGCATTCGTTATGTTTTTTCCCGGTGGTGGAACTTGACATTCATTATTAATCGGCTGATCAGTCGTCTACTCCAAGCACATGCCTGCAAGGATTACTTGACTAGTGTACTTCATCCTGTGAAAGACGACCTGCGGTCGCCACAAAACTTTCATTATTTTATGCCAACGTCCACTTTGTGTTGGTTTTATGTAAATCCACACCTACACAGAGAAAATGAAAAAATTCTAATAGATTTTTAGATTAGATTTTCTGAAATGATTTGCTTGTTTAAGAGTTTATTGCATATCTACAAATTTTATTGAAAATATTAACAAGGTTTTATCCATTTTAATGTTTCGCGTCAAAAAAAAAACAACTGCTAATAAGTATTGGTCTAAATTTTTGCAATATTCTAAATTTAGTTGTGCACCATGATAGGGTAAAAAGTTAACGAACTCAAGCAAAAACCAGCTGATCGATATTTGAGTTTAAGTAATAATACAAAGTAGACAACAGACAACTCAACTAACAACTTATTAGTTGTGAATCAGCAGCATTAAATAATCTTTATCAGATAAAATTTAACTATTTGATACTGTATGATTTGTGGAATCTGTGGAAGTTGATGCTTGTTTTCTTAAAATTGCTTTAAGTTTTTATTTTCAAACGACTTAAAGACCTAAGGTTTTCATTAAAATTTCCGAGTTAACTATAAATTTACTTAACTAATTTTAACATTTATAAAAATAATTTGAACTTAAATTTCAAAAAATAGATTGCAGGATAACATTAATAATATCTTACTTTATTTACAATTTATATCAATTCGGTCGTTATTTGTTCGAATACAGTTTGCATTGTTTTATGCAGCTTATACGCAATCGACAGATGTTTGCGGTTTCTCTGTGATTTGATTGCCAGTGCACCGGTAGCTGATGTTAATACCTACGATTCGATTCGACTTTTACACTCATCGACGAAGAGCTCTGGAAAAACTAAACGTAACAGGTACACTTCAACCACTCTGCTTACATTAGACTGGTGATACTAATCGATACGGTACCGAGTCTGTTGTAGTTGACAGTTATAAATTATCTCTAAAAGGTATTCGCTCAAACACTTGACGCTGCGAAACTGGAGTCTGGTCTCTAAAAGGTGCGGACCCGACGACTCCTCTCCTTTCGGTACTGTTTAAGATCCGACTGAAGACAATTGCGATCACGGTTGATATCCCAGACATATTTCACAAAATTTGTGTTTTGCAAGACCAAACCATTTTACGTCTTCCTGTGACTGGTTATGTCTGCATTCGGCCCACTTGGACTTCTCGGCTTCTATGTGATATACGGGAGAGTTATTTTGTAAGAAATGTGGAAGGCTAGGTCCGACTAGGATAGCCCAAGCCTCTATGATCAATTCAAGTGGAAAAGATGGTTTAACTTCATTCCAAGATTAGAAAGACTTAAAATTCCAAGATGCTATATTGGTATTGGTGGAACTCCTAAAAAAGAATTGCAGATATTTGTTGATGAAAGTGAAAGCAGCCAAGCGATATTTGCTATCTCCGATACTTATACAGCGATACAATCAACTGTACTAAGGTCGGGAGTAAAACGAATCTCATTTTTTCCATATTGATAGCAGTATATATTGGTCAGATACAAAGGTTTAGTGGTCCTCCGTTTTTGTACCTGTTTAAGCGCGTCGCTTAAATTAACATTAAAAAATGTATGTAACTGCCGTGCGCGTGGAGTAACCCATCTATTCCCAATATCCATTTATCCCTATCACGCGCCAACCCTCGCTGTTCCAACAAGCAGCCACAACAACACCATCAGATGCAGTCTTCAAGTAATAAAGGGCAGTAAAAGGGTTTGGGCCAAATCAGTAAGTAAGCAATTTTAAATTTCCATAATTTTCATAAAGTAATTTAATGGGAATCCATATCAATATAAAAGGAATGGGTAGAATTCTATTTTATTCGATGTTTTGAAATCTTAATATTTTGTTTTGCGTACTTTCTTATAATTCTTCATCATTAAGCACTACACTGAAAATAAGAAAATACGCAAAATAATTGGAAATATATTTATCTTCCTAAGCAAGAACTTTACTAACAATGTTTCCTGCGCGTCCAGTTGAATTTCTGAAATTAAACAATTAATTATAAATATTAAAATTATTAAATACACAAGCGCAGAGTTGTACAGTTTTAGTTTTTAAATTTCTTTTCTTAAAAAAAATAAAAACACTTTTTATTTATTTTTATTAAAATATCTTTATTTTAATAATTTGGTTTACCGCGAGACTGCTAAAATCAGACTGGCTTAAAACTAAAATTTCTTAATATTAAATGCAAAATTTTATTAAGAGGAAATTCTTATCAACAAATACAAAACTACATTTGTTGTTTTTGGTACAATAAAAGAATCGCACTATTGGCGTGTGCCGGAAATGCAATTTATTATTTGCAAAACAATTCTAGAGAATTAAGTAAATTTATTATTTGTAATACAGTTCCCACGAATTATCTTGTATATAAATTTATTGGCACGTACCGGAAGTGTACCAGACTTAGTGAGTTAAGTCGTATTACGTGTTATATTGGATTCATATTATGTAAGGGGTTTTTAGTATGACCAAAATAATATTAAGGGGATAGTGGGAGATACTACAACATCCTCACCATTAGTTTGAGGCTCCGACGAAATTGTATTATTTTTACTGGGTTATTTATAGTGGTTTCATTATTTAATTCTAGGTTTGGAATGTATGTTGTTTGTCTGTTCTTAAAGTGTCTTTAATTTTTGTTATAAGATTAGGTAAGATAATTTTATTGTACAATTTTATTTTAACATTGGTAAAAGTTTTATTTAACACGTTAATTTCACAATTTTAAAATTTGATTAAACAATTTCCTGTAATTTGCAATTTAGCTTTGTTGCAATTATTGTTTGCAATTAGCTTCTTCGAAGCTTAGTATATTATTTAAATAAGTATCGTTAATTTTTATAAGATTTCTTTTTAGATTATTCTTAATATAAGTACTATAAATATTGTTTTCTAAATCTTTGAGAACATCAGAATGGTTAACCTTTATGGATTTATTATTTTTGCCAGGAATGGGTACGAATGTCACCATGGGTAGTGGGTCTTGCGAATATTGTGATATACAGCGAATTGTTATAATGTTACCTTCGTGAAGTGCTATGGATAATTTAATATTGGTGTAACTGTCAAAGTCTGTGTTCAAGTTCGGCTTGAGTTAGAATATCTGTGGGGATGATGCTCAGTTTCCCGGAGAAAATAATCTGCCCGATGTCGTCTACATGATGCCGTAAGAGTGAGATGTCATCGTTAATCTGGTATATGTGTTCTATAAATGTTATCTCGTCTTCTATAATTGAAATTTTGTTTCCTATAATATTCTTGATTTTAGTTAAGTAATCTCTGATAGTGTTTTTCTGATAGTTTATATGATTAGTTATGTTCTGGATTTGGAAGTTCATGACATTGTTTATATAGGTTAGTTTGTTCATCTTGTTTGTTAGGTTTTCGTCGTTTGCGTGTAGCAACTTAAGAGTTTCCATTGCACCTGCAATTGTTTTAAGGCCTTTGCCTACAATGTTTAGGAGAGTCCGTTTCTTTCGGAAAGGTAAATTAAGATTTTCTATTTTTGCCTTTAATAGCATAAAGTTCTTTTTTACTGATTCGCTACTGGATGTCTTTAGGATGTCAATGTTGGTTTTGATTATTTCCATAGTTCGTTCATATTCTGTGGTGTTTATTATATGCAGCACCTTTACGTACTGTTCAATAATTTGGTTTCTCCTCTTTTAATTTTTATGTATCCGTTATTATTCGAAAGGTCTTGTAAATCGATAGTTTGAGCACTAACGGTTTTAGCAATTGTTACTATTATTATAATCCATTTAATCATCTAAAACAAAAGTGTAGTTTTAATTCTGCCTGTAATTGTTTTTGGTTATAAGTAATGAGCTGTATTCAAAGGCCTATTTTTGTTGGAAACATTATTTTTTCATTGAATATTTTGTTATACAACAAAGAAAAAATGTTAGAAGTGACAGCTGTTTCGGAGATCACCACATCTCCTTATCAGGCTTCTTTTGCCAGGAATCGAACCGATAGATTCTGGCATCACAGGCGAGTGCTCTACCAACTGAGCCAACGCCTGCCATGTAATCTGTTGTTGTATTATTCAATTTTTTACTAACCAACAACTATTAAGTGCGCTAATATTTAGCCGCTATTTTTACTTAATGTTGGTTTGTTGTATAACAAAATATTCAATGAAAAAATTATGTTTCCAACAAAAATAGGCCTTTGAATACAGCTCATTACTTATAACCAAAAAGTGTAGTTTTTTAAGTTTTGCTTTGATTGTGGGGTTACTTTTATTCTGGTATTTCTTTTCTGGTCTTATATGTGGTTTGTAATATTTATGACCTGTCTTTGTATTCTCCGTGTGATTTTCATCAATTTTCTTGGATTCTATCATTCTATATTTCCTATGATTTTTGCCCCCTCGAATTTCGCTTATGTAGTTAGTACCTTCATCTACCTCTATATCAGTCCTACTTTTATTAAGTTTACTTATATAACTCTGTTTTTTCTTTAGTACTAAATCGTGTATCTCTGGATATTTATCTTCATTTACTTTACCGTTGACGAAATCTATTGGTTTAATTTGTGTAGTACTATGAATAGTGTTGTTATAAAATCCTATAATACGGGATACTTTCTCCTCTGTCGTTTCGTTTTTGGGCTGTTCATCATGTCGTAGCAGTCTTAAGTCTTCATTCAGTGTGTTATGGAGTTGTTCGATATCCGCATTAGACATATGGTTACTATTTGAAGTGTAGTGTATATTAATATTCTCTTTCTTTAAGAATTCCTTCACCGGAATGGCTTTAAATCCTAACACGTTGTCAACAACAGTATTTCTATTTTGCCAAATATGCTAATGTATTGAATCAATTTCGTTTTAAAATCCACCCACGATATTCCATTAATTTTTTAAGCTATCGCATGCTTGGTAAACTTATCAATCATGGTTACATATAACCGTTTCTCTAATGTATAGAAAACGTATTCTAGGTGGTCTTCTGTCATATTTTTCTAGAGTACATACCTCACAGTTGTTAATAAACTGGGTTATTCTTATTTTAAGTTTGGGATTATAAATTCTTTTTTTAGTTCTTCGAACACTGATTGAATACCTCTGTGGTTTTTGCTTAAATGTTCTTCTTCAATTATTTTGGTAAGCTCAAATTCGTATTTTATGTCGTCTAGTTTTTTAAAGCACCTAACTAATTTGAATCCGTTATTACTTGAGAAGAATTCTCTATAGGTATCCTTGAAAGTATTGCAAAATTCATTTTCTATTAGGACGGCATTTACTTGAGTTGGGTGACAAAGGTTTTTCAAGATCATAATTGCGTATTCTTTACCTAACTCCTTAATTGTTATTGTTTTCCTAATGTTCTTAAAAATAGTTTCGGTTTTTATCCGTGCTGATCCGGAATGAATTTTTTATGATGCCTTGATTTTCAAACAAATTTATAGGAGATCACTCTCTGTTAAATTTGGTTGGATGACTTCTAGTGAGTTAATGTTGGCGGGTTGTTTTTCGATTCTGGATAGTGCGTCCGCATGACTGTTTTCGTCCCTTTTTTATACTTTATCTCATAGTCAAATTCTGACAGTTTTAGTCTCCACCTGACTAGCTTTGAGTTTGGTTCTTTAATTGAAAAAAGCCAAGTTAGTGGCTTGTGGTCCGTTTCAATTGTAAATTTTCGTCCGAAGAGGTATGGCCGGAAATATTTAGTAGCCCAGACGATGGCTAAAAGCTCCTTCTCAATAGTGCTATAATTACACTCATGTTCGTTAAGAGTACGGCTTGCATATCAAATGGGGTGGTTTTCTTGTGAAAGTATTGCTCCTAAAGCAATAATCCTTTATGAATTTGCGGTAGTAACCAATTAAGCCGAGGAATTGTTTAATTTGTTTAGGTGTTTTTAGTATAGGGAAATTAATTACGCATTATATTTTTTTTGGATTGGGTTTTATACCCTCTAATGTCACGATGTGGAACTCGGTTTCCTTTTTTAGAAATTCGGATTAGTCTTGTTGTATTTTGAGGTTGAGAATTCGAAAATATTATTACGTCGTCCAGGTAAACTGGACAGATTTTGTTGATATAATCTTTAAGTATGTGATTCATTAACCTTTGGAATATCGCTGAGGCTGTCTTTATGCCAAATGGCATTCGTAGGAGTTCATAGTGTCCTCCTTCGACAGTGAAGGCGGTCTTCTGAATATCTTCTTCCTTAATCTCTATTTGGTGAAATCCTCGCCAAATCCAAAGTGGTGAAATACTGGCATCTTCCCAGTTTGTCGAGGATTTCATCAATATTTGGAATCGGATACCTGTCATCTATGGTTACTTCATTGAGTTTCCGATAATCGATGACAAGCCTCCATTTGGGTTTTCCACTTGCATCGGCCTTCTTCGCTACGATCCAAATGGGTACATAGTAAGGAGAATTGCTATGTATAATAATGTTATTATCAAGCATATCCTGAATTTTTGCTTGAACTTCATTTTTGTATACAAAAGGGTAACGATATGATTTAGTGTGTATGGGAATATTGTTTGTAGTCCTAATTTCATGTTTTATGGCCGAAGTAAAGGTTAATTCAGTATTTTCTTGATAAAATATGTCTGAATATTTTTTTACTACTTTTAAAAGTATTGTCTTCTCTTCGGAATTAAGATGTTCCGTTCGGATTTGTCCAAGAAGTGGTTTAGGTTCATATTTTTCTATTATGCTGAAATTTTCGTGGTCTACCTTCTGGTAGTTACACGATTATTTTCGGACAATAATTTAACATATACTGCTTGATTTTCTGTATTTAGGATACCCTCACTTAAAATCCTTGAATCATTTTCTTCCATAAAATAAATTAACTCGGGGTCATTTGGTGTCTGCATCCGTTTTCTTTTTCAAAATGCATTGCAAACAAATCAGCGCAAATGGTTATTTCTCTTTTCTTATAATCTATAAGTGCATTAAATGATCTTAATATGTCATTACCTGTTAGGCCATCGTAGAAGTTATGGAATTTTGTTATGTAAAATTCGAGCGTTTCACTCGATCCGTTAGTATTAAATTCTTTAAAAGTGGGTACTATTGCTTTTTTATTTATGTAAATTTGGTGTTGCATGGTTCTAATAAGAATTGGGTTTGTTTCGAAGATTCTTTTTGGGTGACAAATTCCTGGGTTGAGGATGGAATTTGTCGCTCCTGTATCAATTATTAATTTTTTAAATCCTAATTTTGTTTTAATTTTTATAAATGGAAGTTTGTATCTGAGGCCGATTCCCGAAAATTTTCCGTTGTTTCGATCTTGCCAATGTCCATCGGTTCAGGTTGGTTTCTAAAGCTTTGTCTATTTAGATGGAGTTGAGGATTTTGTTGAGCATGATTCTGCATGCATGAAATTTCTTCCATGGTTATTAAATGGTTGTTGGGAGTTCTGACTGTGACGGTTGGAATTTGGATTATTCTTTGACCTGAAATTTTGGTTAAAATTACGTGTTTTGAAATCTTGATGTTGATAAATCTATCTGAATTTAGATTTATTTTTTTGTTGGTTATGTACTCGAAGGTGAGCATATCCCGCTTCGAAGAGGATGTTCATTGCTCCTTCCAAAGTGTCTGGGTTTTTGCAGGCTAAATAGTCTTCATAGATTCAGGGAGTTTGGATTTAAAAATGTTAAGAGCTGTACGGGAGTTATTTTGAGCAACAGCGTTTACTGCTCCTGATTCTTGCCCAAGTACGAATAAGGTCTTATTGTTAAGATGCCTAAGTTTACTCTTTATTTCGTCAAAGAAGTCTAGGCTAGTTGTTTTAAATGTAGTTGCCCTGAGTGAATCGAAGAGTTCGTAGCAACTTAGTCGGTCCCCAAAATTATGTTGTAGTACTGTTTTGATGTCGCTCCAGGAAATTACCTGACAATTAATTTCGATAATTTCTTTGTCTACTTTTGATTAAGTCGGAAAACAGTCCTTGTGACAGTTCGTCATATGTCTGTAGTATAGGGTGTATACTATCTATTAAATTTAAAAATGTTTGGAGGTCCCTATTATCGCCATTGAATTCGGGGAGGTTTCCCAAATATTTAATGGGGTCAAACTGTATTTGAGCCATTTCGCACTAAATTCTAGTTCTGTTTTTGTTTCTTATTTGAGATTGCCTTTTGGCTTTTGTTCTGATTCTTCTAACGAAATTTATTAGTTGTCTACAATTTTCTGTCTTTTTATATAGTACATATATATATATATATATAATTAAGTTTACTTATTGCTACCTTATATGTGTTTTTCTTGCGACTGATGTCCCTTTTAGATGGTGTTCCTCTTCTGGTAAGTTGCCGTTGGGGTCCTTTTAAGTATCTTGGTGTGTGCTGATGATTCTTTCTTGTTAGTCAAGGCTTTCTTTTGAGTTTTGATATTCGAAGGGTTTAGGTTTTTGACGATCAGGACAATCTTTTTGTCCATAGAACGGACGAAAGTTATTGGTTTTTGTTTGAAAGTTTAGAGTTTTTGATAATTTGAACAATATTTATTTATTTTTGTTGCTTAAAAGTTAAGGAATTTTTCCCTTTTTTTTTTTGATAATGTGAATTTCGCGAAAAAGTTTTTTTTGTTGATAGTTTGAACAATCTTTTGTTCATAAAGCACAGAACATATATATATATATATATATATATATATATATATATATTTCCACCCTTGTGGCAATCTTCTGCCAACAATTTTGCGAAAAAGTTTTTTTCTCTTTGCACTACCGCGTTAAGGGATTAAAATTCGCGTACTACCGACTGCGCCAGTTTTAGTTTTTAAATTTCTTTTCTTAAAAAAAAATTAAAAACACTTTTTATTTATTTTTATTAAAATATCTTTATTTTAATAATTTGGTTTACCGCGAGACTGCTAAAATCAGACTGGCTTAAAACTAAAATTTCTTAATATTAAATTCAATTTTTTATTAAGAGGAAATGCTTATCAACAAATACAAAACTACATTAAAAAAGCTTTAGGTTTACCTTGCATATTTGGTCAGTTGTTTTTGGTACAATAAAAGAATCGCACTATTGGCATGTGCCTGAAATGCAATTTATTATTTGCAAAACAATTCTAGAGAATTAGGTAAATTTATTATTTGTAATACAGTTCCCACGAATTATATTGTATTTAAATTTATTGGCATGTGTCGGAAGTGTACCAGACTTAGGAAGTTAAGTTTGTATTACGTGTTATATTGGGTTCATATTATGTAAGAGGTTTTTAGTGTGACCAAAATAATATTAACGGGATAGTGGGAGATACTATAACATTGTACCTCCATCGGATTCGGTTCTAGCATTTTGGTAAACAACTATTGCGCATGATTGATCCGATATTTTTCAAACAAGTTCTACTAATCTATTTAAAGAAAACATTCATAATTTATGTGAACATACTTGATGTTCTTAAACTATTAACAAAAAGTCTTGCAGCACAATAACCCTACTTCGAATTAATTGTTTCACGAAGCCATTGTACAGCCTCCATAGTAACATAACTTCTCGTCTATTTCCGCTTCCGGCGAACAGCTGAGATCACCTGATCGTCTTCGTTTCTCATTTCGGTTGTCATTCGTAACTTCGAGCGCTGGGATGCATTAGCATGCATTACATTGCAAAAAAAAAGTACCTATAACTAAATGACATAAAATGATGCTGAAATTGGAAAAAATAATAATTTATTTCATTATTAAGTACATGGAAATGTTAAAAGTATTATTTACAAGTTATTTTCATTAATATTTGAATAGTTTATTAACTTTTTTATACATTTAATAAGTAATTGTAATATTGAATGGGACCTCACAAATGCAGCCATGCGTAATTATTTTCTTTATTGTATTTCCTCTTATTCGCATTTCAATATGCAGATTTATTGTTTTGTTGATGAAGGTAAATATAGTTTTCGTTATTAAAAACGCTTATTTACTAATGAACTTTTTCATTTATAGGTAAAGGAAGTGGTGAACTACTAGCCATATTTGATCTACGACGTATACAAAAGATTTTTATTGGGTTATTATATTTCCTTTTGTATACGTAACAAGATGCAGATTTATTGTTTGGCAGACGAAGGTATATATAGTTTTCGTTATTAAAAACGCTTATTTACTAATAAACTTCTTGATTTATAGATACAGGAACTGCTGTACTCCGCATGCATACGCATACGCATACGTATATACGAATATATATTCTACCACATATATGTACATATGATTTATACCTCGGTACCATGAGCTGCTATACGAAACCATGTGGAGCGCAGTCGCAAGGATAGGATGGCAAGTGCCAATTGATTATTGTTGAGCCTAGACACACACGCTGCAACAAGACAAATAATATTCTGCCACCTAACAAGAAATGTAAATCCCAACATATTTTCCGCTTTATTATATTGGGATGGTGATATGCTTAGGCATGTAAATTTAGTGTGCCCTAGAAGGAAATACGCGATACTGTGATTTGTGAAAGGTTTGCCGCAATGGTGGTAGTATATTTAATGATTTAAATGTAAAATAAATACACAGAAACTTCTACAAAATACATGTTTGAAATCTGCATTTGGCTATGTTTAAACAAAATGTGTGCTACATACAGTTTTCAGTGAGTTGCGCCTAATAAAATCAGGTTGCTGTATGTATATTCCCGTATAGAATATGCTTCATTTTGGGTCTCGTGAGGTCGTATGTGTACAAGTACCTGAAGTGCGGAATTCTAACCCAAGTAAAAAAACGCACCAAATTTTGTATGAAATTTGTTTCATTGTTGTAATATTACTGTCATATAATTTAATAAAGGTGTTAAATACATATGTCAATGAAACCAACAAAATATATTTTATTGAATAGTGTAGTTTTATTAAATAAAAACATTTTAATTAGAATGCTATATACCATACATATATATACAGTACAATGTACTTAATTACAACTACGGTTTATATAAATTTCTGTATGTGCTCAGTCAAGTACAGTATACATTATTCAGTTAAACTGAATTTAGTTTTTCATTGCATGCCTCGAAAATAACATTGGTTTTCGGCGCTGCCAGTACATAGTATCCAAGTTAACTCAATAAACTAAAATTGCACAAACCTGAATTAATGTTTCTTAAAATGAAAGTCATTTTTTAAGCTCGAACTTCAAAGTTCATTGTGTTTTGAACTATATTCTTTTCAATTTTTCATTTCACAAGGAAACCAATACAAATCTTATATACATATGTATACTCATATTTTTAAACTAACATATTTCAGTTAATTTTCTTTTTAGACAAATAACTACATACATAAATGTTACACTGGCACTGTGGCAACGCCACGATGCAGCAGCACAGGAGTAGAAGAGTCAGTCGTTTTGAAGCAGTCGTTTGAAGCAGTCGTGTCAGGCGGTAGTCGTCGGCAGAGCATTCGTTCGGTCTCTTGATCATTTGAATTGTTTTTTTATTATTTATTCATCTCATCAATAAACATTATTACATTTATATTATCAATAAACATTATTACATTTGGGGGCTCAATCCGTTGGACATCGGTTTTTGTGCCATTTTGAAGAGGAGTTAAGGAGATAAGGTGTATTAATCGTAAGCTATTGGAAGGAAACTGTACTTCTACAGTTGCGTGTTCGGTCGCGAGAAGTTGTTGTTGTTCGCAGAAATCAGTTTGCGCATACGAACTTCGAGAAAAATAAAATTCCGAACGCAAGCGCAGCAAGAAATACCACCAAACTACAGCAGCAGACAAAGCCGGGACCGAAAGCGAGACAGCCGTATAACACACGTTCCACACAGCAGAGAGAAAACGTAGATGCACAGGCGCAGGCGAACGAGCAGCAGACAAAGCCGGGAACGCAAGTGAAATAGCTGTACAACACACGATCCACACAGCATAGAGCAAACGTAGATACACAGGCGCAGGCGAACGAGCAAAGAGAAGCTAAGCGTAGCTAAAGACACCATGGAAAGTGATGCACAGAGAATAGCAGAAACAGAAGCAGTACAGAGGGAACAAAACAAAAATGTTGACAGCCAAAATAACGATTTGCTTAAGCAATTGATTCAATTATTGACGCTTAAAATGCAAGCGGACGAAATAAGGCAAACTGACTCCAAGATTGTGGCAGAAAGTTTCGAGAAAATAATACCCGATTTTGATGGGGAAAACATGCCAGTTAAGCATTGGTTTGCTAATTTCGAAATGAATGCTGATGCGTACGGATTAAGTGATAAGCAAAAGTACGTGCAGGCTAGGGCGAAGATGACAAAAACTGCAAAACTATTTCTCGAATCTGTGGCAGTTTACGAATATAGTGCAATGCGTAAAATGTTAGAAGACGAATTTGATCGTTCAAAGGTGTGTAGTGCGGATGTCCATGCAGAATTGCGGAAACGGGAAAAACGTAAACACGAGAGCTTTCACGAATACACGTTGCAGATGAAAAAGGTGGCTTCACGTAGTGATATTGACACGCAGTCGGTGATTCGTTACATTGTTGAGGGACTGCAATTAAAGTACGAGTTTAAGTACAACATTTCCAGCTGCAAATCGTATAAAGAGCTGCAAGAACAGTACGAAATCTACGAGCGAGTAGTGGGAAATGAGAAGTCCAATAAGTTAGACAATAGGCCATTCCAGCCGAACGAGAAGCATAATCACAAGGGCAATGAAAAGAAAATTCACTGCTTTAACTGTGGTTCAGCTGACCATTTGCGGAAAGACTGCCAAGCAGATATGAAGTGTTTTCGTTGTAATAAGAGTGGTCATATGTCTAAACAATGCCCAACTGTAGCTGCAGCAGTAAATTTGGTTCAAAATGCAAGTCGCTGTAAGAGCTTGAAATTAAACAATGTCGAAGTGAGCTGTTTGGTGGACACGGGCGCGGATATTACGATACTGAAAAAGAGTGTGTTCGACAAAATTGGTAGCTGTAGTTTGCAGAAATGTGTTGCCCATCTACGTGGCCTAGGCAATAAGATTACACGTCCAATTGGTTATTTTGTCGCTGATGTTAAGGTTGATGGCATGCACACGCTACAGAAGTTCGTTGTTGTAGCAGATAGGGACATTGTATACGATGTACTTCTGGGTTACGACTTCATTTCAAAGTTTAACTTAACGACAACGGCAGATGGATATAAGTTTTCTCCTCTGGTGGAGGGGGAAACTAATGAGGACTTTAATCAGATGAGTATTTATAACATAGTTGAAACAAATTCTTATGTTGATGTACCTCCGCAGTACGACACTGAAGTGCGCTCAATGATCAGTAACTACAAGCCGGCGGAATCTGGTGCTGAATGTCCAGTCATGCTGAAAATAATTCCGGATGGGGAAGTGGTCCCATTTCGTCATTCGCCAAGCCGTATTCCTGTCGCTGAAGTCGAAGCAGTTCACACGCAGATCGATGAATGGCTCGAAGCTGGAATTATACGACAGTCTTCGTCATATTTTGCCAGTCGCATCGTGGTGGTTAAAAAAAATGACGGCACAAATCGCATATGTGTCGACTTTCGAAAACTGAATTCGATGGTGCTGAAAGATTGCTTTCCCGTGCCGATAATCAACGATATACTCGAAAAGCTGCAGAAATCGAAATTTTTTACTGTTATGCATCTGGAAAACGGGTTTTTCCACGTTCCAATCGAAGAGGATAGCAAAAAGTACACCACTTTCGTTACGAGAAGGAGGCTTTACGAATTTAATAGAGCACCTTTTGGGCTTTGCAACTCGCCCGCAGTTTTTATACGTTTCGTTAACTATCTTTTTCAAAGCCTCATCAATGATAATGTTCTAGATTTGTATATGGACGATATTATTCATGCGGAAACAGCTGAAGAATGCCTTCGGAAAATGAAGTTGGTTTTTGGAACAGCAGCGAAATATGGTTTGAGAGTGAAGTGGCAAAAGTGTCGTTTTCTGCAGACATCAATAAGTTTCTTGGGACACTATATTAAAAACGGATGTGTATGGCCAGGTAAAGAGAAGACGGATGCAGTTAGGAAGTTTCCAATCCCGAAGAATATTAAAGCCGTACAGTCGTTTTTGGGATTAACTGGTTTCTTCCGGAGATTCATAAAGGGTTATTCACACATCGCCAGGCCGTTGACAAATCTGCTACGCAAAGATTCAGTGTTCGTTATGGGTTTAGTGGAGCTCGATGCAATTCAACAACTGAAAGATGCTTTGACGAAGGAGCCAGTATTAAGGTTGTACAGCAGAAATGCAGAAACGGAGGTGCACACGGACGCATGGAAAAACGGTTTCGGTGCGACGCTAATGCAGTGGTTCGACGGCCAGCTTTATCCAGTGTACTTCTGGAGTAAGAAGTCGACAGAAGCAGAGGGACGACAACATAGCTACGTACTGGAAGCAGAAACGGTATATCTGGCATTTAAAAAATTTCGGCATTACAGTTGCGTCATGGGTTGTGTATTTACAAGACTTCAGTTTCATGGTGGAGCACCGTTCGGGCGAAAGACTGAAACACGTTGATGGACTGAGTCGCTACCCTCAGCAGGTAATGCTGGTGTCATCAGAAATAGCGGCACGAATAAAGAAAGCACAACAAAATGATACGATGATAAAAGCTGTTGCAGAGATACTTACCAGTCGGCCGTATGAGGCATTCAAGATGAAAGGCGGTTTGATGTACAAATCGATAGATGGTAATGATCTTCTAGTGGTCCCAAAGCTGATGGAGAAAGAAATTATTGTTGACGCCCACAATGCTGGTCATTTCGCCGTACAAAAAACCATGCATGATATTCAGCAATATTATTGGATACCTCACCTGGAGCACAAGGTTACGCAGGTTATCAACAACTGCGTAAAATGTATAATTTATAATAAGAAGCTTGGCAAAAAAGAAGGATATCTGAATTCTATCGAGAAAGGAGACCAGCCGTTGCATACGTTGCATGTCGACCATCTGGGTCCTATGGACGCAACCTCGAAGCAGTATAAGTACATTCTAGCTATGGTCGATGCGTTCACAAAATTTGTGTGGTTATACCCCACAAAGAGTACCAGTTGTGAGGAAACGATTCAGAAGATGGGGTTGTGGTCGGAAATATTCGGCAACCCGACTCGCATTATAACAGACCGAGGTACAGCATTTACGGCACACATGTTTGCAGAGTACATAAAAGACAAAGGTATTCAACACATCTGGGGTACAGCTGGAGTTCCACGAGGGAACGGTCAGATCGAGAGAGTGAATCGTTCAGTTTTGTCGATCATTGCGAAGTTATCTTCGGAAGAGCCAGCGAAATGGTTCAAATTTGTGCCAAAGGTGCAGCAAGCAATAAATTCTCATGTCCACGTCTCTACGAAACGTTCACCGTTCGAACTTATGTTCGGTGTTAAAATGAACAACAAGTGCAGTGACCACATAATACAATTACTAGAGGAGGAAATTTATAACTCTTTTGATGAAGATCGACGGCAGTTACGCCGAGATGCAAAAGTTGAGATTGAGCGAGCGCAATTAGACTCTAAGAAGCAATTTGATAGCAAACGCAAGAAAGAGTACGGGTATAAAATCGGTGATCTGGTAGCAATACGGCGCACTCAGTTTGTAGCGGGGAGGAAGTTTGCCAGCGAATATCTGGGCCCGCACGAGATAACAGGGGTTAAGCGAAATGGTCGTTTCAATGTTAGAAAAGTAACAGATGTGGAGGGGCCTAGCAATACATCCACAAGCTGTGACAATATGAAGCTGTGGAGGTATGCGGTCAACAGCGATGAGCTTTGGTCATCTGAGGCAGATGACTGATCAGGATGGCCGAATGTTACACTGGCAATGTGGCAACGCCACGATGTAGCAGCACAGGGGTAGAAGAGTCAGTCGTTTTGAAGCAGTCGTTTGAAGCAGTCGTGTCAGGCGGTAGTCGTCGGCAGAGCATTCGTTCGGTCTCTTGATCATTTGAATTGTTTTTTTATTATTTATTCATCTCATCAATAAAAATTATTACATTTATATTATCAATAAACATTATTACATAAACGGCATACAAAAGACATTCCGCAATAAAAACTTCGGTATATCTCATTTTATTCAGCAAGTAACATTATTTCTGTGACAATCTCATTCTCTAAAGTGTACATACATATGTATGTATATACTTGCAAACATTCTTCTCAATTGGGTTTGTGTTTATTCCTCATTTCAAAAAAGGATTTTAATGAATGCTCACTTTTCAAAGAGAACTTTAATGGAAATCAGTACCAATATAAATGGAATGGGTAAAATTCAGTTTATCGCGCTGTTTTGAATTCCTTATATTTTGTTTTCCATGCTTTCTTATAATTCTTCACTTAAGCACTACACTGAAAATAGGAAAATACACAAGTAATTGGAAATATGTTTATATATCCTATGCAAGAACTTTACCTGATGAATACTTATGATGATGTACTTTATTAATGAAATTCAAAATATTTAAAATTCGCCTCTAAATTGTTGAGAAAAACTTTCAAAATGAATGAGAAATAAACATAAACAAACTAGCGCAGGGTTGTACCTACATCGGATTCGGTTTTAATATATTGGTAAATAACTTTGTAATTATTTTTCATATTCTACTAAATTTATGGAAAAAAACCATTGCACATATTTGAGCGAAATCTTTCCAAGAAGTTTTATTAATCTATTGAAAGAAAATATTCAAAATTTGTGTAAACATACCTGATGTTCTTAAACTATTAACAAAAATTCTTGCAACACAACAACCCTACTTCGAATTCATTGCTTCACGAAGCCCAGGCTGTGATTTACGACACCCTGGCTGTTTCACAGCACCCTGGTTTGACAACCGATAAAAGGAACCGATTGAAGAAGGAAGTAAAATGGAAACGGAGTTACTATGGAGGCTGTACAATGCACGAAGCACAGGCTGTAATTTACGACAACCCAACTGTTTCACAACATCGTGGTTTTGACTACCGTTAAAAGAAAAAGACAAAGAAGGAAAAAGGTTACTTTGTAGTCTGTACTATTGTTTACACTCACCCCTAATTGCTCTTTTGCTTGCTCTTATTGTTTCCAACATATTATTGCTTTAGGCGCATTATTTTCTTTGCGCGAGAAGCTGGGGTCAAAAACAATGGTACGCACATACACACACGTTTGTACCAATTGCGCTGCTGTACTCAAACAGCTGTTTTTTCCGTTGTATCTATTTACGATTGTCATATGCAAACAAACATATTTACATGTTGATGCTAGATTTTTGACAACAAGATACAAGATTGCTTAAATAATCCAATAGGGAATTTTACACCGTCAACGACACACACATACATACATCATTTCCGATATAATAACACATTTATATTATTGTTCATAATTTAACCTGCCAACCAGCACTGGGTAAAAAACTAGATAATTTGACCAAGTATTTGCTGAAACCTGGATAAAAAACTGGGTAACAGCAACGGCATTTTTATTTTATTGAAGAGAGTGCAGATTTTGAGTGCAGACCCACTTTTTCCGTGTACATGTGATCTTGCTGTCTTGTTTCACCACTTCAGTTTAGCCTATAAAGAAAACATATAACTGTCCTTTTCTAATTTCCCTCGTCAGATGGATACAGGGTTGCATTTATTTTCAAAGGTGAATTCATACTTATAATTCGCTCCCATATTTAAAATTTAAAACATGTATTTATTATTTAAAAAAATTTATTTATAAATATTTCAATTTATTCTAAAAATATGATATACATATTATTTTAAAATATATTTAACAAATTATATATTGTGATAAATTAACATCTAAAATTTACAATTTATTACAATAACTAATTATTGTGTTGTATTAACAAATTACATTATTGAAATTTTAAATTAACTTAAATAATTATTAAAATAAATTAATTCTAATTTGGGCAAACATGATCTGAAAATATAAAAAATGAGATTTTATTAAATAATGTAACATTAAAAATTCATAAAAAAATAATAATAGAAGTTGAAAACCAAAAAAATTTTTTAAGAATTAATTATCTTTATTGTGATATGCAAGTATATTAAAATTTATTTCAACACTGAAAAAAGCAGTGTTTTATACCAAGAAATTTTCACTTTTTACTTTAAATTTGCTTATACAGTGCACTTATTTACATGGAAATAAATTTAGTAATTATGAATAGCAGCGGCTTTTGTTTAAAATTATTGAAAATGTTTGGAGTTCCTTTGCAAAATAAGTGTAATTGATGTGTATTTCATTGACAGTTGCTGTGCTTTAAAAAAAATAGCCCTGGGCCAGACCAACACCGATTTTGACTTGCATAGTATATTCACGCAACACTTTTTATTTATATAATTTGCTTGCATATTTATTATTATTTTATAGATTATTTCACGAAGCACAATAAAGCCAAGCATTTTTAGTTTGCTTGTTAGCAATATACAGGAGGACTCCCTGTACATATGTATGAAAAAGTTCAACTTTAAATATTAATAACTTTTAAACTATTTAAACTATTTTGAAAAAAGTACACATCATTTAAACAAAATCCACTATTCTCATTATCACCGTCACATAATAATAATTTTTAAAAGCAACTACTCACTGTATATGCGTAATTGAAAATCCTCGAATTCTGCGGTAAACAAATCTGCAATGAAAGAAAAATTGTATATGAGTATAAATTATTGCCATTAAGATCAGAGTTTTTATAATAATACTTGCTCGTGTTGGCTTCTCTATGAATTCGGAACGCCTGGGCAATCTGTAATGAAAATGATATTAATAATTGAAATAATTTTATTCGTTCAATTTCTTACCGCTTACTTCGGCACAGAAGTGCGCCGCAACGAATACAATAATATGTATGTATTCGCTTGAAGTAATACCATTTCATGTGAATTTTCAAGATGACTGTGATCACTGTTGCACTCATGCATCAAAAATGCACAAAAATTATTACATATTTGCTCCTAAAAATAAACATACTGTGACGAAAATCCCAAATACGAAGGACAGGCATAAGAAGTGGCAGTAAGATGCAAATTACCCTTACCAAGGACAAACAAAAGGGTACACAGTGTAAAGAAAATTCCACGTCGTTAAGGATAAATGGAGTAACTGTAGCAACGGCAGGCAAACGAATAATCAGCTTATTCTTAAGCACGTGAACAGAATGTTTTGGTCATCCTCAGGCATAAGAAGAGCGGCAGTCGCTATGTTCTCGATTCACGCTCTAGATAATTTCAGTTATCGGCTTTTCTCTTTTATCTGACATTCGCTTCGCATATCCGCCATAATATGTAATTCTGTATTTAAAATAGTAAGTTTATTTGGATTTGTGAGATTCATATAATATTATATACAAAATTATATGAAGGTAAGTAGAGAAAATTCGATTTTAAAATACTGCAATTATTCATAGAAAAATTCTTCAGTTTTTTTGCTAGAGTAATTAAGAAACAGTGATAAGTCTTTAAAATTTTATATTAACAGATGTTTACTAAATACACCATATTCACAATTAAATTGGTACATGATAGTTCGAACGGCAACCATGACTGTGAGGGTACCCTGCCAACCACGACTACCCACTTTCCCCCACACATTCAAACATTTTTATCTTCTCACGAACACATTTACAAATTTTGTGATCGAATAGAGAAATAAATTTTCTTAACTTAGTGCTGCTAGAACAGCGAATCTAATAATAATTTGTATTCTATTAAGAACTGCGTGTGTTAGAGAAAGCAAAGAATAAACATAGGATTTTTCAAAGTTCTCACATGAAGCGAATTCATTCTCACAGTCATGGTTGCCGTTCGAACTCCAATTACATATTGTGGCGGATATGCGAAGCGAATGTCAGATAAAAGAGAAAAGCCGATAACTGAAATTATCCAGAGCGTGAATCGAGAACATAGCGACTGCCGCTCTTTTTATACCTGAGGATGACCAAAACATTCTGTTGACGTGCTTAAGAATAAGCTGATTATTCATTTGCCTGCCGTTGCTGCAGCTACTCCGTTTATCTTTAACGACGTGGAATTTTCTTTACACTGTGTACCCTTTTGTTTGTCCTTGGTAAGGGTAATTTGCATCTTACTGCCACTTCTTATGCCTGTCCTTCGTATTTGGGATTTTCGTCACAGTATGTTTATTTTTAGGAGCAAATATGTAATAATTTTTGTGCATTTTTGATGCATGAGTGCAACAGTGATCACAGTCATCTTGAAAATTCACATGAAATGGTATTACTTCAAGCGAATACATACATATTATTGTATTCGTTGCGGCGCACTTCTGTGCCGAAGTAAGCGGTAAGAAATTGAACGAATAAAATTATTTAAATTATTAATATCATTTTCATTACAGATTGCCCAGGCGTTCCGAATTCATAGAGAAGCCAACACGAGCAAGTATTATTATAAAAACTGTGATCTTAATGGCAATAATTTATGCTTATATAAAATTTTTTCTTTCATTGCAGATTTGCAGAGAAATCGAATGTTTTCACTTACGCATATACAGTGAGTAGTTGTTTTTAAAAATTATTATTATGTGACGGTGATAATGAGAATAGTGGCTTTTGTTTAAATGATGAGTATTTTTTTCAAAATAGTTTAAATAGTTTAAAAGTTATTAATATTTAAAGTTGAACTTTTTCATACATATGTGCAGGGAGTCCTCCTGTATATTGCTAACAAGCAAACTAAAAATGCTTGGCTTTATTGTGCTTCGTGAAATAATCTATAAAATAATAATAAATATGCAAGCAAATTATATAAATAAAAAGTGTTGCGTGAATATACTATGCAAGTCAAAATCGGTGTTGGTCTGGCCCAGGGCTATTTTTTTTTAAAGCACAGCAACTGTCAATGAAATACACATCAATTACACTTATTTTGCAAAGGAACTCCAAACATTTTCAATAATTTTAAACAAAAGCCGCTGCTATTCATAATTACTAAATTTATTTCCATGTAAATAAGTGCACTGTATAAGCAAATTTAAAGTAAAAAGTGTAAGTTTCTTGGTATAATACACTGCTTTTTTCAGTGTTGAAATAAATTTTAATATACTTGTATATCACAGTAAAGATAATACGATTATCTTTCTCTTGGTTATGAAACTGTAAAATTGTAAAAACTTCTTCTTAAAAAATTTTCCAGTTTTCAAATTCCTATAACCAAATTTACGCTGTAACTAAATTTTTAATTCCTATTATTATTATTTTATGATTTTTTAATGTTACATTATTTTCTAATATCTCATGTTTTATATTTTCAGATCATGTTTGCGGAATTTAGAATTTTAGTTAATTTAAAATTCATATTGTAATTTTTTAATACAAATAATTAGTTATAATAATAAATTGTAAAATTTTAGATATAAATCGATTAAAATATATAATTGCTAGTTAGATATTTAAATGTATGTAATCATATTTTTAAAATAAATAAATCTATAATTTTTTTTTTTTAAATAGCAAACAACTGTTTTTAATTTTAAATATAGGAGCGAATTATATGTAAGTATGAATTCGCCTTTTAAAAAAATGCAACCCTGTGTCCATATGACGAGAGAAATTAGAAAACGACAGTTACATGTTTTCTTTATGGGCTAAACTGAATGGGTGAAACAAGACAGCAAGATCACATGTACACGGTAAAATCTGCACTCTCTTTAATAAAATGCCTATGCTGTTACCCAGTTTTTTATCCACTATTCAGCAAATGTTTGCTCAAATTATCTAGTTTTTTAATCCGTGCTGGTTGGCAGGGTATTTACTTATTTACACATAAAAGTGAAAGTGTTTGTGATTGTTTGTGATGTATTGTTTTCTTTCGTTATTTTCACGGTGATATTTATATATATATAAACCGAATACTTTACACAAGCATATTGTGATTTTGATACTCAAAAAAACACAGCCAAAACTTGGTAGCATTCAACGAAGACCCAATATCGCCCGCCGAGTGGCGACTAGGGCGCATTTTCATGTTCGCGTTGGGCCGGATAACTACATTCGAGATTTGGATGTACGTACCAATAATGGGGCTATCACGCTACCACTTTTAAAGTTGTGCTTTTTCCCAGGTGGGCATCTTAGATCAAAGGATAGCATAACAAATAGAAAATAAGTTGATTTGGTTTTGTGTTTTTCCGACAGGGTGGATACTAGATTTATATCGGAACGGATTTCGAACGAAATCAAGCACTGAAGATGGCGGTTTGCCGAAACCGGTTTGCTACAAAACCAAAATTGACAAGGGATGACGAAAATTCGTTCCGATATAAATCTAAAAAATAGAAAATACATATTTCCATCCAATTCAGGGCTAAACTATATATCTATCTAGTTTTCCCTAATTATATTTGCCCTCTTCTTTGGATCCTCTCGTTTCAGAAAATGACAGCAAAAAATGCTGTACCCTTAGCCCCTACGGCAGAGACAGACTCTGCCATAAGTATCACGCGTTGTGCATGTGTGACGCTAAATGAAGCCACCTCAACGTGTCGCAGCGCGTTCGCCCCCAGCTCCAAAAAAAACTATGCAGAGCGTTATTCAATGGCCAAGGGAAAATCCCGCAAGGAAAGCAAATAACAAGAAAAAACGCCAGCAACCGCGGAGCAGCATAAAAAAGCAGAGGCGCACCATTGTATGCACCAAGACGGGTATGCAAACACCCGCTTTTCGCAACCGTACCGCACGAGGTGCTATCGGAGACGCGATACGGGCCCTGAAGAATCTGCAGAATGAATTAGGCTACACATTATATTTTTGTTCAAACGGTTTTTTCATGTGTTCATAATACGTTCGGACGAAGGCATTCCCAATGATTGGAAGCAAAGTGTGCTTTGCCGAATCCATAAATGAAGGGAGCCCGTGGTCTACTCTAATTATCGTGGGATAAGCCTCCTCAAAATCGCATATAAGGTCCTATGGTTTGTGTAAAAAACTATGGCCCAACGTTAACAAACTGATTGGATCTTATCAGTTTGACTTTAAAAAAATAAAATAAATCACAATTTACAAGACAACCACCATACGTCAAATCTTGGAAAATACCCTTGAAAAGCGGATCGACACACATCATCTCTTCTCTGATTTAAAGCAGCTTTCAGCAGCTTGAAAAGGAACTGGCTCTACACCGCTATGACTGAATTTGGTGTCCCAGCAAAACTCATATGGCTGAGTAAACTGACGTTAAGCAATACCAAATTCCATTACAATTGGGAAGGACCTCTCTGATCATTCGATACCAAACGAGGTTTCAGACAAGGTGAAGCCTTGTCGTGTGAAAAGTAAAGACACAATTTCCAATAACAGTGTGCAGCTGATAGTGTACGTCGATGATATTGCTATCATTGGCCTCAATAACCTCACCGTGAGTTCTGTTTTCTCCATTCTGGAGCGTATGGGTCTGGTAGGGAACAAGACAATACGAAATATCTCCTGTCATCAAACAAATAGTCATCCCATTCGCAACTTTAGATAGTTTCGTTTATCTTGTTGGTGTTAATACAAGCTGTAGATAGTTTCGTTTATCTTGTTGGTGTTAATACAAAAACGTCAGCTTGGAAGTCCAACGCAGAGTCATCCTGCCAACAGTTGATACTGACTAACCAATTCAAAAGTAAAGTCCTCTCTCGACAAACAAAGACCAAACCCTACAAATCACCCATCATTCCCGTCCTGCTCCTGAATCCGCACCATAAGCGTAGATGATGACAATATCTGGTGAGTAGGCGTTGACAGTTTTCAAGAGAAAAGTTCTACATAAGATTTATGGTCCTTTGCGCTTTGGTAAGGGCTAATACCTCAGTCGATGGAACGGTGAGCTTTACGACATAGATATATTACAGCGAATTAAGAGACAGAGGTCACGCTGGCTAAGTCGTATATTCCGTATTAATTAGAACACTCCAGCTTTGAATTTAGTTGAAGCAGTGCCCGCTGGTGGAAGTAGAGGAATACCTCCCTATGGAAAGGAAGTTGAGAAGGAACTGGTAGCGATATAATATGAGGAAGCTTTTTTTGTGTTGCTGTTTCCCTGTTATTCGATAACCTACCTAACGTTCTTTTGTAGGGTGTGTGCAAAAGAGCAAGCTTAGTTTTGAAAATTACATATTTATTAGTTGACTATGAATTAAAGCGTAAAGGGTCTTACATCTATTCATTAATGAAGAATACGTTATCTCCTCCTCTTGGGTAAAAAGTACCGAATACTCAAAGAAATTTTAATTTTTTTGTTAGTTTTATATTGTTTAGGTAATTTCCCATTCTATTTTATTTTATTTTTCAAATATTTTGTCGATAGCGCTAACAACTTTAAAATATTCCTCTTTTATAAAGCAAGTTAACGATAACAGCTAAATATGTATAGTGAGTAGTCAAATATTTAAAAATGTCGATTCGAAAATCGTAGAAAAAGAGAAGTGAATCCCACTACAAATTAGTTTACAGTAAAAGTTTTGAGACAGGGAAATATGTTCCAGAAAATGTGGAAAGAATTAATTGTTTTATTACATGAAGTATAGTTATACAATTACATTTCTTGGCCTACTTTTACGATTTAATAAAGGTTCCTAGGAATATCTTCTTGTGAATATTGCACATTATATTTAAAAGAGACAAATGAATAAAATTGAAATTCTTACCCTAAGAATAGAGTACAATGAAAATTTTAAAACATAACATATTGTATATATCAACAATAAATGCACATTTCTTTATTCATATGTAAATGGTTATCTGTTTTGTGATTTCCAAAATAAATGTAAATAAAATTCTTTTAGAAAGTTTTTGCAATGAAATTCCTTTTTTATTTTAAAGTTTGAACCTTAGCATCATTTGTGAAACACTGCGTCACTCAAATGACCGCCTCAGGAATTTTTGCAAACTTTCGATCCATTAGAGGTAATTTTCGACCTTTATTGACACATATTGGGCAGCACGTCAGTCAGAACTTGACGAATGTTGGTTTTCAAGAATGATCTCTTGAGAACGTCAACAAATAGACACCTTCGTGTCTTCTGCTACATTTTCACTTACAGCAGCGATATTTGAGGTAACCGTATCAGTCTCTTAAAATTTCTTTAAATTTTACCAATTGCTTGAGTAGTTAGGCGATTATTTGCACCATAATCTCCTCTTAAAGCACAAAACGTGGCCACGTTTGAATCACTATTTTTGGAGTAGGTTTCAACAATTTAAACACGTCTTGCGGTTGTTAAGCAATCCATTTTCATAAATGCCAGACTTTTAACTAAGCAAAACATGTTTGGTTAATTGTTTATTGCGACTTGTAAAGGTTTGTGGTAATAAAATTAATGAGCTTGAATCGAGAGTTCTATTTGTTTTTTTTTGCTGTTGAATTGAATGCTTTGTTATACAACAAAAAAATTGTAGAAGTGACAGTGTGAAAGAGAGATCACCACATCTTGTCATCAGACTTCAAGCCAACGGATCCTGACTTGACAGGTGAGTGCTCTACCACTAAGCTAACTTCTGCCATGTAATCTGTTGTTGTAATATGCAATTCATTACCAACCAACAACTATTAAGTGCGCTTATATTTAGCCGCTATTTTGACTTAATGTTGAGTTAGTGAATTTTTTTTACAATCCTTCATACTTTGAGGTATTAATTGTTTGAGAAATATATAAGGATTGATTGTCGGGCTCCACTTATGTTTTGTTAATTGTTTATTGCTGCCTGTAATTTTTTGTGGCTATGAGTTAATGAGCCTTATTCGAAAGGCCAATTTTTTTATTTTGGTTTGACAGTTTAGTTTGACAAATGTTAAAATACAGCCCAACCTTCGACATTTTTAATTTTATGGGTATTTTTAATTTTATTTCTATTTTATTTATGGCTTATAACTTTATGACAACTTGTGAGTCCTCTGGTTGTATATATCTGCAATAAATTTACAATTGTTGATACAAATGTACATGGATAAGTATATAAGAATGTAAGAGATGTATTTTACATATCTTAAACAACTCATATGTGTATGCTTGCAGATTAATTTACATATATTTTAGAATTTAAGAAATAACACTGACACAAATATTAATACCAAATAAATTAAAGTCCATGACAAAATTTAAACTGCTATTTAGTAAATTTGGTAATAATACATTTTAATAAAAAATAGTAATCGACTAAATTACAGTTCTTTATTTATCAATTATCATTAACATATGAAACTGCAAAACGATTAATTTTTTGTATTGATTGCCTCAGAAAAGTTTAGCCAGCTGAAAAGTGCTCACCAACGCACAGATGTCGAATGTTAATGCTACTTTATCCATGCCACAGGTGGTATTACAGCCCATATTAATGATGCAGCCGAGCTCAGATGCACATTGAATATGTTGGCCCACACTCTAGAGCAACGCAAAAGTGAAGCGCTCTTCAACCACACTATTCGCCAAGAAAATGCTGAAGGGTGATCCAAGTAGAGGTACTATTTTCAATAGCCTTTTTTGACAGATCACGCGTGAGTCGTGTCAAGCTGTCATGTTATTTTTGTTAAGTATTGTTTGGCATTTCATTATGAGCAATGTTTACAAATCATTCAACTTTATAACGAAAATTCACGCTCTGTAAAGAATGTGTTTCGCGCGAGTTATTCTATTTGTATAGAACAGAATAGGAAATTATATTTTTAGTTACACAGTTTTTTCATGTGTTCTCTTTACTAATATAAATTCAATACTGATTTACATTTTGTATACTTAGGGCTATTTATACTAAGATGCGTCGGCAGATTTGGCAGTGGAAATTCCATTCATGTTTATCCGTTGTTTGGTTTGTACACTAGTTTTTGTCCTTTGTTTACCTGTTTACTAGTATATGTCCTTTGCTTAGCTGTTAACTAGTTTTTCTATTGTTTCGTGTTTCGTGTTTATCTATGTTTTCTTTCCTTGAATGAATTCCGTTTGGGTTGCTACTTGGTACCGGTTGAATCGATAACGCATTTGCTGCATATGATTAAGGGATGTTAACTCTCCACCTTGTTAAAAAATGTGTCCGCACTCTTTACTGTTGTGGTGTTATGAGGCGGATCAATTCGTATATTTCGTTTACGCGTTTTCTATTTTTTTACTTCCTGTCTTATTTTGTAGCATTGGCATATTTTGGCCGAGGAGTAAACGAAGAGTACTGGAGTTGCTAAACCAAGAATGCTATACAATGCAAATTTTATCGGATGTTCTTCTGTAGGTATAAAAATATATACATTTTTGTATATTCGTAAATTTGTAATCGGACTCTGAAGTGAGAATTCTTAAGATTTCTAATTGGTCATTAGTGTGGGAATGGATTGCGTTTTTTGTTTCTTCTTGATGGTTAAGGTAAATTTTTTCATCGACGTTTGTGGAAATGTTAAATTGGATAAGTTTCGGTCCTTTGGTTGGATATCCGTTCCACGTGTGTTCTCCGCTTGTGATGATATTACCGTAGTTTAATGCAAATAAGGGTTTATTGTTTTCTTGAATGATGTTACATTTAGCTTCTTTATTGTCAAAAAGTGGTATAGTACAATTGTCCTCTGGCAATTGTTTACATGTATTTATTCCTACATAGTTCTTACATTTAGCTACTCTAGTATATTTGTTGTTGTATGTATTTGTCGGTCATTATTTTCCATATCTATACATTAGTGGTGTTATATTATATAATTTTAAAATTTTTTATTATAAGGGGATATTTATAAATAGTTATTACAGAGGTTTGGTATTGACAAATATGTATATCCGCATATTCTAATATATCTTTTACAAGTGTATCAAATTTCCATTTTTTGCAAAATTTATTGTTTGTTATTGCTAAAAGTTCTTGATAGACTTCATTTACTACTATGTTTTCAGATACTGTTTTATGGTCTAAGGTTTCTAAGATTTTTTCGAATTGAGAATTTATTTTTCGTTGTTGGTTGTTGTTCTTTATAAGTTGATTAAGTCCTGTTTTAATTTCTATTAGGCCCTCATCGTCTGGTATCCCTGTTATAAATTTATAGATTGAACCTAGGAAATTTAACGTTCTCCTAGTTCTATGCGAAGTTGGCATTAGTTGCGATTTCAAGATTTCTATCCTGTTTATTAAAAAAAAATCTTTATTTTGATTCAAGGAATAACTTTAAATCTAACTGTTAAAATCGTGCTCCCGTAATATTCTTCTGCTTTATGTTTAATATATTCCGTTGCTTAATTATTTCTTATCCTCTTTTTCCTTAAAATATCCTTTATCGCAGGGTATTTCTCTCGGTTGAAAAATACTTCTTCA
This sequence comes from Neoceratitis asiatica, assembly GCA_030068015.2. Classification (NCBI taxonomy): domain Eukaryota; kingdom Metazoa; phylum Arthropoda; class Insecta; order Diptera; family Tephritidae; genus Neoceratitis; species Neoceratitis asiatica. Next base: position 3,344,523 of record CM061530.1, read on the forward strand.
CGCTTGAATCCTGTGGTGGAATGAATCATCCTGTTGTACTGTTTCATGTGTTGGCATTTGATTTTTACGATTGGTTGGTTATTAGGATGTCTCTCGTATTTATTTGTAAACATATTTCGCAGTTAATTGACTCCTTTTACACATTTTTCGAATAGATGGTCAAAAATACTGAGTAAGAATGTCTTGTACGTTGTGAGCTTGTATTATTATCTGTCTTCGTTTTTGTTCGTTCGGATTAGTTATGTCTTCAAGTTGGGTTTGTGCTACAACCATTTTACATGCAGCGAAAATAGAGCTGATACCGTTTTTGAAATCAAACAAAATTTATTCGCCTAATTTTATAACATTTGTTACTTTTGGACGAATAATTTCTTTTATACTTGAAATCAGAGTTTCTTTGTTTTTGTAATATATTTTCGTGTATGTATTGCGAAAAGAGTTTAAAGGTTGTTTGACTTTTTTAAGCTGACCCACAGGTGAGCTTTCTGCTGAGTGTTCTGAACAATCAGCGATCCTATTTATTTGTTGCCTTGATAAAGCATCAGCGACTATATTCTGATCCTGGTTTATACACTAGTTTCACACCATTTCCTTCTATTAAATTATTCCATCTCTTTATTTTGTTATTTGGGTTCTTTTCGGATATACAGTAAATTAAAGATTGGTGATTTGCATATATTGTTAAATTAGCATTTCCATATAAGTAATTTTTTAATTTCTGTAAGGCTCATACAATGGATACAAAATCTGACGCAGAGCCTTGCATTCACAATCCAGTACTGTAAACGAATGTATGCCACCAGCGCCTCAGGTCCAGGTCCAGCGTGCTGACTTTTTTGCAAGTCGCATATAACGTTCGACAAAAATACATTTGCTTGAAAACGAGATGGGATATTTTTTGCATTCGCGAAGATCGGTTCATACGTCCGACCTTCAATAATTTGAATCCCTCTATTTTATCCACGAGTGGATGAAGATAACGTAGAGTGCCATTTGTTGTTGAGCCTTATTGTAAAAAGCGTATGTCTTCAGCGAAGGGTAACATATTTGTTGACATTCCACTCGATGCATAATGTTGTGTGATTAATTTCTTCAGCCGAGATCAATACATTGAATATATTTGGTTGTGTGCACCTATCAATAATATCAAAAATATAATTGGGTCTTACCATTATTTTTAATACTGATTTTCGCATAACCAACTTTACTAATTTCATTTGAATTTCCTTGAGCAAAAATGATGGTCCAGTAAACGAATTTACCAGTTACCAATCAGACTTAAATGAATTGAATTGAGCAAATCTGTGCCTTCAATTATGATCAGAACTAATTCCGTGAGTGTCTCAGTGACGCATATCAAGTCGGCTACGTAAAATGACGATTTCACAATACATGAACCGACTTCGAAATGTGTTGCGTGTTGCTCAGCGATATAGTGCAAACTTCTTACCACATGATATGGGGCAGTAGCACCATCAACAGGTGACCGTATTTAGCTCCAAAGTTTTGATCTCGTCTTAATTAATTCCCGCCCAACCGACACGATGGGCACCATCCGCATAACGTACGGAATTTGCCATGTCATGAAAAAAGAGTTTAAAACTGCTCAGCTGCAAAGAAGAAAACCAATTCATCAGCTGAAATATAAGATTATTTACTTAGTAGGGACATAAATACTGTTACACACATTTTATGCTATAAAATAAAAACTAATGAATGTTTTTGGACCAATTTTTTTTAACATATTTATTGATATATATTGTATACAAAAAAGCAGTATTCATTCGAAATGCCCGCCTTTGGCCTTCACGCACGCCTTAAGTCAGACTGGCCAATCATCAATAGCCGCACGCACCTCCTTCATTGGGAAATTGGCCACAGCACGAATCAAAGCTGTCTTAAGACAATCAATATTGGGATATCTTTTGTGGAAAACCATGTCCTCTAAAACTGTCCACAATTTGTAATCCAGCGGGTTCAAATCAGGACTGCCAGAGGCCCACTCTTCAGAGGAAATGAATGCTGGTCAATTGTTTTGGAGCCAGATTTGGGTCGTTTTAGCTTTAAAAAACGCTAAAACAGCGATACGGTTTTCACTATCTGACCATTCCATGTTCCAAACTCACACAATTTAGAATTCCCGATACAGACTAACGCTTTACAGGTTATATTTAATAATAAAAATCATATGGGAATTATGTGGTATGCTCAATTCTTCTATTGAAATGCAGTATTTATGTCCCTACCAGGTATACTTCCATAGAAATTCAGTGAGTTACTTGTTAAGAGAAGTTAGTATAGTATATTTTATTACGAAAATAAATTCTTTCAAACCGAATGTACTGGAATAACAATTGAAATCTTGACATAAAAGGCGAAACGGTTCATATAGACCAAAATTTGTTTTACAAGATTTTAAGAATAGGAAGGGAACATTAAAATTTACTTCACCTAAGAGAAGCGAACTGCAAATAAGTCCATTTCGGAGTTTGACTAAAAAATTACTCCCAACATTTCTATACAGCCAAAAAGTGTGGATAGATTTATTAGTTTTAAGCGACTAATATACGGAGGAAGATTTTGGCGGGAATCCAAATGCAAATGACGCAAACCGAATAACAAAAACGAATAACCGAACTATATTCCAAAGACGTAAAATTTTTTTCGTAATATAAGGGTCTCTAAATTCTTTAGACCATCGTTTTACAAAGGTAAGGGCCCCTTTAGCTTTCAATGCAAACTCAAATGAACAAAATTACATACTTGCTCTAGATTATACTTGTTTATTGTAGTTTTACATTTGTTGAAGTTAAAAGGCATATAATAGTTATTACACCAAGTTACCAAGTTATTTAAATCGGTTTTTAAGAAACATATTTCATTAATTGAGGTATATGATTAAAAAAGCTTTACATCATCTACCTTGCGGAACACTATATGATACATCATTTATGTCAGAAAAGGTATCTTAAAATAATACTCTTTGTGAGAGGGGAAGATATCCATTGGAGAATATTTGGTTGAAAGCCAAGAAGATCTAGTTTTTTAATAAGTTGTACATGATTTCCCTAAATCCATTTGAATCGTGAGTAAGAAACTCTAGCAAATTAAAAAGAGTAGATTTCCTTTTGCTGGAAACTAGGAATTATGAGAGAAGTTAATTGGGCAGTAATAATGGCTTCAAAATGTTAGAGATATAGATAAAGGAGATATCTTTGCTATTCCTCTATAATTTTCAATCGAATATTTACTACCACTCTTACGCAATGGAATTATAAATGAACTTTTCAATATCAAATGGAAAATGCCTTGTTTTAGGGATGCACTAAATTGGCTTGTCAAAGGCCGGTACAAAATTTCAGCACAATATTTAAGAAAGCATGATGGAATCAAAGCGCCAAATATATATATAGGCAACAATATTTCATGATACGGCTACATGTTGAGAAGTAAAATCAGATGCTTTCGCCATAATATGAAATGCATCGCTCTATTTCACTCGCACCCGTTACTGCATGTGCTCCTCGCTCTCACAACTATTATATAGGGTGTATTTTATAGAGGTATAGAACTTTAAGTCGGCATTACTTTTCAAGATGGCGACCGATTTAACAGCTGTCAAGTGATTTATTCTCAGTTTGGTTTCATGATGAATAGACTCACGCCTGAACAACGCTTGCAAATAGTGCAATTTTATTTCGAAAATAATGGTTCTGTGCGGAAAACGTATCTAACGCACTACGTCATTTTAGCGATGTTTAGCGATGAAGCGCACTTCTGGTTGAATGGCTACGTCAACAAACAAAACTGCCGCATTTGGAGTGAAAAACTGACTGTTTGGTGCGCTTTATGGGCTGGTGGAATCATTGTTCCGTATCATTGGACGTGGTGCGCGATACGCTTTCCGCACAGAACCATTATATTCGATATAAAATTGCACTATTTGCAAGCGTTGTTCAGGCGTGAGTCTATTCATGATGAATTGCCAAACCAAACTGAGAATAAATCACTTGACAGCTGTTAAATCAATATGTATAAAATTTTGCTTTTATAATATAACGTCAGAATTATAAAAATTATAATAATTTAGGGGTGTCCGGCAGAGCGTGGTAACCATAATAAGAATCTGGCAATGGGTAACGCGAGTTCTAATAATGTTACGAATGAAATATAAAGAAATTGAGCTTTATAAAAGGAAGGGCACCAGAGTTGAGTAAAATTGCAACCTCTAATTTTTTAATAATGTTTTCATTGGGGGATTCTAATGGAGTAGTAACAGAATTATACTCGTAAAGCCTGTACAACCCTACTAGCCAGCATATAGATGAAATGGTAACCTGACAGATTGCGGCATAACAAGCTACCACGTGGCTGGAGTTCGGACTTGTCGACGTAGGGCTGACAGCCTACTTGGCGGTAATTAATTGTCATGAAAGCAATTCGGTGAAAAACCCAAAACAACGCTTCGACCGGAAAGCTCGAAAAGAGGATAATGAATGCAAAGTCGGTTCTTGGAATATAAGGAGGCTATGCTGCAATCTGGTAAAATGAATAGCATTGTAGTTCTAGGCTTGATATCAGCATAAGCACCAACAAATTTGAGAAGTATTTATTTTATACGTAACGAGAAGATACATACAACAAAATAAGCAAATATGACACAACTGCCATCCTAGGAGAATTTAATGTCATCGAAAGTTAAAATTTAAAATTTGGCGGTAAATTGGGTAAAGCTTTGAATAGTTCCAAATCGATTTCGTTGACGTTTGTTATTGTTATTTGTTCTGTAATGGTGGTGATATTGATGGAAAGCGGTTTGGTTTTCCTTTTCAGTACTAAGCTCCTGTTGGAGGTCATTTACTTGCATGGCTTCTTGTTGGAACTGTTGTGCTAAAGCGTCAATTTATGCTCTTAGTTGTGCTGCTATATTTGTTTTTCGAAATCTTAAAGAGAAGAAATAGGGTTTGGTAGCTAATACTTCGTAGTCGTTTGGTAGAATTGTCGGATAAGAATGCTTTCATTCCGCGGTGATTCAATTTATTGTGCTTCCTTTTTTCAGGAGTGGTTGTGTTAAGTATGATCACTATTAGTTAGTGTTTCGCTTTTTCAGAAACTGTTTTTTTTTCTTTCTTCAAGACCATGGATTTTTTTTTATTTTCCTATCTTTCAAGGATTCTTGCTTTTTCGGTGATAACACGTATTGTCAACCCGGTTGAGCCACCAGTTTTTCTACTTGTATAGAACAGAATAGAGAATTATATTTTTAGTTACACAGTTTTTTCATGTGTTCTCTTTATTAATATAAATTCAATACTGATTTACATTTTGTATACTTAGGGCTATTTATACTAAGATGCGTCGGCAGAATTGACAGTGTAAATTCTATTGCTAATTGTTTAACCGTTGTTTGGTTTGTTTACTAGTATTTGTTTATTATTAGGCTGTTTACGAGTACTTATCTATTGTTAGGCTATTTATTTATTTATCTATTGTTTCGTGTTTATCTTTGTTTACTTTCCTTAAAGAAATTCCTTTTGGGCTGGTACCTGGTACCGGTTTCATCGATAACGCATTTGCTCTATATGAAAACATCCCTTAACTCGCGCACGGTAGAAATTTTATTACGGAATCTCACCTCGCTTCAAAATAGTTTGTAGTGAATTGTATATATATATATATATATAACTGTTAAAAATTTTAGCGACTAGCTTTGATTTAGTAAGTCGTGGTGAGTGACAGAGATCCGTAATGAATACTGACGAAATGGATAGAGTTTACTGTTATCTATTATATCTTTGCATTCATATATTGGCTAATCCGCGAACAGCTGCCCCAAATTCCTTTAATATCAATCCTTTTTCACTCGTTCATTCGCTTGGCGTTGATTTTATCTTTTCTAAGTATTCTTTATGTAATTGCAAGCTGAACGATTTTCTATCCGATTGGAGTGTTTGCACTTTTTTACCTGTGTTAACTTTCACCGTTTCTCATGATTCGTGCATATATCATATGGAAAGGGAGGTGTAGGAAAAGTGAATAATAAAGGTGAGATTCTAATTTATTCACATTAACCCAGGTAAAACTCAGATAAAGTGCAAATTATCAGATAGAGTGTAAATGTAGGTTTTGCAGTGTACTTTGCCCCGGATGCGCAGATATACGTTGACTGGTTCACTAAAGTCGACGCCGCAACGAGCAAACGGGTGCGTTGGTGTTATACGCTTCATCTGTTACAGTAGAATTGGTTTGTACCTAACACAGTGGATACAAAATCTGACGGAGAGCCTTGCATTCACCCAGTACTGTAAACGAATGTATGCTACTAGCGCCTCAGGTCCAGGTCCAGCGTGCTGACTTTTTTTCAAGTCGCATACAACGTTCGACAAAAATAAATTTGCTTGAAAACGAGATTTTTTGCATTCTGGAAGATCCGCTTATTCCATACGTCCGACCTTCAATAATTTGAATCCCTCTATTTTATCCACGAGTGGGTGAAGATAACGTAGTGTGCCATTTGTTGTTGAGCCTTATTGTAAAAAGCGTATGTCTTCAGCGAAGGGTAACATATTTGTTGACATTCCACTCGATGCATAATGTTGTGTGATGAATTTCTTCAGCCGAGATCAATACATTGAATATATTTGGTTGTGTGCGTAACTGGTTAAAAAAACGAAAGATCCATGCGATTAATCGAATTTCACGAGTGTAAGAACTGCACCTATCAATAATATCAAAAATATAATTGGGTCTTACCATTATTTTTAATACTGATTTTCGCATAACCAACTTTACTAATTTCATTTGAATTTCCTTGAGCAAAAATGATGGTCCAGTAAACGAATTTACCAGTTACCAATCAGACTTAAAGTTTTGAATTAAAGACTCGTCTGAGTTTAAATTTAGTAACCAAAGTTCATGAAAAAGATGTTTTTGAATTTGATGACGATCCACATGACCAAGTGGATCGAACAGAGACAATGCGATTTACAAAATGCTCCTCTTTGATACTCGCTCATTGGTTCCTGGCCTAGGTTTTAATAGAAAATTTAAAAGAATCGTTAGACTGATCCCACATTAATTAAGTGTGCTTGCTATAGACGGGTCAAGTTTTAAGATCTTTAATGAGCCTTCGCCTATAAAACTTGAATGATTAATGTGTTATTTTGAAAGTTCAAATCTGAATTGAGCAAATCTGTGCCTTCAATTTTGATCAAAACTAATTCCGTGAGTGTCTCAGCGACGCATATCAAGTCGGCTACGTAAAATGACGATTTCGCAATACATGAACCGACTTCGAAATGTGTTGCGTGTTGCTCAGCGATATAGTGCAAACTTCTTACCACATGATATGGGGCAGTAGCACCATCAACAGGTGACCGTATTTAGCTCCAAAGTTTTGATCTCGTCTTAATTAATTCCCGCCCAACCGACACGATGGGCACCATCCGCATAACGTACGGAATTTTCCGAGTCAGGAAAACGGAGTTTAAAACTGCTCAGCTGCAAAGAAAAAAACCAATTCATCAACTGAAATATATGATTATTTACTTAGTAGGGACATAAATACTGTTACACACATTTTATGCCGTAAAATAAAAAATAATAATAATAATGAATGTTTTTGGACCAATTGTTTTTTACATATTTATTGATATATATTGTATACAAAAAAGCAGTATTCATTCGAAATGCCCGCCTTAAGTCGGACTGGTCAATCATCAATAGCGGCACGCACCTCCTCCATTGGGAAATTGGCCACAGCACGAATCAAAGCTGTCTTAAGAGAATCAATGTTGGGGTATCTTTTGTGGCAAACCATGTCCTCTAAAACTGTCCACAATTTGTAATCCAGCGGGTTCAAATCAGGACTGCCAGAGGCCCACTCTTCAGAGGAAATGAATGCTGGTCAATTGTTTTGGAGGCAGATTTGGGTCGTTTTAGCTTTAAAAAAACGCTAAAACAGCGATACGGTTTTCACTATCTGACCATTCCATGTTGAAAACTCACACAATTTAGAATTCCCGATACAGACTAACGCTTTACAGGTTATATTTTATAAATCATATGGGAATTATGTGGTATGCCCAATTCTTCTATTGAAATGCGTGTGTTTAATGTGGTACATTACCTACCAAGTATACTTCCATAGAAATTTAGTGAGCTACTTGTTAAGAGAAGTTATTATAGTATTAAAATTACTTCGCCTAAGAGAAGCGAACTGCAAATAATTTCATTTCGAAGTTTGACTAAAAAATTACTCCTAACATTTCTATACAGCCAAAAAGTATGGGTAGATTTATTAGTTTCAAGCGACTAGCATACGGAGGAAGATTTTGGCGGGAATCCCAATGCAAATGATGCAAACCGAATAACAAAAACGAATAACCGAACTATATTCCAAAGACGTAAAATTTTTTTCGTAATATAAGGGTCTCTAAATTCTTTAGACCACCGTTTTACAAAGGCAAGGTCCCCTTTAGCTTTCAATACAAACTCAAATAAACAAAATTACATACTTGCTCTAGATTATACTTGTTTATTGTAGTTTTACATTTGTTGAAGTTAAAAGGCATATAATAGTTATTACACCAAGTTACCAAGTTAGTTAATTAATTTAACTACTACCTCTATAAAACTCGTCAAACGTGGATAGAAAATATCCAGATTAAGATTCGACTTTAGTTCTAAAACAAAACAGAAGCTTTTTCATTCTATTGCTGTGGTTTAATACGTGCTGACTCGGAGTCAACTCTTAGTTCTTGAATAAACCAAAGTACATCTTCTAATCACGTGTACATATTTCTGTGCAAGCAATACTTCCAACGCAAATCGCTCGGTCTACTCAATTGAGATTCAAAAAAAAGTACTCAGAGCATTATAGCTGAAGGTCAAAAACTAATTCGATGTTTATTCTCGGAGTTATCTGAAGATAAGCCTGGTGCCGGGGCCATGCGTTCGGCAAAATGTAGGTATCAGGACTGCTATGCTGCATATCTGACATGCGACGCACTAATGGGAGAAACCATTCACAATTCAACTTTCGAATAAGAAACCTCGTCAACGGTAAAACCCATACCCAGGGAATTTTAACCTATTCCGCGGTTTAATATCTAGTCCCATGCGATACGAAAATTTACTATGGCGGTTATATGGCATGGCCATCTTTTCGCCATTTATTTACCACCAAAGCGTATGTCTTCAGCGAAGGGTAACATATTTGTTGACATTCCACTCGATGCATAATGTTGTGTGATGAATTTCTTCAGCCGAGATCAATACATTGAATATATTTGGTTGTGTGCGTAACTGGTTAAAAAAACGAAAGATCCATGCGATTAATCGAATTTCACGAGTGTAAGAACTGCACCTATCAATAATATCAAAAATATAATTGGGTCTTACCATTATTTTTAATACTGATTTTCGCATAACCAACTTTACTAATTTCATTTGAATTTCCTTGAGCAAAAATGATGGTCCAGTAAACGAATTTACCAGTTACCAATCAGACTTAAAGTTTTGAATTAAAGACTCGTCTGAGTTTAAATTTAGTAACCAAAGTTCATGAAAAAGATGTTTTTTGAATTTGATGACGATCCACATGACCAAGTGGATCGAACAGAGACAATGCGATTTACAAAATGCTCCTCTTTGATACTCGCTCATTGGTTCCTGGCCTAGGTTTTAATAGAAAATTTAAAAGAATCGTTAGACTGATCCCACATTAATTAAGTGTGCTTGCTATAGACGGGTCAAGTTTTAAGATCTTTAATGAGCCTTCGCCTATAAAACTTGAATGATTAATGTGTTATTTTGAAAGTTCAAATCTGAATTGAGCAAATCTGTGCCTTCAATTTTGATCAAAACTAATTCCGTGAGTGTCTCAGCGACGCATATCAAGTCGGCTACGTAAAATGACGATTTCGCAATACATGAACCGACTTCGAAATGTGTTGCGTGTTGCTCAGCGATATAGTGCAAACTTCTTACCACATGATATGGGGCAGTAGCACCATCAACAGGTGACCGTATTTAGCTCCAAAGTTTTGATCTCGTCTTAATTAATTCCCGCCCAACCGACACGATGGGCACCATCCGCATAACGTACGGAATTTTCCGAGTCAGGAAAAAAGAGTTTAAAACTGCTCAGCTGCAAAGAAAAAAACCAATTCATCAACTGAAATATATGATTATTTACTTAGTAGGGACATAAATACTGTTACACACATTTTATGCCGTAAATTAAAAATAATAATAATAATGAATGTTTTTGGACCAATTGTTTTTTACATATTTATTGATATATATTGTATACAAAAAAGCAGTATTCATTCGAAATGCCCGCCTTAAGTCGGACTGGTCAATCATCAATAGCGGCACGCACCTCCTCCATTGGGAAATTGGCCACAGCACGAATCAAAGCTGTCTTAAGAGAATCAATGTTGGGGTATCTTTTGTGGCAAACCATGTCCTCTAAAACTGTCCACAATTTGTAATCCAGCGGGTTCAAATCAGGACTGCCAGAGGCCCACTCTTCAGAGGAAATGAATGCTGGTCAATTGTTTTGGAGGCAGATTTGGGTTGTTTTAGCTTTAAAAAAACGCTAAAACAGCGATACGGTTTTCACTATCTGACCATTCGATGTTGAAAACTCACACAATTTAGAATTCCCGATACAGACTAACGCTTTACAGGTTATATTTTATAAATCATATGGGAATTATGTGGTATGCCCAATTCTTCTATTGAAATGCGTGTGTTTAATGTGGTAACAGTATTTATGTCCCTACCAAGTATACTTCCATAGAAATTTAGTGAGTTACTTGTTAAGAGAAGTTATTATAGTATTAAAATTACTTCGCCTAAGAGAAGCGAACTGCAAATAATTTCATTTCGAAGTTTGACTAAAAAATTACTCCTAACATTTCTATACAGCCAAAAAGCATGGGTAGATTTATTAGTTTCAAGCGACTAGCATACGGAGGAAGATTTTGGCGGGAATCCCAATGCAAATGATGCAAACCGAATAACAAAAACGAATAACCGAACTATATTCCAAAGACGTAAATTTTTTTTCGTAATATAAGGGTCTCTAAATTCTTTAGACCACCGTTTTACAAAGGCAAGGTCCCCTTTAGCTTTCAATACAAACTCAAATGAACAAAATTACATACTTGCTCTAGATTATACTCGTTTATTGTAGTTTTACATTTGTTGAAGTTAAAAGGCATATAATAGTTATTACACCAAGTTACCAAGTTAGTTAATTAATTTAACTACTACCTCTATAAAACTCGTCAAACGTGGATAGAAAATATCCAGATTAAGATTCGACTTTAGTTCTAAAACAAAACGGAAGCTTTTTCATTCTATTGCTGTGGTTTAATACGTGCTGACTCGGAGTCAACTCTTAGTTCTTGAATAAACCAAAGTACATCTTCTAATCACGTGTACATATTTCTGTGCGCTTGTGATGAATTTTTGGAGTTTGAGGAATTATACAGCAATACTTCCAACGCAAATCGCTCGGTCTACTCAATTGAGATTCAAAAAAAAGTACTCAGAGCATTATAGCTGAAGGTCAAAAACTAATTCGATGTTTATTCTCGGAGTTATCTGAAGATAAGCCTGGTGCCGGGGCCATGCGTTCGGCAAAATGTAGGTATCAGGACTGCTATGCTGCATATCTGACATGCGACGCACTAATGGGAGAAACCATTCACAATTTAACTTTCGAATAAGAAACCTCGTCAACGGTAAAACCCATACCCAGGGAATTTTAACCTATTCCGCGGTTTAATATCTAGTCCCATGCGATACGAAAATTTACTATGGCGGTTATATGGCATGGCCATCTTTTCGCCATTTATTTACCACCATTTATATTGTAACTTAATTTGCATCTTACTGCCGCTTCTTAAGTTTGTTTGTCCTTGGTACGAGTAATTTGCATCACACTGCCACTTCCTTTGTCTCTCCTTTTTATTAGGAAATCTCGTCACACTGCTACTCCTTTTGTCTGTCCTTCGTATTTGGGTTTTCCGTTACAATATTAACAATTCGCGAATGAGTCCCGTGGAAAATTGTATTATTTGAATCAGAAAACGCGTGGCGAAGCAAAAGATATCGTTAAAAATATCATCTTTAACTAAGGAGGGTTTTCTGGGCACTTCGCAGAACTAATCGGAAAGATATGAAAATAAACGAATTATGGTAAACTGCTAGTTGAAAACGTTGTTTATCTTGCCTTCAGTAACTGTTGAAGGCGGTATCGAGGTCAAAAATTTACAACGCACAGTAAATGATTGCATGACCATACTTCGTACGTATGCAATAGACATTGAAAACTGGGACGCGTTACTTGTTTTCTTAGTATCAAGAAAACTGTCTGATACCACATTAGCGTTATGGGAACAGGGAATTGTGCACAAGGCGGAAATTCCGAGGTGGGAGGAACTGGATCAGTTCCTGTCCAGTGGATTTCCCGATCTTCTAGGCCACTGCCTAGCAAAGCAACGTCGCCACAGCACAGCAAAAGAGTTGCTGCCCATCTAGGTCAATTCTCTCAGCCTGCATGCAGGTTGTGTTTCAATCGAGCACACGTTCTGAAAGGTTGTCCGAAATTTTTGACAATGATTGTGGATGATAGAGTAAAGGTCGTTGTAAAGCTCAATGCATGAATTGCCCTGCACATTCCCACATACCAAGGGGCTGCAAGAGCTCAGTTAACTGTCCGAATTGCCACCAAAGGCATCATTCGCTGCTACATCGGTTTCCCACAGGAATCTAGAACGCTTCACATCCCTTTGCGCCCTTCTCCAGGATATCGAGAAAATATATCTCAACTTCCAGCTGGTAGCGCTAATGTCCAAGCATTATTTATCACAAGTGCAAAAAATGTCATTCTAGGAACATCAATAATTAACCTTTGCCATGAAGGAGTGGACCATGAAGCAAAAAGCCTACTGGACTGGCGATTAGAGGCGAACTTCATCACCAAACGTTTGCAGAAACGCATCGGTATTCGAACTAGGTCTGTTTACACACAAGTCAGTGAAATAAGATCATCAGTATTGGCTTAGGTGCGTACAGTCGCAGATTTCGTTATAAGATCTCCTGTAAACCCTGAGAGAATCCAGGCAAGAGGTGTGATTCTACCCCAATTGACAGGAGATATTCCTAAGTATACATAGATTGATTCTCTATCCCCAAGTAACTTAGCCGATGCCAACTTCTTTAAGAGTCAACAAGTCGATGTAATAATCAGTTCAGATTTATATCCAACGGTGATTTGAGGCAACATAAATGTTTTAGGTTCACTTCTAGCACAGGAAATGGTTTTCGGATGGTTTCTCACTAGTCCACTTCCTCAACAGTCTACTCAAGGATCCCACTGTACATCCTACGTCACGGAGGTGTCAGGAGAACAGCTAATGCGATTCTGGAAAATGGAGGAGATTCCAAATCTTAAAAGGCAGATGAATCAAGAGGAATCATACAGCACTTCCGAAACACAACAGTGAGAGATGGAGAAGGACGATACATGGTGTTGTTATCATGTCGACGGGAATTTCAGTCGAATATTAAACTCTGATTATTCCGTAACAGTGCAGCCAATCAGTTATTATGGAATGAAGTATCACTTCCAAGGAGACCGAAGCTGAAAACAGAATATGACAGAGTGTTGGAAGAATATGTAAAGCTTGGTCACGTGGTAAGAATTGAAAACATACAAAAGAAACCAGAGGTTTCATATTACCTCCCTCACCATGCGGTCATTAAACTACATAGGATCCTTACCAAGGCTTGGATAGTTTTCAACGCATCATCTCCTTCATCCAACGAGAATAGCCCAAACGATGTACTCCATACCGGACCAACTCCAAGCAGACCTCGTTTGGCTGGTGCTGAAGTGGCGGTTCTTTAAATATGTATTGAACGCAGGCATCGAAAAGATGTACCGGTAGATACGGTTGCAGCCAGAAAATACTCGTTATCAAAAGATTATCTACAGAGGATCACAGAAAGAGGAGTTGAAGGACTTTGAACTCCTGACCGTAACTTTTGGTGTAAACTGCTCTCCGTACTTAGCAATAAGAATGCTTCTTCAGTTGGCAGATGATATCAGCTACCGTTGGCCAATTGCTTCCAAATTGTTGAAGCAGCATATGTATGTATATAGTGTTTGGCAGGAGCTCATGATGGTGAAACAACCATTAAAACTCGAGATGAACTGAACGTGGCGTTGAAAGAAGCTGGATTCCCTCTTAGAAAATGGACGTCTAGCACCAAAAATATAATAGCTGGTTTGCCTAAGGAATACTTACTGAAGGAAGAATTTTTGGACATCGATGACTTGAGCGAAGCAAAGATGTTGGGTATCAGATGCAGCGCAGCTCCATATGTTTTTTATTTCACTGTTCAACTCATTCAGGTAAGACATAGCTACTCCAAGAGGGAGGTGTGCTTTCACGTGTAGCCAAACTATTCGCCCGTTAGTGGTAGAGGCAAAAATACTAATGCAGGACATATGGCTAGCAAAAATAGATTGGGATGATTGTCTTCCTAGAGAGCTCTACTTACGTTGGGAACAGTTCCGCATTAATGATATTTATATGGGTGACATCCGAATCCCGAGGTGGATTCATTACACTCCTTGGGATGAAATAGAATTCCATGAATTCTGCGATGCCTCAGAAAAAGCATACGCCGCAACGTTATGTGTTAAAATCCGCGAGCGTAATTCCGATACTGTCCCGCATATTAATTTATTGGTAGGTAAAATAACGGTAGCGCCGGTAAAAACTATTTCTCTTCCGCGATTAGAATTATGCGGTGCGTTACTTTTATTTGAACTAATTAATACTTTGCTCCCACAGTTTGGAATAGCCCAACCGGTGGTGTATAAGTGGACAGACTCAACCATAGTTCTTTCTTGGCTGAAGAAACAGCCGTGCTCCTGGAGATCATTCGTGGCCAACAGAGTGGCCAAGATTGAAGATTTTGTGGGGCCTCAGAATGGTATCACGTAGATTCAGCTGACAACCCCGCTGATCTAGGCATTCGCGGAGCACCACCTCAAGAATTAGCCAAAAGCTCTCTCTGGTGGCATGGGTCAGACTGGTTAACCAAGGAACAATCTGGATGGCCACACCACGAAAAGGATCTAGCCTTTCACACGGAGTTGGTGCAAGAAAACAAGAGTGCATGCAACTAGCCTACAAGTTTACGAAGACATATTAGACAGATTCTCAGACTTCTCTAGAGCACTGCGCGTCGTAGAAAGAATTTTCAAGTTCTACAAACGAGCTCACCCGATACAACGACTGGCACAGAATAGGAATCAGACGGAAATAACCCCAGAAAAAATTCGAGAAACCAAGAAATGGCTAATTGTTTTAGCACAGAAACACGGCTACTCGGATGAATACCAAGCATTGAGCACCTCGAAACCCGTCAGTGTAAAAAGTTCCATTAAAACTTTAAATCCATTCCTCGATCGTATCGGATTATTGAGAGTTGGAGGAAGACTTGCGCTGTCGAGCTTGTCATACAACGAACGTTTTTCAATCATTCTACCATACGATTGCCAATTGTCCAAACTTCTGGCGAAAATCTCTCATCTGATTTCGCACATGGAGGAAATCAATTGATGTTTAGACTGTTAAGATCGGAATATTGGATCGTTAGAATAAAAAACCTCATAAAAAATATTGTACATAAAAATTGCATGATTTATAGCAAGAAAAATCGGGAGCAGGTAAATGCGGCCCTGTCTCCGGAGCGAACAACTCTGACGAGACCATTCGTAAGCACAGTTATCGATTTCACCGGACGAGCTTGCCTCATCACTAAAGGCTATGTTTGCGTTTTTGTGTGCTTTGCAACAAAGGCAATATACTTGGAAGCCACCAGTGGTTTGTCCACAACTACCTTCGTAGCCGCATTTTTCCTATTCGTGGCTCGACGCGGTTGTCCCTGGAATATATATTCCGATAATTGCATAAACTTCGTTGGCGCTAACAAAGAAATGAAGCAGAACTTCAAGAACTTCGTCACTACGGCATCTAACGTGACTACTCAATCTTTCTCTCATCAGGAACTAGAGGGGCTCTTCATTCCACCTGGAGCACCACATATGGAAGGACTATGGGAAGCAGGAGTGAAGAGTCTCAAAACGCATTTCAAGAAGGTAGCAAACCTTATGCGCCTCACGATGGAGGAACTTTCAACGTTGTTGGAAAAAATCGAAGCGTGCTTCAATTCCAGGCCAATCAGCCCACTATCAGATAACCTTGACTCGACGGAGCCACTTACACCAGGACATTTTTGGTCGGAGGACCCTTACCTGTGATGGCTGAACCAGAATTAAACGCGAACCCGGCAAATATTAAGGAAATTCACTAGGGTTCTGCCGAAGAGAAGAAGACGCGCTGATGGTGCTATCCGACGGCAATAGCTCCCCACGACGACGACACAATCCACATAACGCCAGGACGTTGGATGGAAGTAGTGAGGACAAAGAGATGCTCATTTTGGATGCGAACGAGAATGACCTCCAGCCGCCCACGACTGTAGCACCTGCCAGTTTGGCTCCACCGAACCTCATACCCCCTCTGTCGAGGATGCGGTCGGCAGTGCAAAAAGCACAAACACCACCAGATAATAGACGTACCAAAAATGTCGTACGGCTTCATCAGCAGCAACAATATCGCTGCAGTATAAGAAACGCCCGGGAGCGGATGGCGGGTTCTGATCGCACCGCACTTGGACAATCTGTCTTCATTCCGACGGTCACTGCCAAAGTCATGGTATTGAAGGGTGGGCACGAACGTTTGGAGATCCACGCCGAGGTCAAAACAACGCTCTCTCGCGTCATTCCGGAACGTACACTGGACCCTCGAATACGTGACGAGTTTGATAACATGCGGTTAGCTTACCCCAGTTTTTATCGCTCCAGTAACGTGTCGCTAGTGCTCCAAGCTGAAGTATACTGAAGTTTCCTCGTCCTGCGTTAATGGTCGCCACCCCCACACGCCCAGCAGCTCAGAATACCATTTTACCATTTTAAGAAATAAATTACTTAGATTAAGAAAACAATGAAATGTATATCAAATGAAATTTAAATTAAATGATCTATTAATTATATGTATATGTATCCTATTTATTTGAAACCTGTTGTAATTATATTGCAGTGATGCTGCAAGCCGAGGGGGATGTTTGAGCGTGCAGCAACTTCAATATCCACCTGCAGGTATCTCCGCTGCTGGTGAAAATTCACGACTTATCCCTGTCGGGAAGAATCCTGTTGACCTGTAATATGCCAACTTGCAGTCAACCGGTGTACGTGTTTATAAACTTATTTGCCAGCTTATTCTTCAATTAAACCTTTGCAAATTTTTCAGCCTCGATTGGTTAATGATTTCTGCTAGAGTTCCAATAGTGAAAAGCTTTTGTTTTCAATTCAAAAGGTTTTGAGAAATCTGGTTCGAAAAACTCAGTCTCTTCTTGCAACGCGTTTTTTAATTTTTCTAACGCTTTTATTGCTGCTGTATCTGAATGTCTTGGTACTCTGATTATTTTTTATCTTTACTTATTCTCCTCTAAAATGAATGGATAATGGTTTTGTGCACAATCTTTTATATATTTTTTATAATAACTAGCAAGTCCTAGGAAAAATCTCAATTCTTTTAAATTTTTGGAATAGTTTCTATTTTTCGAAACAACTGCAATCCTATTGTGTTTTATAATATGTTCAAGGTATTCAACTGAATCTTGGAAGAATTTTGATTTTTCATGTTATCATTGTACAATGCATTGATTATGATTCGAAGGTGTTCAATATGATTTTCGGGTTTGGAAGAAAATATTACCAAGCCGTCAATGTAAACATACACAAATTTACCAATATATTCTCCAGGAATGTCATCGATTTTTTCACCCGAATGTCAGCCCAATAAATGTGTACTTCGTACTGCTGACGGAGAATGCTTTTTTTTAAATTAATATTTGGTGAAAACCTCGTCCTAAATGAAAAAATCTTTGATTTTATAAAGATTTAAGCTTTTGAAAGCTACAAAAAATGAGGTGGTCATTACAAGTTTCTGATATAGTCCATAGCTTAATTTTTTATGAAGTTTGACAATTAATGGTCATTTTGTTAAATTAAAAGTTACAAATCAGAAATAAAAAGAGGTGGGATTGAGTCTTTTGCAGAGATGGTAATCATTAAGAGTTTTATAAAAAAGAAAATCGGTTTCTACTTGGTATTTAGTGATTTAAAAATTTTCGGTCATTATTAATAATACCTTAAGACTTCTCATATCGCTCTAAAAGTAATAATTAAAATTATTTTATACTTTCTCTATAAGATATATTTTTTTTTATACTTTCGCTCAAAAATAATGATAATCTCTGCACTTTTATCTTTTATAATTGAAAATATGAAACATATATATATGTATGTCTGAAATTGGTGTCAATTTAAAGTTCATCGGTAAATTTGCAACAGGAAGGTTTTACCATGTAGCATTTATTGGAAAGACGGTATGACATTTTAAGCGGAAAAAAGGAAAGTAAAAACTATATCTGACTAAAAAAATTTAAATAATTAATTTATTACTTTCGTTAAATAAATTGTGTAACTTAATATTTGTAAAAATTGAAATATTACACTTTCTATTTGCCACCTTAATATTTGAACGTTAATATCAATCTTATGTAAATACGAGTTTTCGCGTTAATTATCCCGGTAACTTTTTTAAAGATAAGATGTTTTGTCTGTAGATAAGAATTTTTGAATCTGTTTCATTATTATTTTATATTTATTAATTAAAGCAGTTTCATTTGATATTAACTTAACATGTTATAAAATCTTTCCTTAATATTTAATTAAATTAAAATATGTTAACGGTTTATTAAAATGTTTTCAAATTAACAGCTGGACAATCCTGAAAATAACTTAGAACATCCATCTACACTACATTCGACTTTCACATGATCCCGAAAATTGTGATATTCTTGGGGTAAGCATATTTTCAAATTTTATAAATCTTTAAATTATCTTGTAATCATCGGTCTTTCGTCCAGCAGAGCAATAATATTTTTTCGATTAATAATCAATATCCTTTTTTGTTGTCGTTGTTCCGAGTTGTGTATAAAAAAAAAACTAATTTAATTAATTTTTTAAATATTTTCATATCTTTATTCACATGTTTATGGTCTTAAGACTAAAACTTAACTAACTATGCTATTTACGCTTTTTGCTTATTTATACCTTCACTTTCTTTACTTTCAGGAAATGTTGAATTCGCGTAAAGAATTTATTTGCAAAATTGTCGAAAGCTATCGATTTTGGAAGATTGTTAAATTGAAAGAATTAAAAAAAGTAATACTGAATTCGCTTAAGAATTTACTTGGAAAATTGTCGAAAGATATCGATACAAGATTGTTAAATTGAAAGAATTAAAAGAGAAAATGTTTATTTGCAAAAATATTGATGAAATGTCAATGAGCTTTAACTTTGCAGAAAGTGTCGAATTTCATTATTTTAAGCAAAAGATCTCGAATAAGCTTTTCAGCATGAAGTCAAGAAACTTTGCTCAATATAAAATAGAAAAAAGTTTTATGGCTTATACTGAAATATGCTGGTAGGTGAAGGTTGAGGGGGTGACGGTTGTGACGTAACTCCTCCCTCATTGGAAAAAGTCTCAACCGGGTCTTCGAATATAAAATTCTATATTTTATGTTACTTTTCCTGATCGTAATTATAACAAATGTTACAGAAGTCAAAATGATTACTAAACATACAGATATGGAAATGATAAGTAATATATAGTTCTTGTTCTTTTTACATTCCAATTGCTTTATTCTGTCTTTATTACTCATATAATCCAAAATGATATCATCAAACAGTATTTGTTTGTTTGAATTTTACGTACTTTTTGAATATTGTTAATTGTAATGATTTTCAAGGTAATATTTTGTATTTGAATTGAACAATTATGGAAGTTAATTAAATAATTTCCTTTTACATTCGCATTTATTATATTACAAGTATTAAAGAGTTCTGTGTTTTGTTGATTTTTTTACAATTATTTATCCTTTTCGGATTTCTACTATTTCGGATTTCTACGTTATTAAAGATTTTTATACAGTTTGTTTTTGTAACGCAATTTTTCAAAACAGACAGGCTTCTTAAATCTTTATTTTTGTCAAACTTATACAATTTGTTATCATATGTTATAATTTCCAAGGATTCGAACATTAACTCTCTACGGTTTTCATCTCCCATTGGACTATTAATGATTTTAGTATGGTTGCGAAGCTGCAATGTTGTTTTGTATCTGTTCGTTGTTATATTGTAATATTTTTAGTTTTAATGTAAAGTCTGTAAGTTTCATGTTATGTTCTATTTCCGAATTCTGTTTACTTATTGCGTTAATTTTTCTAGTTAGAATGTTCCTATCAGCTGTGATTATATCTTTTAACTTTGTGAAGTATTATTGAAATGATTATTGATTGTGAATTGTTTGTTTAGTGTGCTTATGAGTGATGAGTGTTAGTGTCCATTATTCCTAAATAGTGTTCAATGTCTTGTCCGTCATCGTCGTTCATTGTTCCAAATAGTACTTTCTCTATGTTTCCTTCAAAATTTGCGAGTCCTCTTTTCTTTCTATGTGGTATTAATGTAGATATTTTACTTGTTTAATTGAAGCTGTAGTGTTGGTATTTCGTTTCCAAGTTGTGAGTTTTTGGTATTAGTTTCTAGTTCAAGGACAATATTTAATATTTCTTTTGGGTTGATTATATACAATATAACCGATATTTATAATAATGGGTTTGACTGTCAGGTGAGTCCGTGTTAAGCTGTGGAGTGTCAATAAGAGTAATATCCTGAGGAGGTTGTTCTTTATGTCTCACTGCTCTGTAATTCTTTATGTGCCCTTCTCGTCTGTTTTCTATATACGTTTCTTTTTTGCTGTTTTGCCTGTTTATAAACCTGGCCTTTTCCGTGCATAAATTTTCATAAATTCTTATTTTATCACATCTTCCTTCCGATACATTAATGGGTTTCTCTTTCATAGTGGAGTGATAGCTTTTATTGTATAATTCAATAGCTTTACTCATTATATCCTTTATTTGAAGTCTGTTGTCTTCTATGTTCAACATCCTAATTTTTTAACTCAGAGTGTTATGAAGACTTTCGTCATCGGAATAGCCTGTATGATTATTTGATTTTGCTAAATGGAGCTCTATATTATCATTACGTAAATAATCTTTGTTATTAATACTTCTAAATTCATTGTCCGTAATTAGTTTTTTGAAGTCACCCCTTTGGGATTTGTATTGTCTGATTTTTTCTATAATTGTTTGATTATTTCGGTCTTCTAGATAAAATGATGCAGCTAATTTTAAAAATTTATCGATGAACGTTAAAAAGTGTGCTCTGAAATTCGTATAAACGTCCATATGAATTATTTCATTACAGTCTTTGGGTGTTTCTGTTATTTGAAATTTATTTTTTATTGGTTTCTTATCATATTTTACCCTATTACAGGCATCGCAATTATTTATATATTTTTGAATTAGGAGTTTTAATTGTGGGTAGTATACACATCTTTTTAGTCCTTCATAATCTTCATTTATTTCTGTGTGATCAGTTTTAAATATATGGTACTTTTTTATTTGCTTATATGCTTCTTCTTCTGTTGTGAGGTCTTAGTATGATGTGAGCATTTTAAAATTTTTGTAATATTTGCAACGAATAGTTCTATTATCTTTGTTGAACTTTATTGTTTTCATGGTCGTTTAATTCACTAAAAATTTCAATTATCTTCGGTTTAATGTATCTTCTAAGTATATCTGTGAAAGTATACATTGAAAATATCCCAATGTCTTGGTGTGAAAAATAGATTATCTTGTTTCTATAAATTATCTTGATTTTCCTAGTTTTGTTGCTTGTTAATATAATTTGGGTTTTAAATCCACTGATTACTGTGCCTGATATTGGTATAAGATCGTTCATGTTTTCTTCTTGTGAATGTCTTGTGCCGATGCTTTCATTGTCAAAGTTATTTTCAAGTGACGTTATATATACTATGATTATCGTCTTCATTACTTTCTTGATTATTGTATTCATTAATTACATTTTTATATATCCTAAGTTTACGTTGTACACCCCAAGTTTTAATAACCTTTGGAGTCTAGGGTTGATGTCTTTACCATTTATTTTTGAATATAACCAAGTTAATGGTTGGTTGTCAGTTAGCAAATCGAATTTCACACCGTAAGGGTATGGCCTTAAGTTGTTGGTAGCCCAAACAATTGCTAAGAGTTCTTTCTCTGTCGTTGAATAATTTTGTTCGTGCTCGTTTAGTGTCCTGCTGGCATAGCATATGGGGTGATAATATTAATAAAGTCTTTGAGTATGAAATTTATCATTCTTTGGAATGATGTAGGTGCATTTCTTAATCCGAAAGGCATACGAATGTATTCGTAGTGTCCATGTGAGGTTGAAAAGGCCGCCTTTTTACGATCCTCTTCCATGACAAGGATCTGATGAAAGTCTTTTGTTAAGTCCAACGTCGTGAAATATTGCGCTCTTCCAAGCTTGTCCAATATAGTGTCTATGTTCGGTATAGGCAACTTATCCTCTATGGTTATTTCTTTCAATTTCCTATAAACGATTACAATTCTCCATTTCTTCACGCCTGAATTGTCCATTTTCTTTGCTACAATCCTAACGGGCTATTATATGGCGAATTGCTTTCTCTAATTATCCCTTGCTTTAGCATGTCATCAATTGGTTTTGTAATCTCTTCCTTGTACTTGAGGGTGTCTATAGATTTTTCAGTATATTGGTTCATAATTTGATTGTGTTATTATTAATAGTCAGAGTGCCATTGTGCATATTCAGTAAGCACCTAAGGATTTTAATAAGTTTTGTCCTATTATTGCGTCAAACTCCTTATTTTTGAATTTTGTCGCTTTCCATGCCATGAGGGGTTTCAGCTAACTCTTTATCCGAAGCAGCTAATCTGTTTGCTGATTTCTTTTCCTCAAATTTCATTTCAGATAACCGTAGTGATAGTACTTCCGACGTTGTTTTGTCGAGCTTTGATACTTCCGTCAATTTCGGAAAGTTAAGCTTGTCGGAAGTGGACATTATCAGTGGCATAAATCAGCTAAAGATGTCAACTACAACTGACGCCGATGGCCTCTCAGCTGTTTGATTGAAAAATCGTTCATCACTGATTGCTCCTTTACTGCTTATTTTTAACAAGTCGCTGTCCTCCGGTATCTTTTTAGATGTTTGGAGACTAACTTTTATTACGCCTATTCTTAAGAGCGGTAATAAAAATGACATTGAGAATTATAGGCCGATTTCCAAACTAACTACTGTGTCGAAATTTTTTGAATTGATATTAAAGGTTAAAATATACTTTGCCGTAAAGCATCTAATCTGTCCCCAACAGCATGGGTTTGTTCCGGGTAGATCTACCTTAACCAATTTAGCTGTGTTTACTGAGGACTGTCTGGGATCATTTCAAAAAGGATTCCAGGTTGATGCAGTTTATACAGATTTTTCCAAAGCCTTCGACAGAGTGTCCCACCGAATTCTTTTAGCTAAACTTCAGGGCTTGGGATTTCACTCGGAATTATTAAAGTGGATTTCATCCTATTTGCAAAACAGACGTTGTGTCGTTCGCCTTGAGGGGATGTCTTCTTTTTCTTTTGTAGCCCTCTCTGGGGTTCCCCAGGGAAGCGTCCTCGGACCTTTACTGTTTATACTGTTTATTAATGATATATCAACATGCTTTTCTAAATGTAATTTTCTTCTCTATGCAGATGATTTGAAAATTTACTATGAAATTAAAAGCCTAGAAGATTCCTTCAATTTGCAGAGCGAACTTGATAATAACCTGTATCAGTGGAGTGAACGTAACTACTTATTTCTTAATATTGGTAAATGCCACTATTCCTCTTATGCTAGAGTTGTATCTAGTACTCCCTCGTCGTACTGTTTTTCGAATATTGCGCTAAAAAAGATAAACGAATTTAAAGACTTGGGTGTTTACTTTGACCCCAAGCTCAGCTTTAACACTCATATAAATTTTATTGTTTCCAAGGCGTATGCGCTGTTTGCTTTTATTCGACGTAATTGTTCATCATTTTCGGACCCTCATACTGTAAAACTATTGTACTCGTCTTTAGTGCGATCGACGTTGGAATATGCGGCTTTTATCTGGAGGCCCTATCATGCCGTGTATATGAATAAATTGGAGTCTGTCCAGAGGGCTTCTGTACGCTTCGCCTTGCGCCGGATGAGTTTTGTAGACCCAATACCGTCCTATCATTCCCGTTGTTTGCTTATAAATCTCATTTCACTAGAGTCGAGGAGAACTCTGTTGTCGATGTGCGTTGTCTATGATATCATTACTGGCTCTATTGATTGCTCATACCTCCTGATGAAAATTCGTTTTAATGTACCCTCTCGCATTCTTCGGTGTAACGAGATGTTTTTTGTGGGTGTTGCTAGAACTGTTTACGCGATGAACGCTCCTCTAAGGAGAACACTCTCTCAATTAAATGAAATTTCTTTCTCTTTGGGATTTCATTTTTGCTGTACCAAGTTTACTTTTAAGAGCCTGTTGATAAGACACTTATCATAGCTTTTATTTTATATTTTTATATATAGATTATGTAACCACATTCTTATTTTTTTTAGTCTGTAAACATCTTGTTTGTTGATTTGTTCAAATAAATAAATAAATAAATATTCATCTCTACCCGTGAATTGGTGGATGCGTTGTGCATCTTCCATCAAATCGTTTAGAGTAAAGTTCATTTTAGTAAAAAAATTTATTGTACTTTAAAGTTTTTATGAGTTTATTTTCAAGATTCTTCAGAATGATTCTTCGGAATCTGTTTCTTTGCACTTTAGTTCCTTTTCTATCTTTGATGATTCTTCAGAACCACTTCACTTCGATTTTTTTTCGTGTTCCCTAAAATATTAATTTATTTTTCTTTTTTCTTTTTTTTCTTCCATGATACTTCAGAATCACTTTACTTCGGATTTTTTTGTTTTGTTTTGTTTGTCAGGATTCTTTAGAGTCCCTTTTTTCTAGAATTCTTTAGAATCCTTTTGTCAGTTTACGGTATTGCGGTTCTTTTTAATTTAGAATCTTTCCGCGTCGATTCGAAATTTGAGTTTACTTCTTTTCCAGAATTTTTTAGAATCCTTCTTTCCTAGAACTCTTTACAAACCTTTTTTTCACTTTACGGTATTGCGATTCTTTTTAATGATTCTTTAGAATCATTTCGCGTCGACTGCGCCAATTACGTCGTTGTTCGAGTCGAGTCGTGAATATAAAAATAATTTTATTAAAAATTTTAAATATTTTTATTTCTTTATATACATGTTCATGGTTTTAAGACTAAAACTTAACTAACTATGCTGTTTACGCTTTTTGCTTATTTATACCTTCACTTGCTTTACTTTCAGGAAGTGCTGAATTCGCGTAAATAATATATTTGCAAAATTGTGGAAAGATATCGATTTTGCAAGATTGTTGAATTGAAAGAATTTGAAAAAGAAATGCTGAATTCGCAAAATTGTCGAAAGATATCGATTTTGCAAGATTGTTAAATTGAAAGGATTAAAAAAGAAAATGTTAATTTTGCAAAAATGTTGACGAAATGTCAATAAGCTTTAACTTTGCAGAAAGTGTCGAATTGCATTTCAGCATGAGGTCAAGAAACTTTGCTCAATGTTCTTGAACTCAACTTGGCCTTTTGAAAAATATAATAGAAAAAAGTTTTTATGGCTTATACTGAAATGTGGTGGTAGGTGAAGGTTCAGGGGATGACGGTTGTGCCATAACTCGTGAGTCGTGTCAAGCTGTCATGTTATTTCTGTTCAGTCTTGTTGGGCATTTCATCACGGAAAGACCTACGCCTGAACAACGTTTACAACTCATTCAACTTTTTTATAAAAATTCAAATCCTGTAAAGAATGTGTTTTGCGCGCTTCGCTCAACTCATGGTCAACATAACCGGCCTACTGAGCGAACTATTCGCAACACCATCACCCATCTTGAAACCCAGCATTGATTATTGGATAATATTCGACCGAATAGAACACGTCCAGACCGTGGAATGTCGATTCGGTGCTGTTCGCAGCAACTCGGACTGACGAATGGAACGCCTTGGAGCATTTTACGTCGAGATCTAAAATTAAAAGCGTACATTATACACTTGTGCAAGAACTGAAGCCGCTCGACCTTCCAAAGCGACATCGCTTCGCTCTATGGGCTCTTGAAAAATTCCAAGAAGATCCGACCTTTCGAGCCAAAATTTCCGCATTTGGGATGAAAAGCAACCTGAAGAAATTCAAGAGCCACAGTCTCACATAGTTTGGACTTGTGGGCCGACAGAATCTTGGATCCATATTTCTTCAAGAATGATGTCGGTGAGAACGTAACCGTCAATGGGGACCGTTATCGGGCCATGATAATCAACTATTTGATGCCTGAAATTGAAGTTCATGATCTCCGCGACATTTGATTTCAACAAGACGGCGCCACTTCCCACACAGCGCATCAATCAATCAATTTATTGAGAGAACTTCGGTGACCAGATAATTTCACGTTTTGTGCCGGTCGGTATTACAACGTTAGACTTTTTCCTGTGGGGATATGTAAAGTCTAAAGTCTATTCAAAACATCGCCAGTTAAAAGTCGAAATGCTCGAGCGAGCCATCGAAAATTGGACTCAACGGATGAAGCATCTGTAGCCGCAGCCAACATTTGAAATAGATAATCTTAAAAAAATAATTGCCAAAGAATGTTCTTTTAAATGATAATAAACATTCCCCAATAAATTTGATTTTTCTGTATTTTTTTCTTTAAAAGGTAGGGAACCTCGAAATAGATCACCCTTTATTTACTTCTGTTTTTGTTTGCGAACATTTAATCGTAAAATATCAGCGCCATCTTAAATCTTGTCTTCCTCTCTTTAGCTGAATATTCTTATCATCTATGACGGGTAAGCCACCGTGCACTTGAAATCTCAGCTGAGTAGGCTAAAGTGCCTTATGAAGCAGCATTAACAGCTAGCCGCCTATGAATCTTAGAAGTTGGGTCCGGTCCCTAACTGTGAAGGACAGCTTACAGAACCAAGATAGCTTCCAACTCAATTACTACATCTCTGTTTTTCAAGCAGACATAGAGGGCATTACGAAAGGCGCCAAATAGGTAATCTCTTTAACAGTAGAACAAAAATGTGGAAGATAATGAAGAGACGGATAATCTGGCTCCAGCTTACAATGCTGTTACCATTTCTCAGACCTTTCATAGGCTTCAAATGTATTTAAAATAGTGGAACTAGGCGAACACTTAAGGTCCTGGAGTAATTCCATGTAGAGCGTACCACTATACTATGCGGGATAGTGTCATACCAACTAACCCAGGGAACATATTCGTGAATTCATTTTAATTTTGAATGCTTATTATAACTTTGGGGTTATATGTTATAGTTTAATCACGAAAAAAGACAGTTTAAAAAAGCGTATAGTATATATATGAGGATTTCGAAAAGCTTAATTTAAGTTGTTTTGCAAAATTATCCCGTTATTTTTAAATCTTATAATTATTGTATTATATACATAGATAGTTATAAATTGAAATAAGTAAATATTTTTTTCGGTACTGTTTCAAATTAATTTCTGCTTCTAAAAACTTTTGAACAGATGTGTACTTATTTGGGTCGTTGAACAATGAGCGAATATCAAACATATATATAACTCTATAGCCAAGTATCTAGAATTCTAACTGCCATCCCTATATTGGAGTCTAAATAACTGTAAAAGGCCCTCATGCCCATCACACAATAACGCTGCGCCGATGTTGATCAAATGGAATTTTTAATTTTGAAAGAGCGTTTTATGATGCAATTAGCTGTCAAAGGTAGAAGTGTGAAAGAAAAAAGAAGAAAAGATAGGCGGGAGGAGAATTTAACAATCAAACTTTATTTTGCAATCAGGATGGACGTAAATACTTTTTTGTCTTATTTCGACAGTGATAAATCTTCAATCGTTTTTTCTTCAATTTAACGTTGAGTCAGCACATATAGTCCAGCCCAGGTTTGATTCTTGCTTGACTAGATATCAGGCTAGCGCATTTTCGCATCTCTTCGGCTGACTAGAAACCTCTTTTAAACGAGAAAATGAGAAGGAAAGTAAATAAGTTTTCTTCGACTTTCGTTGGATAAATTTTGCTTCGAGAATTGTCTTGCAATCTTCAAATTTGATTTGAGGAATTTTTCGCACTTTGAGAACTTACTTACTTAGATTGTCTAGGTTGACAGGTTAGTCATTCCATTATGAAAAGGTTTTGTTCTTAGACGAACTTTTTGCGATATTGGATGTCACGTTCGCTGTGTCTGACCACGTAAGGGACTTAGTAGCTAACTGCTGTTCTGTAAAAACAGTTAGCTCGTCTTCCACTTGCGCCCTATGAAGCAGAATGTGATGACGGTCTCTATATTTGATACATGTGGAGCTGCTTTTACAATCATTAGGTTAGTGATTGTCCAAGAGGCAGATAATATAGTTATCGAGGTTAATAATCGCATTAAACCGAGCAATATTGTTCATTCCCGTAAATTTCGGACAGGTTTTTAGTATGTGTTTTCGCGGGGAACACAATTTGCATTTTATTTCATTTAACGTGAAACGTTTCGAACTTACTTGCTCAGATTGGCAATGATTTTGAGATAGGGTGGCTGGAATGCACTGTTTGTGTAGAGAATTTGAAGCTTTTTCAACACAACAATGCTAACATAAACTTGATAGCAGACAGAGTATTCGAGCTTGAGTGTTTCTATTGTGGTATTGAAGTATGCAAATGATGTAACAATATTCGATAGACATGTTTGATATTCTACCTCATCCCATAATGACTTTAATTGGTCTTGTTGAACCACAACATGGAAGTACGTTTGTTTATGGTAAGCGTTACACTTCTCAAATCCTAGAAATTCAGAAATTTGAAAAAAAATTTAACTAACGAAAACATTTTTACGCGAGCAGAGCTAATAGAGTAAAACGAATTAAAAAAATTTCAAAACACAATAATTGTAAACTAGTAATTACTTTGACTGACCGGCAGTCGGTAAAAATGAGAAAGAATGGAAAATTTACTATCGATCGAATCTTCCGTGGTGGGATTTCAATTTACTATTTTGTACTGAATACTACGTGGAGCTGATGATTGCTCAGACCTCCACAAATTTATTGCTCTTGAAATAAATAAAAATAATCGAAAGAGCTCTTTAAACTCTGCAACGATTACAGTTGATCTTTAAAATTCAATAAATGTTACCCGCAAATTATTTAAAAACTATTCAACACGATGTATTTAACTTGTATAGCTCCAACCAGTGACCCCAAGTTATATTCGTAATATTCTATTAATAATATGTAATTTATTACTTAAATTTTTTCAATGAAAAATAAAAAATATTTAAAATCAAATGTTAAAATAATTAAAATTACTTAGTTTTTCGAGCTGTATAGACCATTTTTTGTTTTTGGTGAAAGTGAAAAAATTAGAACAACAGTCTGAGCGATAGAAGTTATAGCTATTTCGGAAACCACCACATTTCTTCATCAGACTTCTTTTTTTGAAAAGTACTTATTTATTCATCAATATCTATTTTTCCCCTTCAAAGTAATCCCCCTCGGATATAATACACTTGTGCCAACGCTTTTTCGAATCCTCGAAACACTTCTGAAAAGCGCCTTTCGGTATGATCTCAGCTCTTTCTGACTTGATCTCATCAATTGTGGCAAAAGGCTTTCCTTTCATTGGTTTCTTTAGTTTTGGGAATAGAAAAAAGTCGTAGGGAGCCAAATCTGGTGAATACGGGAGTTGAGACATGATTACGATTTTGTTTTGGCCAAAAAATAACGAATAAGCATTGGTGTGTGAGCTGATGCATTATCGTGATGCAGAATCCACGATGCACTACACCATTGTAATCAAAGAAAACAGTGAGCAAAACCTTACCCTTTCCCTTCACCTCGTATGTAAGTATATACTCACTTGTATATTTACATATTAACAGAAAGAAGATCGTGACAAATTGGCGTCCAACGTGGGGCTTGAAGAAAATTTATTTTGAAGTGGTTGTGTTGTTGTTTTCACAGTGAATTTTGGTGTTACTTTGCTTACTAGGTTGTTGGTGGATTTTTATTAATATTTTCCCTCTATTAGTAGGGTATTTTTGAATTTCAAGCAAGGATGATAAAGCTATACCAGAGTGGTGCTATTACAGAAAACGAAAACAGAATAATTCAGTGAGTCTGTTCCATTTTGGAGTATTTGTGTATAAATTAAAAAGAAAAAGAAAATACTTGTGTGCTTGTACATTATATATATGTAATCAAAATTATGGGGTCGAGCATGAAAAGTTTGTCCCGGAAGTAGTTGCGATTGCTTTACTTAGTAATTTTTGGTTTTTGCTTCTAAGTTTCTTTATTTTGCTTTCACTTTTTATTAATTTATATATTAATATTTAATTAAGTATTTGATAATACTGTTTTAAATATCGTTTTGTGTTTTTATAATTTTGTTTTATTTTTGTTTTTCTTTTAGTTTGTTCTTTTGTTGTTTTCCTGATAGGAACTTTTTGTTGTGCCAGTATAGGGCAATACTTACACCACATTAGGATGATATTTAAAAAAAATTTATTTTTACTTAAATTCTTTGATTTTAGCTTAAGTTTTTTCGTTCTTCCATCTCGCGGAACTACACGAGGTAGTCGGCTGTGAGGAAGCCGCTTTTTACTTTTTTGAAACGGGTTGAGGAGTTAAGTGAGGCACGCGGTGTGACCAAAGCTCAACTTTTTTGAGGCGAGATGGATTTGTTTGTAGAGAAAGCGTTATTGTGGTTTATGTCAGTTAGGAAATCGTTAGGTAGTTGGGAGGATCTAGTTCGGGAGTTGAAGCTGGATTTTTTGCACCCAAACTACGACAACCTAATACTAGACGAGACTAGGAGAAGGCCTCAAGGAGCGAAAGAGTCCTTACGTCGCTGCTATGAAGAATATGTTAGGTAGGCCAAATCTACTTCGGTTTTACCATACTCAGTTGGGAGTGGTTACAATAGGGTCGATTTCGGAGTTAGTTGCACTGGATATTCAACTAGAGGCGGTTAGGTCATCGGTGGATAATTTTGTCCCTCCCCGGAGTCATAAGGCCAAACGTTTATTGGAACTTGACTTTGCTTATGTCTCGGCTAGTGCAGAGGTCGGTATCCGAAGCGGATCATTCAGATAATTTTGGGGCCGGATCTAACACGCGTTCTCTCAATTGTAGGAGATTCGGGCATATTTCATAAGAGTGTGAGAAGGGGATCAAGTGCTTCGGGTGTGGTAGGTCCGGGGTCATGAAGCGTGACTGCTCGGCGTGTGCAAGGTACCCAACCAGGCACAGCATCCGGTGGTGATCGAAACCATAACCCTTTCAGGTCAGGGTTGGCACTGAATGTTCGGTCGGATCAAATGTTACCAAATACCATTTCGGATGATAGGGTTGTCAGGTCGGACCAGATATCGGGAAACGGGAGCTAGACCCTTGAAAAACAGGTCAGGTGGTCAAGTAGGGCGAGTTAGTGATCTTTCTAGCTGGCAAAAGTAGGTATTTGTATTCAAGAGGTTAGGTTGGCGTTTTCGTTGGCAACAGAAGGTCACGAAGTACGCCCATATTTGGACATTAGAATTTATGGTTTCACGTTTAGGGATTAGTTGGATTCTGGTGCGACCAGAATAGTTATAGGTCGAATAAGTTGGGAAAAATTTAATTCGTGTGGAATCAGGGTAAGTTCGTTTTCGAGGTTTTGGAGAGTGACTCTCGCGGATAGAGGCCATTCTTGGTATTAGGTGCTATCCTTGGCGTCGATTTTTGGGCCGGATGTATCGAGGATGAGGTGATTGTTTTCACGGCTACAACCAGAGCCGTTGGTATTAATAGTGGACCACTCCCAGTCAAACTAGGGCATTGGGTCACTTAGTGGCTGGGTCACTCCAGACTAAAGATACGGGTAAAGGCAATAGTCGAACCTGTAAAACAGCGGTAGTACCCGGTTCGCCCGTCATACAGGCGCGCATGTACGAGGAGACTAAATGGTGATGGAGAAATCACATAGTCCTCGTGCGTCTCCAGTAGTCATGACATGATTTTGTTCAGTGCAGAGACTAAGTTCGCCTATTGGAAAAATCCAGTAGAGGAGCAGTCGAGGCCTTTCACAGCGTTCACGGTACCAAGTAGAGATTTATTTCAATTTAAGAAGATGCCATATGGGTTGCATAATGCACCAGTAACTTGGCAGCGCTTATAGATTCGGTCATAGGACCCGAGCTAGAACCCTATTTTCTTTTGACAATATTGTTATCGTTACACATAATTTCGAGAAGAAATTTTGAATATTGTTTGAGACAGATGAGCTATTGAAAGGCTTAGATTAAATAGGGAAAAGTGTAACTCTTGTCGATTAGAATTGGAGTATTTGGGCTACGAGGTAGGCAAGCACGGCCTACATGTAGACCCCGACAAAGTAGAGACGATGCTTCAGATTGAGGTACGGAAAAATGTAAAGCAGGCACGTTCACTCATAGGTACAGTGTCCTGGTACCATAGATTTATTACAGATTTTGCAGAGTTAGATAGGCCTCTTAATGATTTAACAAAGAAGAAATACGAGAGTTCAATTGGAATGAAGATTGTGAAAGGAGTGTTATAGAAGACAAGGAACACGTGGTGTAGGGCTCTTTATTGTTAGAACATACACACTGACTGATGACTTAGGTAGAGACGAAGGGACTGGAGTTGAGGACATATACGGAAAAATAGGATTTGATAGGTGATTTCTTCTATTGACCAAAAGGAAGATGCCTTCCTTTCCGTTGAGGAAGGGGAGAAGTTGTCGCGTACTGGCCGCAACAAAAATTTCTTCTATATTTGCTTGTGCGTATTCTTTTATTTTAAATTTTACTCCTCTCACTCATGGCACCTAGTTATAAATTTAATGTCGATGAATGATAGCAGTGTTGCAATCGTTGTGCGCGTACCCAGTGGTATATATCATCAAAAAGAAGTGTACTCGGAACGGTTTTTCCAGTAACAAATGTTAGGGAAACGGTATGTATTGCACGGGCATTCCGTAAAAAGGGGTGTCATCTTTCTCTTTAATGCGGCAAGGGTAAAATTAACTGAGCTTGGTATGTCAGGATGGAGCGCACTATGCAACCCGATCCCTTTGGGTAAGTGTGCAACGATAGGGCAGTCGAGGTCAAGGAAGAGGGATCTACCGGCAACACGGGAATAGTGCGAGTGAGTTCGTAACCATTTTAGTTGGAACACACCTCGGGTGCACCCCACAAACATAATGTTCCAAGACATTCTGAAGATAATCGCTGGCCTAGGTCCAACAAAAATCCCCAGGATACGATCATATCACATCAAAAATGCTAAAATAGCTGCCGCGAATTGCTCTGGATTTTCTTGCAAACCTTTTCAGTGTCATACTAATGCTAGTCATCATTCACCAATCAGCCTGATGCCCTTCCTTTCCAAACTTTACGAAAAAGTGCTGCTATCAAAAATGTGGCTAAAGCATTTGGCATAATGTGATATGATAGTCTAGTTAATAAAATTAAGCAATCATTTCCTAACACATTCCACAATATCCTGAACCCCCATTATCCGAAAGACGATTTACGGCGGGTATTCCGCTGGGTAGTATTGATCTATTATTGTATTTGCATGTATACTGTTCACCGAAGATTTTCCTACAAGTGACAAAATAATCACGTCAACTTTACCTCAAACTAAATGAAGACTGGCTAAGAGAATGACACTTAAAATCAATGAAAATAAATGCAAACACATTACTTTTACACTTAAGCCGAACAATGTCAAGCTCCGCAATGTACCTATAAAAGAAGCTAACACATATCTTGGTATTCCCTCGGATAGACGATGAACTTGGAGGCGACATATCTCCGCCGAAAAAAAAGCAGCTTGGCAGCAAGTGCAGCAAGTGATACGCACTTGAAGAGGAGTTATTATCAGCCTTGTAAAGAATAACGTCTAGCCAGGGCGAACCATTCCTGCTACAGTTGATTACTTATTGTAAGGCTTCTATGTCGAAGCAGATTCAGTAAATAAATACAAATGTTAAAACATATATATGTAATAAAAAAATTAACTGTATAAACCATCAGGGTCTTAGAAATATGACTTCATTATCCTGCTTAATTCATATTTACGTCTAATTTAAATGTAACCCAAACATAAAAAATATATAATTTTGTTTCGCGATTTTAATTACACGGCCTAATCCCAGCACTCTAATCAATAAGAAAACAACAAATACCCTTAATGATAACTGCAACTATAAGTAATAAAAATATAAAAATATAAATAGCTCAATGACAAATCAAGGTAAATGAAATACAAATATGAAAGTTATAAAACTTCAGCTACTAAAAAACATATAATTGGCATATAAAGAATTGTTTTGCAAACAATTAACGGTATCATAGGTCAAAAGTACGGGACATTTTCATGTAAACATAAGAGGTATGCATCAAATTTTCAAATAAACAAGAAAGAACGGCTGTCTTCGGCCATGTCAAAGTTTTCATATATCAAATTTAATGCAAATCGCTAAATTCGATTTTGATAACTCCCAGTGTCAATATAAAATTTAATTTACGTCTGTAGAATATCAAAATTCAAGCTCTTTGCTATTTTGGAGGGTTTTTTGACCCAAAACCACATATTTGAACAAATCGTTTTTATGGGGCAATACGATGTAGCAGTCCGATTTCATAACTTTTTTGGAGGATTTTTTATCCAAAACCTCATATCTGAACAAATCGGTTGTATGGTGGCTATATATAATAGTATTCCGATTTTGATTATTTTTCAGTACCAATATGTGTGTATGATACTAAATTTCATGCTCCTAAATGCCTTTTTGACCTTCAATTTTTTTTACGGATTTATGGCCCAAATTTTTAAATCTCAAAAATCGGTCATATATATACTAGAGTGGTTAAAATAAATGATCCATACAGGTGCATCTTCCTACCAAGTTTGGTTAAAATATCTCATAAATTGAAGGACTAGTTTGCGTTCAAACAGACAGACGGACAGGCGGACTTGGCTAAATCAACACAGCTCATTATTCTGATACGACCGGTATATATTTCGGTGGGTCAATCTATTCTACTTCGGGGACTTACATACGTCGAACCGAATTTAATATAAAACATATACATGAAAAGTATAATCAAAATAAAGCGATAAGATTAATTTAAAAGAATAAATAATAAATCATTTTCTTTTAATTTATGTTACCAACATGAGTCTAAAACATTGAACAGAAATATGTTTCGTTGAAAATTAATTTAATAAAAACGAACTATTACCGGTGTCGATTGCGCAGAACGTTCGGTCATACTACTGCAAAGGCCTTAAAGATGACATACTACATCCACCGGCACACTTGCGTCTCGATTTTCACATTTCTTTGTGTAGTTTCAGTAGCTAGTTACAAAAAAGATATTAGAAAATCATCTATTCATCATGGCAAAATAACTCACGGCAATATACAATATATTTGTATGTCACACTATCTGGTGACATAACCACCGGTTTTGGCTCCTTAATTCATAGTTAAATTTTTGGCGCAATTTTCCATCAATTTATAAAGGAAACTTTGATTTGCGTTGAAATTGGTTGTGCCCACATGCCCAATAGTTTTGAACGACAACTAGGTTCAAATCTGTAAAAACAAAACATTTTTAATACGAATTTGTAACACACATATTCATATAATGTTGCATAATGAAAGATGAACTTCTTTGTTTATATAATTGTGTACAAGTTAAATTGTGAATTGAAAAAAAAAACATTTTGCAAAGAACATTGTTTTAGTATACATATATGCAAATAAGTATGACTGATTCATGCATTGCAAGAGTGAAACATTTTCACTAAAAATTTTGTAAATACATTTTAAAGAATTAGTGTCAATTAATTGATAATGACACTGACATAACAAAAGTATAGAATTTTCACAAATACAAATTTTTTTGAAATAAAATAACATGGACCAAAACATATGTAAACAATCTTTTTTTAGAAGCTATTCTAAGTTAAAAATTTAATCGAAATAAAAACTTTGCAAGGAACGTCGTTATTTGGCACTCGTAAATATATAAATTTGTCCCAAAGAAATATAATTAAATAAACTTTCGTTTAGAAAATATTTTAACTAATTAAATTTATGCATTCGATCGAAATAAACAGTTTACAAACAGCGTTTATTTTGACACATAATCATACGGCCTGTCCCCCTGCCCCGAATTTTCGAAATTAACAATGATTGCTGCATTTGTATGAAAATATCGGTTGAAAAACACTTCACAATAACTGGACGTGTTACATTATTACGAATTTTGAATATTGTGCCAACTCCAAAACTCGATTTCGTATTGTCTACATATGGCATTTTCGGACTGCGTTGTTTAAATTGGAGAACTCAACTGTTATTCATACTGTGGTTATATGACTTTTGCGATAAAGTAAAATTCATAATGAAAAGACAACAACAGTGCGAAGAATCCATCTGGTCTATTTAAACCGATACGACTCTTCTTGCAGGGATTCAGAAAAGTGATTTCATATTTAGCATATCGTTTGTGAAAGATTGCTCAGAAGATCGAGCTGCTTCGCAGTCTGCCGAAGAACTTCCGGCTCCATGGATAGTTTCCCGGAAAAAACTGTTTGAATCCGCTAAGCGCATGAAATGAGCTTCACAATTCAGAGACGCAATATATATTCCATGCATCGACGCTTTAGTATAGAAATATATCTCGACATGAAACTGTACTACCAAGCCTTCAATAGCTTCTTCCAGGATTTGCTGCAGTAATTACATCGGAGAAGCTGAACAAGTTAGAACCATACGTGTTCAATTGAAATTTTGAAACTGTTAGAGTATTGTGACTGCACGTATTTTTGCGCTATGAAACTACTTCTGTGTGGCCACTTTCAGTGCGGCCACTTTCAGTAACAATAACTAACGTCGAGAAATCGTTTTCAACCACAAAGTGTAATGCGTCATCGTAGGCTCAGCACACGGAATATGAATCCAATTCATTGGGGTATTGATGTTGAAATTAAGCAATATATTAATTAATAATATTATATAAGCACAAATATACCAGTTACTGGGACAAGAAATTATAAAACAGCCAAATTTAAAGTAAATCAATATTTTCTCAAATCTCAATTATTACTTGAATTTTAGATATACATAGGTGATTCCATTATGAGAAACGAGGACAAATTCGTTTAATTGAAGCAAGTAATAAAATGTCTAAATTTAATTTTTTAAGGTGATCATTAATGAAGACGTTATACGTAGATAAGCCTTATAAACCTATATCACATTAGAATTGCAGGGCCCTCACGAAACTAAATTTTGGCTACGAGCCTGAGATAGACAGCAAAAGTTCAAATTTTCACTAAGCACATTAACATTTTTAAAAGAAATTATATGGCACTAAAATTTTATTAAATTTACTTTCTTTAAATTTTTTAAATTAATTTTTATACATACTTCCAGCTTGAATTTGTAAATGCATTTTCACTTACATATGTATGTAACATGGCAACACTAGTTAGGCAGGAGATAAGAGGGCGGCACATGGAGAAAAAGCATTCAGCAGTTGAAGATAAGTACTCGGTCGCGTCACTATAAAAGAAATCGAAGGTGAAGACCAGCGTAGTAAAAAAGTTTTATAAAGTCGTCGTTAAAATAAAGAATTAAAGTTGTGAAGTTGAGAAAAGTTAACTAAATTAAGCTTTTTTTTTTTAAATCGTAATCTTATAGAATCAAAGTTGTTTTGATATCAAACATAACTGTTTCCTTATTTAAAAATTAATCGCTTACTTGAACTTTAAATATTAAATAACTCTTATTACAATATAATCTAAGCTAAACGCCTCTTAATCTAAATCCAACATTATTATCTGAATAGAACTAAATTGGAATAATCTTTAAATAAAACTGAAATATTCTTAATAATAAACTTAAATGCTACTTGTTATTTACATGAATGCTGAGCCAAAACCTACTGTTGATGGAGGGAGGAAACAGAAAATCTAAAAGATTATGAAAATTTGAAATGCGTATTAATACAAGAATTTAAAGTTCATAAAATGTCATCTGGCGAAAAAAACGCGATGAAACATTTCATGAATACATGCTGCAGATGAAAACGATTGTCAGGCTTTGTGATATGGAAGAATGCGCGGTAATACGGTATATAGTTGACAGATTAAGTATTCCGATGAGCGTTAAGCAAAATTTGCAGAGTGAAAGGTGTTACAAAAACCTTAGGGAACAGTATGAAATTTTCGAACATATCAGCGGGCAAAGCAGTGATTTAAAAATAGAAATAAATTCAAATAAGTACTAAAATACATTGGAAAATAACAAATACTGTTTCAATTGCGGACTGAAAGATAATTAACGCAATGACTGTAAAAGTAGTGCAAAGTGCTTCAAATATAATTCGTTCGGTCATATTTCAAAGGACTGTGGTAAGAAAAATGCGTTGATATTGCGAATTGTAGTAATCGGCTTAAATTCACTAAACTCGATGGTGTTGAATTAAATTTTTTGGTGGGTTTTCAAATAGAGATGATATGATTTCTAAGTGTCGTTTTGGCCATTTATAATATGTCATGATCTGTATTTTTTTTCAGTTATGTTTAAAATGGATTTCTTTAAGAAAATCATCTCCGATGAGGCTCACTGTCATCTGAGTGGTGCGGTAAATAAACACAACTGTCAATTCTGGTACGAAGAAAATTATTCATGAACATCCATTACATTCATCTAAATTGACAGTTTGATCCGGTTTTTGGTCTGGTGGAATCATCGGTTCGTACTTCTTTCGAAATGAAAGCACCGTTACTGTCAATGAAGAACGGTGTAGATCGATGATAACCAACTTTTTATGGCCATAATTGGAAGAAGTTGATCTTAAACACATCTGGTTACAACAAGACGGGGCTACGTGTCACACAGCATGTGCGAGAAAGGTTTGGAGATTCGATTATTTCAAGAAATTGTGACATTGTATGGCCTCCAAGAAGGTGTGATTTAACACCGTTAGACTACTTCTTGTCGGGTTATTGGAAGTCATTGGTATTTAGCAATAAACCAGACTTCTCTTTAAAATAAGCCGTGGAGGCCATTTGAATGATGTTATATTCAGAACTTAATTGTATTGATTGTACTTCATGTAGATGACATAGAAAAAGTACATGACTTTGGTATTGTAGAAAATAATGCCATGAAAGTTAATGCCATAATTGGATTGGATTTTGTATAAAATTTTGCGTGTAAATTTGATAACGGAGCTATTTTCTAAAAAAAATGTTCTGTAAAAGAACAAGATGAATTAAATGTTTAAAATATTGACAAAGCTGAGTTGAATATCGATCCAAGATTTAGATGCGAAATTGAAAATTTAATAAATGAGTACAAACCAGTCAAAGACATTAAAAGTTCGCCAGTGATTATGAAAATCGTACCCAATTCAGACATGAAGACATTTCGTATGCTCCAACACAGTTGCCAGCACCAGAAGAGTTAGAAGTAAACCTTCAAATAGCAGAGTGGTTACAAAACGGAATTATACGTAGATCTCA
Source organism: Neoceratitis asiatica (assembly GCA_030068015.2). NCBI lineage: Eukaryota > Metazoa > Arthropoda > Insecta > Diptera > Tephritidae > Neoceratitis > Neoceratitis asiatica. The sequence goes on from CM061530.1 coordinate 3,384,322, forward strand.
TTTGGAGGTTGTGAGCAGATTAAGAGTGGTAAAGAAGAAATGTGACAGTTACAGAATATGTGGAGACTTTCGACAATTGAACTCTGTGGATTTGAAGGATTCCAATAGTGGAAGATTGTGCTATTGAAGCTAAATAACTCAAAGCATTTTATCATGATTGACTTAGAAAATATGTACTTTCACGTTTCCTATTGAAGAAAGCGGCATATCATATATAGCTTTCATAACGAAACAAGTTTTGTACGAATTCAATCGAGCACCCTTTGGTTTTTAATTCGTCTGATAATTTTGTAAGGTACGTAAACTTTATCTTCCAAGATTTGATTAATGACAATATATCGAAGCTATACGGAGCTACAATATCATAATTTACGGAGAAGCGACGGACGAGTATTTTGAAAAGCTGCAGATGGTTCAAGGTTCAAGGTTGCATCAAAGTACCCCTTCAAGACGGTGCTGAGCACTTTGATCGAAAATTTCTAATACATTCACAAATTTTTCTTTAGCTACCAATACATGCTCATTTTAAAAGACGTTCGTTTTTACATTTCCTCATTGAAAACAGAGAAAACTCAAGTTGAATTGAGTTCGTTGAAAAAAAGCATGTGAAAGAACAGTTACACTAAATATCGCATGTTGTACTCTTCATAACGATTCTTCCTACACAAAATTTTTTATTTGTTCAGATAAGTACCAGATTCATATATGAATTCTTTTCAGAAATCAAATACTAACTTTTATTATTTTCTTATCATAATTGTTCTAGTTACGTTCAAAGGGAATCATTTACGAAAACAGTTTGAAAACACTTTTATATTAGCAGGGTTGCTTTGCTGTCGTGTACGATACATTTTTTCGCAGAAGTGAATTTTGTGTTTTCATACTTACTTTTTTACTTTAATTCCTACTTTTAGAGCGTATTACCAAAGATCGTAGTTTCTATACCATTAGTAAAACCACTTTTATGCAACAATTTAAAACATACTTTTAAGAGTAAATTTCACTGAATTCCAATCAGAATCTGTGTCATATGATTCAATATCGTTTTTCCTAAAGGAGTATGTTCATCGCAATTCAGTAGAAATACAAAAAAAGTTGATGTGTTACTTAAAACAACCCTGTGAAAGAAAGGAGAGTACAGAAGTAACGATTTGTGTTCTGTTTTATAAGAATTTTTTACTCATCACTACTCAAATATACTTCATTTTATTATTTGAAAATTCAGCTGAAAGGAAGAAGGTAAGAAATTAATTTTTCTAAAATTTTATCTTTTTATTGAAAATTTGTTAAATAAATTTATATATTTTGCAGGAGGATATCAGCTTATAACCGAGGTTTGCATATTTCATATATTTAAATGAATATACTCGTAATAATGATCTTTTCATTTTCAGTGAATCTTGAAAGACAATCAACGAAAAAAAGCCGTATATTTCTGACGGCGGATTTTTTGCAAGGGAATTTCGGTGAGTGACTTAATTTTGAGTGTAGTGATTATTTATCAATCTGCGTGCAGACATGCACTTCAAAAGCCATATATTTCTGACGGTGGATTTTTTGCAAGAGAATTTCGGTTAGTGACTTAATTTTGAGTGTAGTGATTATTTATCAATCTGCGTGCAGACATGCACTTCACATGGTATTTTATAATGAAATTTATTAGCGAAAAAAAGACGTTCTGCGAACTGTGAACTGTATAAGCGGTAAAAAGCTGGAGCGGTGAAACAAAATAAATTAAAACAAAATTAAAATCAATTACATTACATTAAAATAAATCAAAACAAAATTAAATTAAATTAAATTAAATTGAAACGAAACTAAATTAAATTAAATTAAATTATAATAATTTCAATTAAATTAACTTAAAACAAAATTAGATTAAATTATAACTTAAATTAAATTAAATTAAAATTGATTAAACAAAAATTGAAATTAAATAAATTAAATTAAATTAAATTACTTAACTTAAATTTAATTTAATTTAATTATAATAAAACAAAGTTAAATTATATTAAATTAATTTATAATAAATTAAATTAAATTAACTTAAAACAAAATTAAACTAATTATAGTAAACTAATTTAAAATAAACTAAAACAAAATTAAATTAAATTATATTAATTTATAAAAAATTAAATTTAATTATATTAAAACAAAATTATATTAAATTATAATAAATTAAATTAACTTAAATTAAAATATATTAAAACAAAATTAAACTAAATTAAATTAAAACAAAATTAAACTAAATTAAATTATTTAGGGAAGTGGTTTATCCCTAAGCCATTCGTGTAAACGCGTTTGGGTAAAACTAGCCACAAGAGCCAATATTGTCTTGAAGTGTCTTAGCTTTACTAAACACAAGCTGTGTGCGCGTCTATATTATCTTCTGTACGAATGAATAAGTTCACATTTGAGCATCCTCTTAAATAGCTAAAATTTTTACAATAAAAATATTCAATTAAAAAATAATGTTTCTAACAAAAATAGGCCTTTGAATACAGCTTATTTACTTATAACCAAAAACAATTACAGGTCGCATTAAAAGTACCCATAAATATAAGTCGAGCCCGAAAAGCAATCCTACTTATATACATTTCTCAGACTATTAATGCTTGAATGTATGCAGTATTGCAAAGTACTCGCTAACCCAACATTAAGTAAAAATAGCGGCTAAATATTAGCGCACTTAATAGTTGTTGGTTAGTAAAAAATTGAATAATACAACAACAGATTACATGGCAGGCGTTGGCTCAGTTGGTAGAGCACTCGCCTGTGATGCCAGAATCCGTTGGTTCGATTCCTGGCAAAAGAAGTCTGATGAGAAGATGTGGTGATCTCCGAAACAGCTGTCACTTCTACCATTTTTTCTTTGTTGTATAACAAAATATTCAATGAAAACATAGTGTTTCTAAAAAAATGGGCTGTGGAATACAGCTCATTACTTATAACCAAAAATAAATTAAATTAAATTGTAAATTAAATTAAATTAAATTAAATTAAATTATAATATATTAAATTAAATTAAAATAAATTAAATTGAAATAAATAAATTAAATTAAATTGAAATAAAATAAATTAAATTAAATTAAAAAATTCAATTAAATTAAAAAATAAATTAAATTAAAATAAACCAAATTTAAATAAATAAATTAAATAAAATTGAAATAAAATAAATTATATTACATCAAAAAATTAAATTATATTAAAAAATTAAATTAAATTAAATTTCATTAAATATAATTTAAAAAAAAAAAATAATATAAATTAAATTAAAACAAAATTGAATTAAATTAAATTAAAATAAATTTCTACTAAAGTAAATTAAATCTAAAAAATAAATAAAAATTAAAATTAAAAATTAAAATTAAATTAATTAAATTAATTATAATTAAAATAACTTATGTATTTGATATTTAAATGATATCTTTTCAGACTGTACCCAGCAATCTGAAGCGACCACCGGGAAACAAAATTAAGTTTTCATCAATTTTAGTAATAATACTAACGCACTTATAAGTCTTTATTGATATAATGAGTATTAATAAGAAAACATTTTCAAAATTGATGAGCAAGGAAAAAAGGACTGTGAAGCTTCAGCTAATATTAGTATAGACATGCCTAGCACTAGTAGAGCTGCTGGTCTGGAATCTACCACAGATTATTCAGATAGTGAAAGTATCGACAGTGAGGGCTACCTTTTTGATTTTGCTGAGATGGATGAGAGTATAGAGGATACAGTTCCCACTTACGAACGTAGTAGAGAGTTGAAGGCTTGGGCTATTAGGAACAATATCTCGCAGAACGCACTGACCGACTTATTGCAAACTTTAAGAAAACACTTTTGGGTACCAAGCGTGAGACGGTTGGTATTCAAAATATAGCAGGAGGAGAACTCTTATATTTTGGGATTCAATTTTATTTATCTTCAAGGGACTTTAATTACTTGGATAGTGTGGATAAAATTTATATAGATGTGGAAATTGATGGACTTAAGGTGTTTAATAGTTCAATTCGATCACTATGGCCAATTCTAGTATCTGTGGTAATTTTCCTCAAGAAAGTCCTTTTACAATAGCCTGCTTTTCAGGAATGGGTAAACCCCATAATATAGACGAATTTCTTAGGCAGTTCTGTGAGGAAAATATAGTTGCCCAAAATGCATTTGCGAAAGTTATTTTATACATAGAAGAGTTTGTTTTTCTCAAATCATAGGCCCTCTACGGACTAATGAATCCTTTAAAAGTGGATTAGATATAGATCACCATTGTTTACAGTATAAGCACAGTAAGAGCTTGTTGGAATCCGCAAATATAAATATGGTTGCACAATTTCCGTTAGATCCCATGCATTTGGTAGATTTGGCAATAACGAAAAAACTACTCCAATTGCTTACTTGTATACTAATTACTTGTATATTCCTTCAGAGTTTTGTAGAATCCCACGCCATCTTGATGAAATATGCAATTGGAAGTCAACGGAATTTAGACAATTTTTGTTGTACAAAGGAATATTTGTTTTGAAAGACTGCATTCGTAGTGATTTGTATTATTTATATCTTTTACTTCATTCTAGAATTCGACTTCTTTCCAGCGAAAAATCTCATATTGCAGAGGTTGATGTTGCAAGTGAGATATTAACACTAGATTTACCAGATATTTATATATACCTATTTATACCAAAACCAGTCAAAAGACTGGTGTATGAGAAAAAATGCTTATTGTGGCTTCCAGTCTTCACTCATACTTAAAAAATTACAAAAAAAAAGTTAAACAAAAATAATTGGAATAGACAAGTGGATTTATAGACAATTTCAAATAACAAACACTTAATTGCTTACAGTTTATTGGTCACAATTTCTATATATGTAGAGTTTGCTGTGTGTACACTTTCCGCATACATTTTTTTCTGCATGTATTGCAAATATTTGTGGTCTTGTTGTTATTGCAATAGCCTATTTGACGCCATTTGCGTACAGAACCCATGCCATTTGTAAGTTAATATATCAGCTTCGTATGGTTTTTGCCTTGATGTCTGATATTCTGAAGCAAGTTCTTCTGTTAATCGGAACAGAAAATCTTGCCGTAGTCTCCTGTGGTGTTTTTGTACAATATCCAGCTATTGATTCCGGCTAAATGTAAAATTTTTAAAACACCACCTCCTAGAACCTGATTTCACCGTATATTTTCGTGCTTTGATACATAACTCCCGGTTTGAAGCAATTTTAGCTGTTTTCAATAAATTTGTCCCAAACTGCTGAGGCTAAAGCAAATTTGTCTGTTTGCAAACGTTGACTCCTCTGATTTCTTTTGTCGAAACGAATGTATCGTAGAATCTCAGTAAAATCGTGTCTACTCATAGCGCTCGAGAAAAATGATAGTCGACACTTCTTGTTCTACAAATATTGAAGCCTCAAAGTATTTCCTTCATACGCCCCACGTGCGTACAATATTGCAAGAAATGCCTTCAATTTTGCTTTCGTAATTGTCCAGTTTTTCCCCAAAACTCGAGAGGCTTCTACCTCTGTACAAATTCATATATGTTCCAAAATGTGATTGTCAATCAGTAATAGGTACGCACTACTTAGATTCCCGTTCATAATGTTTCTTTTAGCATGTGCTGTTGGTCCGTGTACATCTTTGAAAACACTCTGAACTTGTAATCTACCAGCAACACCTCTTTCTTCAATTCTTGTCCAAATAGTTCCGTCTGAAGAAATTTCAGTTTGCTGATCTGGTACGTTATTTCCACTCTCTTCTTCAGAAATGGAAGGGGATTCATCGTTTCGTACATTTGTTTGGAATATTTTCGCAATCACTGTCATTTGACTGATATATATTGTCTCCATCAGGAATTTCCTCACCACTATTGCCGATAATAGCACTGTTAACATTACTACCTTGTGGATCAATTTGTCTATCTAAAAATTCACCGTCGCTATCATATAATTCCTTTCTACATCTGAATCCAGAGGTTTGCTGGTTGTATTTTCTAAATATGTAGAAACTTTTATTTGTTTTGCCATTTTCAGGGGCTGACGGTCGCTATAAAATAAGTTGGAACTAATACACTTTCTTCGTATATAGGCTTCTTACTGATGAATATATTTTTGAATATTTCCATATCCACACAAATTTTTCTTACCTGTGTCACTGTGCCATAAAGACGAATGATTATACACTTGGAGATCTCTTAGACTAAGATTTTATGACGTGTGTTGAACGAGGCTCGAAACAAGACTGTTCGTTCCTTGTGCATTTACGAATTAAATGCTCATAAAAATCTCGAAAAAACAAGGTAATCGCCGTAGTTGGCTCAATGCCGATAATGAAACGAACGAAAGACGTATGGATGCTATGGATGTATGTACATACAATGTATGTACTGCGTCGGTCTCACGATTTTCCCAAAATCATCCATTTTTCCATCGAAACATGCACCAGTCATTTTGACTGGTATTGGTATAAATGTCAATAACATAAAATATATTTGTTACTAATATATATAAACTAACATTAAGTTCATAAAATCTACTCCCTACTTATAGCTACAAAAGTCGTAACATCATTTCGGAAAGCAAATGTTATATGTAGTAGGAATTTTGAATTGAAATTGCACGACCAGTCAAAATGCCTGGTCCGGTAAATCTAGTATTAAAAGAATTCGTTAAGCTTTTGGCGATTTATTCGGCGATCATTTAGTAAGCTTTAATGTCCATTGTTTACTGCACTTGGCAGATTGGGTTAAACAGTTCGGTCCATTAGATAGTTTTTCCGCGTATAAATTTGAAAATTATATGCAGCATTTAAAGAAAATGATTAATAAGCCAACACAAATTTTACAGCAAATTTATTTTAGGACATTAGAGCGTCATAATATTATTGCAGATACCAACAAGAGTTCTAAGTTAGGCGAATTTTATATAGATTTTATGAAAGAGAAGGATAGTTTTTGCTATAGCGAAAAAATGGGACCTCTTAAAATTATAGGCAGAAATACAGAATCGCATGTATACAAAGCCCTTGTTTTAATCGAATTAAATAACTATTTTGAAGAGCCACTGCAGTCCTCCTCTGGTCTAGGCATAAGGTTGTGTAGCTTAGTATATAATAATGAAGTAGATGTAAATGTAGATGATATTAGCTATAAATATTTTTCTATACCTTTAGAAGGTAACTATTACTAGTTCCTATTTTACATCATCTTTTTAATAACTTTATTTAAGTTAGAAATGGAAACACCACTTTTTCTGAAGACGGAAGATACTCACAAGTGCAGCCAAGCCCGTGGTCAGTAAATGAAGGTACTATCAGTTATCAATTCACATTTTATCATGTTCTTTGCCTATAGCTTTCATATATTTTGGGTCGTTAATAAGAAAACAAAAGTTTTCTATTGACTGTCATTACGATGATAGGCCTCCACAGAAGAAGCCAGCCAGACGATGTACCGTCGAATAGCAGCCACGCGATCAAAATCAACTCTTGCTGAAACTGAGCTCCATTGAGTCTATATATTGTGGTATATATTTGTCCATTTAAATTAACTTATGTCTAAACATAAACAGTTTTAATAAATAATAAACTCTAAATAAAATATATAAATTTGCATATTTTATGTATACTATTTACAATTTATTATTTATAAAGCCGGTTCATATTTAGACGTATGTTAATTTAAATGGATAAATATACATAAATTATATGTATGCACAAATGTACATATTCTATTTACAACATTTATTTATTAAAACTGTCCATATTTAAAAATAAATTAATTTAAATAGATAAAAATATTTAAAATGTTAATTTTAGGATTTTATTAGATTAAATGTTATAAATATATAAGTACATACATACATAAGTACGTTTACTATAATATATATATATATATATATATATATATATATATACTTAAAAAACAGACTGACATTAATGTAAGTTTCAATTGAAACAATAATAATATTGAATAATTAAGAAAATGTATATGTATTCACTTTTTTTATTATATATACAAAAATTTATAAAAATAGAAACGTATGAACGTAGATTTAATTAGTATAGCCTTATAATTAAATTCAGTAAAACAGGAATCAAATCAAAATGAAAATTGTTGAATTTCTATTTAATTCGTTTTTCAAAACGGAGGACTTTGATTATAACGAAAGTGAGAAGTTTAAAATGTATAAATGAGGAGTTTGTAAACACAACAGTGAGCAGTTTGAATACGTTTACACAGTTTGTAAGAACAACAATGAGAACTTTGAATATAAAGAGTGAGCAGTTTATAAGTGTAACACTGAGTAGTTTGAACTCGAAATTTGAGTAGTTTTTAATAACAATATTGAGTACTTTTCTCAATCGAAATGAGTATTTTCTACTGACAATAATGAGCAGTTTTGTTACTGACAGTAATTATATTATGAGAATAAAAATGTTGAGTTGCTTTGTTATTTGAACAAAACAAATATATTTTTCACTTATATAGAAATTCAGTAAGTAAAAAAGAGATGAGATATCACACCGACAAGAGGCAAGTGCTCACTTTTTTCCCGAGGCTAGAAGAAAAATGATAGGTTTAATGAGAACTTTCGTAATTAGTGAAAATAATATTATGAGCACTTATGAGATACTCATCCGTCTTGGAGGGACAATTTAAAATTCATATGGCAAAAATGCAAATTCTTAAAAACTCTGATCGACTTTTTGGATCATTCAATTGAAAATGGGAGAATTTGGCCAGGAAAAGAAAAAGTTAGAGCTATCGAAAAGTTTCCGTAACCAAAAAACCTCAAAGATGTCCAATCCTTTCTAACGGGTCTAACATGTTACTTTCGAAAATTAGTGTCAGGGTATGTACAAATAGCTTCGCCGTTGATATATTTATTTAAAAAAACCTTGTTTTCAAAATTGGAGAAATTGATAAGTGTGCTATAGAGCAACTGAAATCTAAACTTACTAAAGAACCGGTACTACATTTGTATGACCGACAAGCCATACTGTCAATATACAATCTGAGTTGCCTACAGGTGCATCAATGGAAGGCTTTGGTGCGAAGCTACTTCAAAAACACGGCAACGAATGGCATCCAGTCTTTTTCTGGAGCAAGAAAGCCTCGTCTGCAGAGAGTCAGCAACATAGTTATACTTTGGAGGTCAAAGCGGCGTATTTGGCATTAAAGTAGTTTCGACATTAGTTATTAGGCTCACAATTCGAACTAGTTACAGATAGTTCAGCTTCTAGGAATACGATGAACAAAAAAGACTTGTTACGGTAGAACATCATAGAGCAATACGTATGAAACACGTTGACAGCTTAAGCCGCCATCTAATTGATGTGCTAGTGATTTCGTCAGAGTTAACCAGCAGATTCCTTAAAGCACAACAAGAAGACGAATATATTCGTGCAATAACAAATTGGCTCGTATGGAGGCTTTAAAATGAAAGGTGGACTTTTATACAAATGCGAAAAAGGTTTACACCAAAATTAGTGGAACTTGAGATTATGAGAGATTCTCATGAAAAAGGTCATTTTAGTACACAGAAAACAACATATGTTGTTGAGCAACAATTTTGTGTACCACATTTAGATCGTAAAATTGATAAAGTTATAAATAACTGGGTCAGATTTATCATACGTAAAAAAAAGCTGGGAAAAAAAGAAGGAATGTTTCAAGTAATTGATAAAGGTGATACTCCGTTGTCCACATTCCACATAGATAATCTGGGGCCAACCGACGCAACAACAAAGAAATAAATATGTATATTGGCTATGACTTATGCGTTCTGTTAATTTTTTGTGGCTTTTTCGGACCAAAATAACATCAGCAAAGAAGTTATCGCAAAGTTATCCGCATGGGTGGAAACTTATGGTTATCCACAGCGAATCATAAGCGATAGAAAAGACACATCGAAGCTTTTCGCAGAGTTTCGTAGAGAAGGCAACGTAGAACATATATTAACAACAACAGGTATGCCAAGGAGAAAAGGGCAAATTGAGAGATCAAATTGGACAATTGTGGCGCAGACAATATGAAAGTGTAGAAAGCTATAGAAAATGATGATGTTTTATTATTATCTGGGTCAGATGATAAGCAAGATGGCCGAATGTAACATGCCAACACTAATTAGATACGAAAGGCAGGAGATAAGAGAGCCGTACAAGGAGAAAAAGCATTCAGCGGTTGAAGATAAGTACTCGGTCGCGTCACTATTAAAGAAATCGAAGTTGAAGACCAGCGTAGTAAAAAAGTTTTATAAAGTCGTCGTTAAAATAAAGAATTAAAGTTGTGAAGTTTAGAGAAAATTTAACTAAATTAAGCATTTTTCATAAATCGTAATCTTATAGAATCAAAGTTGTTTGATATCTAACATAGCTTACTTATTTAAAAATTAATCGCTTACTTGAACTTTAAATATTAAATATCTCGTATTACAATATAATCTAAGCTAAACGCATCTTAATCTAAATCCAACATTATTATCTGAATAGAACTAAATTGGAATAATCTTTAAATAAAACTGAAATATTCTTAATAATAAACTTAAATACTCTGTAGTTATTTACATGTATACGCACGTCATATATTTACAAATTTTAAACGGTTTCTGGTTATTGTAATACGATTAAAGAAACTTGGCCATAGCTTCAATCACTATTAAATGGATATTCACTTACATTTTATATTTGGACTTTTGTTTTTTACGGCAATTTTTATGGAGCTAAGCCTAATCTAAAGAAAAAAATAAAAAAAACGTGTTAGCTAAAGTTAACCCCGAGCCCCTTTCGAACTTTCGTTGCTGCAGTCAGGAACTCCTTGATGAGTTGCAAAAAACATTAGCCAAGGAATTGGGATGATTTTAAATTATTTATGGTACTTTGATCTCCTTTAGACTTAACCAGTGAGATGCCAAGGCCTTCATGAATATCGTAACGAACGTACCACAGTGCTCCCGTTAGCACCCTTAGAATTTTGAACTAGAACGTCAGTATTTTCTTAATATTAATTGAACAGGTCGTAACCCACAGTTGAATACTGTGCATCCGAATTGGCTTTATAACTATGTTGTAAATTAGTACTTTTTATTTTCTAGTGAGCCTTCTATCTAAGTGTATATCGAGATATGCTGCATTATTTGCTTGGGCAACATTTAATCTGATTGGAGGGTATGTTTGTGGCCGTAATACATACATGCAGTACATGCATACGTAATGTGCTTAAACTTTTGCGCATTGACTTTAATTATCCAGTTTTCCAATCTGTGTCATGTTTGTACTTTTCTATTTAGGGGGATGTCTGAAGTGTATATAATGTATAATATATACACAAGGACGCTACATTAAGGAGCACTATCATTTTCTGGTAACTTTCCGCTGATAAATTCCATTTTTTTTAGGGTTAACCGCCCGTTAGACAGATATGATTCAAAAATAAAGTTATATGAATTTAGTAAGGGCTATTACGTCACACTTTGTTCAGCGCCTGTGCTACGTCAAGAAATATTGCACAGCAGTACTCCTTGAACTCGAATGTGTTCATAACTTCATTGGTATTTCGATGGACTGGTTCGATAGTACGAAGCTTTTTTACGAAAACCGAATTGGTGTTCTGATATCACTTTGTTACGACGGTGGAAATAAGATACTTTTGATAACAGGGTTCTTTCAAATAATTTGGAAAGACATGGTAGAAAACTTATCGTATGGAGACGTCTGTCTGTGGTCTTTTCTTGCACATTGCTCATTAATATATGTATGTAACCTTTTTCACGCATTGTAACTCAGTTTAGAACGTCATTAAAGAGTTCAGAGAGCAGTGCTAGTGCTCTTTTAGCATTTTTGGTGTAATGAGTTCGTCGCCTGGAGATTTCTTTAGGTCAAATTTTTGAGTCTCCATTTGTGTTCCCAAATGGCATACTTACTTCAACTGGGGTCTGAAAGTTTTTATGTGCCTTCCAGAGAGAGTATTTTTTGGTAGAAGTTGGCGTCAGTTTTTCTGTATATGTATATTTTGACATTAAGATCTTTTGCTTGTTCCACCGCACTCTTCAGTTTTCTCTCTGCTGTTTTCAACAACTTTGAAGCAGGTGACCCTTATTCATTACTAATTCTTTTATTTCAGTATTTGATACGATTTTTTGGCTTATACCAGTACTTTTCCTCTTTGGAGTTGCTAAGGTTGCCGTTGAGACGAGAATATATTGAAATCTTTGATGTATCAATATCATTTTCACTGTTAGTAACGACAGCCTTTATTTGGTATGAATTTAGTTAGAAGAAGTGGTTAGAGTGTCAATTTGTGAATTTTGATTAGGGTCAATGTAACCCGGAAGACACTTTGTTTTGCATAAAATGGAAAATATTTAAAAATTTACAAAAATGTATGTGTGAACTATATTTAATTTAAAACGGAGCACTTAAAACAGCCATTAGCTACCTGCAGAGTATACCACTACTTTTCAAACTACTTACAACTAAAGGAAGTTGGAATTGAAGGTAAGTTATAATGAGCATAAAACTATTATCTACGTTGCCTCAACTTAAATTATTTTGATCATTCAACAAATAATGCAAATATCTCTTTTTTCAGGTCGAAACAAAAATACCTCTTTTTTTATTTAAATAAAATTTGAAAGTAAAAGAACTGTGAAAAAGTTTAGTAGCCAGCATCACTTGGGGCATCGGCCACTACACTCTCAACGGAAATATAAAAATAAACAAAAAAATTTCAATTTAAACAGTTGGATGAAAGTGGATCAACGGGAATGTACATTTCTGAATATATTGTGACAAAAATCCGAAATACGAAGGACAAACAAAACTGTTGACAATGTAAATGCAATTTCTCGAATTCTTCTTCGAGTTGAAGCCGAATTTTAATGAATATGATTTTATCCGAGAATTCGGCGTGTCATTAATTCAATCTGGCCAACAACATCAGCACATCATACAAAGTCAACACCATTCGTACAAAAAGAACTACATACATGCAAATAGGTATTCGTAAGAAACGACGCAGTTGGACCACCTTTGCAACAAACATACGATGGCCCTTTTCGGATAATAAAATGGCATCCCAAATAATACACACTGGACTTTGGTAACAAAATCATGCATATATCAGCTGACAGGTTAAAAGCGGGATTCACCGACGACAATCGTATTCACGAGAATGCAGATCATCTTCCCGCTTCTCCGGAAGAAAAGTTTCATGTTTATAAACCGCTCACACAGTCTGGAGGGGGCTGGTTATGGCGATCAAGTTCGTGAACACTACTAACGGCGAATCTAACGACTAGGCAGCATAATTGACCTGTCATATTTTTGATATTGTATCTTTATATTTTTTGTACAACTCTCGACGAACAAAGAATAATTTTATCTAACGAATCCTAGCGGGTCATACCACAGAAACCCTGTAGTATCAATAGTCCGAGTTATGCCATAGGTAAACTAGGGCATTAGGTCATTTAATTGCTGGGGCGTTCCAGGCTATGCTGGAAAGGCTAGGCCGGACCCACCTGGTCGAGCATATGATCTGGGTAAAGACAGGAGTCGAACCTGAAAAACAGAAGTACTACCCGATTTCTCTCGTCATACAGGCGCGTGTGGACGAGGAGATTAAAGATATGCTCGACAAAGGGGTGATATAGAAATCACATAGTCCTTGGGCGTCTCCAGTAGTCATGATTAGGAAGAAAGATCGTACATATAGGTTTTGTGTAGATTTTCCACGTTAGTACATTTATAAAAAGCTCTTAGCTATATTTTGCAATGTATTTTAAATATAAGACTCCTAGCGAATACTTGTATATGATCACAGACACATAAGTCTTTTTGTATGGTTTTAAATTTTCCTTACCATCACATTCAAGTTTTTTAAAGGCGACTCCCTAAACTAAATAAAGCGTTCACAACATGCAACTGCAGTACTTTTTGCCAACATGCATGTTAATAAAGGATTGATTATACATACTTACCCGGGGACAAATATATAAAAAATTAATATAATTTCAAAATCAAAAATAGATAAAAATATTTTCTTACATTAAAGCTTAACTGTAAACGAGGTATTTTATGTTCTAACTGAGACTTAAATGTAAAAAATACAAAAAAGGAGCTTCATATTTTGAATATACATAACTTAAATAAAACTTATCTAACCTAAACTTCAAGCTTTTTAACATATATATATATTAGCACTCGGTTGTTGTTGTTGTAGCGGCATGCTCCAGCCCCGTCTAGGGTCAGGCAAGTTTAGTTTCAGTCATCGAGGTCATCTAACGGGAGGCCCAGGAAACGTGCTGTTTCGACGGGTTCGGACAAAAGGGAGAGGGGTGTTAGATGAGTGGGCATGCAAAGAGGTGGTTAGTATCGTGCTGGGATTCGTTGCATGCGGGACATGTGTTGGGTATGTCAGGGTCGAGTCTGGATAGGTAGGAGTTAAGCATGCTACAGCTCAAGCTCTTGTTCTGCAATAGGTGGTGATTTGACTCCGAGAACACCATTCACTGGAAGAGAGTTCACGAAGGTGTTGCCGACTCTCGGTGAATGGTGTTGATGGCCTATCTGTACGCTGTCATGTCCAGGTCTTGTCTGTATTGCTGTATGTCGTCCCGGTAGTCAAGTACTCCCTTCCTGATGTGCCTAGGTAGTTCGGCTTCCAATAGATTTCTGTTAGGAAGATCCATACGGTAGCATCCCAGCAGGTATTGCTTACATAGCATAACATTATGCTCCTTAACTGGAGTGGTGCTCCGGTGCCATCAAGAGATTTCCCGTCACGGTCCGAAGGGCGGTGTTCTGGCAAGTCTGAAGCTTCTTCAACTGCGTCTCGCTAGTCCCCGGCGTCCAAATCGGCGCAGTATAGTTTACGACCGGCCGGCCAATTGCCTTGTACGTTGCCAGCAGCGTTTCTTTGTCTTTTGCCCAGGTGCTACCAGCTAGCAATTTGAGGATTTTGTTGCGGTTTTGTACTTTGGTGGCAATTGCAGTCGTATACGAAGGGAAGGAGTGCAGGCTATCGAATGTGACTCCCAGTAACTTTGGGTTGTTCGTGGTCGGAACTTTTATATCATCGACCTTCCCATTGAGTTCTAGCCGGTGCTCCTTCGTCCAGCTGGTGAAAAGGGTGGCAGAAGATTTCGCCGGTTGTAAGTGTAAGTGTCGTGTAGTGTAGAAGTTGGAAAGGTCGGCGAGGTAGCAGTTTACTGTAGAACAAAGGCTATCAATATCCTGGCCAGACGCCAAAATCGAACAGTCATGGGTGTAAGAGATCAATGAGACGCCCTCTGGTGGTGGAGAAAGCCTCGAAATGTAGAAATTAAACAGCATCGGGGAGAGAACATAACCCTGCGGAACCCCTTGTTTAATTTTCCGTAGTTTTGAAGTTTGACCTCGAAATTCAACCGATGATCGTCGACCACTCAGGTAGTCCATGGTCCACCTCTTCTACCTAGGCGGTAATGAGGAATCCTCAATGTCCGATAGTAGCACTGAATGATTTACCGTATCGAAAGCATTCGACAGGTCCAGTGCTACTAGAACCGTTCGCGCAAAGGGTCGATTTTGGTTAAGGCCATGAATTATCTGAGTGTTTATGACGTTAAGTGCAGTTGTGGTGCTGTGCACTTTCCGGAAGCCATATTGATGTATAACTGGGCTCAGATGGTGTGTGAGAGATGGGTGCAGCAAGGCTCCAATTGTCTTCGCTACTGGGGAAAGGAGAGATATCGGCCGATAAGACTCTCCTTTATTTGCAGGTTTCCCCGGCTTTAGTAAGGCAAATTGAGAACCTTGTTGAGGTAGTCTGCTCAAGCTGGACCCAAATGTTTTAACATCAGAGTGCGTATTCCATCGGGGTTGTTGAATTTCGAGGCTTTAGCCTCCCTGATAACCTATTGATGCTCTTCCCTGGAGAAGACGCGCAGACGGCGGGTTACTCGTCTTTTCGTTTTGTCAACCGAGAGGTGCAGTGTAAATAATCTGCTAAAATTGCTCGCGCACCTCTCCGAGTCCGACGAGGCGGGATCACCGAGTGAAATTTCCACCCGATCATCACGTCTCGTCGGGTTAGACAACGATTTGACTGTAGCCCAGAGCTTGGTTACCCCAGAGGAGAGATTGCAGGACCTTAAGTGCTCCTCCCACTTTTTCCGCTTGTGGATATTGACCTTGTTCCGAATCTCGGCGTTGAGTTTCCTAATACGGGGCTCACCGAGATCGGCCAGGCGTAGCCTGTCGCGCCTTGTCGCTAAAACTGTCGCTTCGGTGGGGAAATGAGGGCGGATTTCCGAAATACGACCAGCAGGTATGAAGCGGGCGGCAGCAGACACGACAATTTTGCGGAATGTCTTTTCTGCACTCGGTATATTGCGGTGGTTAAATTATTAAGGGCCTCCGCACAGACCTTCAGCCCTTCTCCCATTGTGGTTATATCCTCCACCAATGTGTATTAAAAAAGATTCATAAAATAATTTTTAATATGATTACATAGCATTTTGAAAAAAATTACTTTCAAGGCATCTGCTTGTCTGCCTGCTATTTGCGTAGACACTGTTCTCGACTCTGCTAGCATCTGTTAAAAAAGAAACGAAGATACAAGATAATGGGATAAAGATATTATAGTTGTGTTCGAAAAGCCACAAATAATTGCTTTTAAGGCGTTAGCTTGTGTTTGGGCTATTTCCAAAAATATAAATTTTTATATGTACCACTTTGTTATCAAGAATTCATTTGTACTTGTCGTTCATCTTTGCGCTTTTAGCATATTTTGATGTTTTGTTAAGCTTTGGTGCCACCTTTTCTTCATTTAAAAAAGTTAGCTCGTTAGTTAACAACTCGACAAATCGTATCGGTAAAAGCTATAGATATCCCCTACAGGTCGGAAACCGACAAATTTGTTTTCAATAACTTCATTCTCAATAACCACTAGCTAAGAGAGACAGTAGCATCTTCGTTTTGTTTCTAATAATCAGTCATATTCCACATTTCGACTCGAATCGAAATTTTCTCCGATCGGCGGATTTGGTATTCTGCGTTACGTTCCGTTTCGATTAATCTTCGAAACTTTCGATTCTATCCATTTCTATGTATTCTGCATTTCGATCGTAGCAACGTTTTTGTACGTTGTAATTTAATTGGTAGAGAACTTAAATAACATAATTTTTACAAAAATCTAAGAAAACATGTTTTTGATAATTGAAAAAGTCATAACGATGTCTTTTTTTTCTGTTTAATGAGTTTAATGATGCCTTTTGATACAACACAAAAGCAAGATGAAAAATTAGAGAGTTTTGAAATAACGTTGCCGAAATACAGTTGATCCACCAGTAAAAGACTCCATGATTTCGAGAAAATTGTGCAATGGCATTAACACTGTTTTGTAACATATTCCTATGTTATAATCTGCACCCACTCTATGTTGGTAACTGCCTTCCGTAAAAAATCGCAAATCTGCTACTACTCGATTAGGTGGAGATAATCATGACAAAGTACTTGATTGAGTTTCTTGCGAAAAACTATGCAGGTCATACTTGAAAGCATCTTTATTAAATTTGAGTATTTTTGAATCTAAATAACTAAATTTATTACATAATAGATTACCAATTAAAAGCTCAATTCCATAAAATTCATCACTCATATGAAATGAATAGCATTTGTCTCGGGAAACAAGTACTTCATGGTACCACACTATGGGGAAAACGAATGATGGGGGGTGATAGGGGTCCCTCCCCCAATTCTAAAACTGAAAACCAAACCACTTAGAAACTCTTAGTTTTTGAGATATTTAAAGTTAAAGTTGCGAAAAATAAGAATTGCAATTGTAATGTTTCACACTGACAGTAAATTGCCATACGGCATTAATATAAAAAATACTGTACTAAGGGAAATGTTGATTTTTTTTGCAATTTTAAGTTTAAATATCTCAAAAACTAAGAGTCTCCGGTGGATTTGGTTTTCAGTTTTAGAAATAGGGTGGGCACCCCTACCACCCCCCATCATTCGTTTTCCCCATAGTATGGAACCGATTTGGAATTGTTTCCTTAAGCAAGTGCTAAAAATATTTTATTATTTGGAGGTTACTGTTATTTAACAGCGAGTTAAATCCCGTACCGAGATATTTCAGAAATGGTTCCTTTAGACTAAGTTGATCCAATTTCGATCACCGGTAATCAAGTGTATAACTGTACAAAGATATCCTTTAGTGAATGATTCTTACAAATATTTATAAATTTCACAAATATTTAACAACACCAGCACAGGAATAACAACAACAACCCCAATTCCCGGTAAAAAAGTTGTTCATACAGTTTACAATGCTGTAATGAAAAATTCGTATAATATAAGGCACATTTATTAGTATCATATTTAAATTATGATAAAGCACAATATTATTGTATCAAATAATTGGAAAATTGTATTTTCATCCTAAAAAATTGTCATGCAGCACAAAACTTCAACCGCCAAAAACACTCCGTTCGCACTACCCTCTTACTAAATAAATGTTCAAAAATCACACAGCCGATTGTGCTAATGTGAAGTTTTTTCCGGGAAGTTGACCTGGGGCCTATCTATCCCAAAAATCTTAATTATTGTTCGATTTATTGAAAATTTGGTGTACATGTAACTAAATATAATTTATTGTTTGGTTGACGTGAAATCTGGTGCACAAGCAGCATTTTGCTTATATTAAGATTAGAACCCATTTTTCTTCATTTATGATATACTTGAAATTTTGTACACAGATAGTTTTTTACCTATATTAATACTGGGAACACTGCATCTTCCGGTAAAGGAACCTAAAACCGATTCAAAAAAATCGATCGGCCGAAATTTATTTTTTCAAAGAAGTGGGCAAGAAGATGCTATTATTGACACAAATATTTTATGGTTCGATTTTTTTGAACTTTTGTGCGAAGGTATTTTTTTCAGTTGACTAGGGAGCAAGTTCGATTTGTTTAAAATTTACTATGTTAATGTGTTTTTTCTATAGAAAAGTATACAATATTTCCTTTTCGGGAAAGGGATCATAGATCAACAGATCGAGGAGAATATGCATTATTCGGATAAAAATATGTAGGTAGCAAAGTAAAAACGAAATTCTTATATTCATACAAGAAAAATATAATAAAAGTGTTAAACTCAATGAAGTTTCTAAAATTCCTTACTTATACGGATTATGTAATCAATTTAATATTTGTCCCGAAAGTTTATTTCCTCTTTTAATTTGTCTGCATCCTTTCCAGAACTTCTTTCTGAAGACTTTCAACGTGGGAGAATTATTTCATTCTTATTTTTTGTTTAGATTTTCTTGGGTTTATATAAAAAATTTAGAAATTATCCTTACTATCTAATTACATATGTTTGTGTGTATAACATAAGGGACCACCCTAATGTGTGAGGACTTTATATGCATTGATATACTTATGGGCAACTAACGTAAAACTCTTATACATACATATGCCGTTATTGAAACGACCATACACGATCACATATAAATAACTTTTTCTTCACTCCCTTGGAAATCTCGAAGAGCCCACACTAAGCCATAGCACATTCACAGCTAAACTTACAATATTGCAATAATTATAATTTAACAGATATATATTTGCATCCGTATTACTTTAATATTTTATCGTTATTTAATCATTTGACTGTAAACAGAAAGCTATAACAATCTCTGCTTTTTCATTCAATTGCTTTACGTGTGAGCGCCCATAACAGAAGACTCCCGGAATAGAAATTGGGGAAAAATGGTTGTAGCTCCTAAAGACTATTGAACACTAACATCACTCGTAATTTTAGATGTACAAAACCTTACAGCTACAGTTGTTACTATATCAAATCAAAAATATGGACGAAATACTAAAAATGCTGTATTTGTGTTCAGGGATATAACAAATAGATTACATCTTTCAATTTTCAGCAGTTCCTTGTACGCTGAAAGAAATACTAAAAATGTGTATTTGTGTTCAGGGATACAACAAATAGATTACATCTTTCAATTTTCAGCAGTTCCTTGTACGCTGTCTTGAGTATCAAGTTCGAATGTAGACTAAATTGTTTGAATGTGCCTGACCCAACTTGTATCATGTACAAAATTTTGCATGACCGTCTTTTAAAATTGAAGTATTAGTAGTTAGGTAGATATGTTGTCTGTGTTTTCACTGCATGGCGGAAGTAAGACAAATTTTGCGATTAGATATTAACAATTCTTCCTAATCTCCATTCGTTGGAAGAAAGATTTTATGTTCAGCTGTAATTTTTTTTAAAGTGAAATTAACATTTCACCCCGACTTTCCACAAAGCACCCATGTGAAGAGCTGCAGGGTGTATGAAATGCCAATGATATTTTAAATTCAGCTTTCAATGATCGAGGAGCTCAAACAAGTCTGATTCCATTGCCGAAATTTTTCGGTCATCCACGCCTAGCCTTGAATCTAGCAAATGCTGCTAAAAAGGAAGCAATACTCTGGTCACTGATGGCTTCAAGATGTATACCTTTTGTTAAGAAGCAAAAAATTAGGCAGAGGTACCCTTTAGAAATTCGACAGCCTCGGTAAAACTTGATATCGAAAAGCCCAGTAAAATCCACTCAAGTATTTGGGAATGCTCTCGAAAAACTACTGCGTTCTTCTGGAACGATTCCCATAAGTTGGGTTATGACTTTTTTGTAGAATGTAGAAACCTTGCAGTTATGAAGTGTTTTCCAAAAGGGATGATATGATTTCTAAGTGTCGTTTTGACCATTTTTAATATGTCATGATCTGTCTTTTTTTTCATTGTATTCAGAATTCTTCACAAATTCATCCATGGACCACCATAAATGTCGTGAATTTGCTGATTTTGCCTTGGAACAACTTGAAAACGATAACGATTTCTCCGATGAAGCTCACTTTCATCTGAATAGAGCGGTAAATAAACCAAACTGTCGATTCTGCTGCGAAGAAAATTCACAAATTATTCATGAACAACTATTACATTCACCTAAATTGACAGTTTGGTGTAGTTTTTGGTCTGGTGGAATCATCGGTCCGTACTTCTTGTGAAATGAAGCTGGTAGCACCGTTACTGTCAATGAAGAGCGGTGTAGATCGATGATAACCAACTTTTTATGGCCGCAGTTGGAAGAAGTTGACCTTAACAACATCCAGTTCCAACAAGGCGGGGCTATATGTTACACAGCACGTGCAACAACCGTATTATCGCGAGAAAGGCTTGGAGATTCGATCATTTCAAGAAATTGTGACTTTGAATGGCCTCCAAGAAGTTGTTATCTAACACCATTAGACTATTTCTGTGGGGTTATTTGAAGTCATTGGTCTTTAGCAATTAACCAGACTCTCTTCAAGCTTTAACAGTCAATACTGAACATGCTCTTCATGACATCCTACTTGATTTAGTGGAAAAAGTGATCAAAAATTGGGTTCATCGAGTTCATCTCTGCAAAAGAAGTCGTGGAGGTCATTTGAATTATGTTATATCCAAAACATTAATCAAAAAGTTGTTATAATTACAAAAACAATGCTAATAAGTCTATTTCACTGACCAAAGCTAAATTTTCCAAAGCTTTTTCCATCTAGTGGACAAGAAATATGCATTGCCTGTGAACAGAAACTATACAAATTTGTATGCCGGACATTAACCTTTTAAAATAAAAAACGTCGAATGTTATTTTAAAAAAAGCTGGAAAGGAACCCAGGAGAAAACCTTTGTAGTTTTTAATACTAACACGTCCTCTCTTTCTACTCCAAAAAACTTTGGTTAGATATCAAAGCGTTAAGTGCTATACCACCCTGCATTCCTATGAAAACTATTTTAATAATATATAATTACTTACCGAATCCAATGACATAGCGAACGTTTTTGCGCAACTTTGGCCTAATTATTCTAAATGTAATAATTTTTCAGATATTTATGTTAAAGAAAAGAATATAATGTTTTCAAAATCTTACGCTCTATCTACTTCCTCTTTGCAAAATATATTTGACAACAATATCACATTTTGTGGGTTAGATGCAATATTTAAACTTGCCAATAAGAAAACTGCGGGCGCTGATAAAATTTCTTATACTATGCTCAGTAATTTATCTACTATGGTCAAAGGATTTTAGAGCTTTACAACAAAATATATAATCTATAATTTTTTTTTTTTTGTTACGATAGAGAAAAGAATATATTTTTGATACCAGAATTCTTTTGAATCATTTTGACGTACGGAAAAGTAGGAATATTAGTCAGTAAGCAGACGCCTGAGTGTGGTCTTGGTTTGAATATTATTATTAATATCTGCGACTTTTTTCATGCGCTCGGAAAGTAACTCAGTATCAGAATGCAACTCTTGGTAGTTCTTTTAGCATTATTGGTTTAATAAGGTCATAGCCTGGCGATTTCTTAGGGTTCCACATCAACTGCAAGGGTTGAGGTTTTTACTGTAAATTGAGTTTCAAGACCGGCAACGAAACATCATTTGGCTGGAACACATTACTTAAATGTTTTTTATATTGGAACGAATTTTCGTCATCCCTTGTCAATTTTGGTTTTGTAACAAACCGGTTTCGGCGAACCGCCATCTTCAGTGCTTGATTTCGTTCTGATCTGTGTCTATCCGTTGTCAGGTATTTATAGTCTGGATGCTGTATCAGGTGGTGTTAGTATTCGTGTATATGAGTCGTGTCTTACGAATGTATCCTAACGGGTACCTGCAATGAGGGTTGTTTTTAACGCTCATTTATTAGTTGTGGTGTTAGATCAGGTAATTAGTTTGAGGATGTTAGGTCAGGTAATGTTAAGTGTATATTTAAGAGTGGGTTTTGACGCTCGTTAGTCATGTAGAAGTCATTAGTTGTGGTGTTAGATCAGGTAATTAGTTTGAGGATGTTAGGTCAGGTAATGTTAAGTGTATATTTAAGGGTGGGTTTTGACGCTCGTTAGTCATGTAGAAGTCAGTGATTTTTGTTTTCTGATTTGTTTTATGTGTGTGCTCGTTTATTGTTACTCGTTTTGTTATTGTACCTGCGGTGTTGTTTGGTCCTCTGTAAATTAGTTTTAGCGGTTCGAATATTGCGTCAGACATGGTGTTTGTTTGTTCGTTTATTATTCTCCCGTCAAATCTCTTAAGTTTTTATTTTTCCATGTTTTTTAGCACATTTAAGCGCCGCCCTTTTCTTTGTACGTGAAGTATTCTGGCTGTGTTTTTGATGTTGGTCGGGATGCATTTGTTTTTGAACATGTGATTTGCATAGTTTGACTCTGTTGTGATAGTGGGTTTCCGTTTTTTTCTGTTGTAGTCCCTGATATGCTCCCGGAATCGTGTACTTATTTTTCGCCTTGTTTGCCCTATATAGCTGTGCTGGCATTCGCAGGTAAGCTTGTATATTCCTTGTTTCCTGAATGGCTCTTCCGAGTTAGAGTTAGAGTCAAATCTCTTAAGTTTGTATATTTCCATGTTTTTTTAGCACATTTAAGCGCCGCCCTTTTCTTTGTACGTGAAGTATTCTGGCTAGAGTTGGTTCTTAGCTTTTGTCCTAAGTTGTTCGATGTTCTGAACGCTGTGTTGATATCGTGTTTCTTGAAGAAACGAAGCTTCTGGAGAAGGGATTAAAACACAACATAGTAGACAACAACAAGGCTAGAAAAACGGAGCAAGCAATAGTGGATGCAGAGGTTGCAATATCGCTCCTCCCCTACGAAGAACAAGAACACGCAAGACACGTGTGTAGGGAGATCATCAACAAGGACATAAAACAGCAGGAACATCGAAACACGAACAAAGAGGAGATTATAATGAAGGAGCTTCAACAAAAACTAAAAAGGAACAACGTGGTGACAACAAAGGCCGACAAAGTAAACACAACAGTACTTATGGACAAGGACGAATACATAACAAAAACCGAAAACTTAATTAAAGAAATGAAATGCCGCATAATCAGCGAGGATCCCACTAATAGCGCTACCAAAAATTCATAAGCAGGACCATAAAGGCATAATGCGACCAATAATAAATTTCAAATCAGCGCCGGGTTATAAACTTTCAAAACATATAAAGACGATACCGAATGACACGCTTGAACTCGACCATGAACATACAATAAAGAATAAAAACGAACTAATAGAAAGACTTGAAACCGTCAAACTCACAGAGAACAGCACAATCGTCTCATTTGACATAAAAGACTTATATCCCTCCAGAGACATTAGACATAGTAAACAAAACACTACGTGACAAAACCAAAGATACGATCAGAACAGCACAAATCACAAACACACTAAGAACAACTTTACAACGAAACTACTTTAAGTTCAACAATAAAATATGTAGGCAAACAAACGGACTAGGAATGGGAAACCCAACATCATCGATTCTCATGGAGGCATTCATGCAGAACTTGGAAACAAAATATATGCAAGAACTAAAAAATGAACTAGGAGTGACATTTTACGCAAGGTACTTCGACGACATCATCTGCATATTGAACAATAACAATGAAGAACGAATACTAAATTTCTAAACAGACAACATGAAAACATAAAATTTACTATGGAGACCGAGAAAGGAGGAGAACTGAACTACCTGGACCTAACAATAAGAATTGACAGAATTACAAACAAATTTAAATACGACATCTACAGGAAACCAACAACTACAGACACCATAATTCATTCTACATCAAACCATCCTCAACAGCACAAGAATGCGGCATTAAGGCACCTAGTGGACAGACTTCGAAGAACACTCCTCACTCAGGAAACATACAAGAAAGAACTGACCACCATATACAACATAGCCACGAGCAACGGTTACAAAAAATGCCTAATAGACAAACTCCGAAGGAACCATGGATCACAAAAAAGACACAACGCAGAAGAAAAATCCAAGATCTGGACTGCAATGACATACACTGGAAAAACGACATACAAACTGGCAAACTTCTTCAAGAAACACGATATCAACACAGCGTTCAGAACATCGAACAACTTAGGACAAAAACTAAGAACCAACTCTAACTCGGAAGACCCATTCAGGAAACAAGGAATATACAAGCTTACCTGCGAATGCCATCACAGCTATATAGGGCAAACAGGACGAAAAATAAGTACACGATTCCGGGAGCACATCAGGGACTACAACAGAAAAACACGGAAACCTACTATCACAACAGAGTCAAACTATGCAAATCACATGTTCAAAAACAAATGCATCCCGACCAACATCAAAAACACAGCCAGAATACTTCACGTACAAAGAAAAGGGCGGCGCTTAAATGTGCTAAAAAACATGGAAAAATAAAAACTTAAGAGATTTGACGGGAGAATAATAAACGAACAAACAAACACCATGTCTGACGCAATATTCGAACCGCTAAAACTAATTTACAGAGGACCAAACAACACCGCAGGTACAATAACAAAACGAGTAACAATAAACGAGCACACACATAAAACAAATCAGAAAACAAAAATCACTGACTTCTACATGACTAACGAGCGTCAAAACCCACCCTTAAATATACACTTAACATTACCTGACCTAACATCCTCAAACTAATTACCTGATCTAACACCACAACTAATGACTTCTACATGACTAACGAGCGTCAAAACCCACTCTTAAATATACACTTAACATTACCTGACCTAACATCCTCAAACTAATTACCCGATCTAACACCAAAACTAATAAACGAGCGTTAAAAACAACCCTCATTGCAGGTACCCGTTCGGATACATTCGTAAGACACGACTCATATACACGAATACTAACACTACCTGATACAGCATCCAGACTATAAATACATGGCAACGGATAGACACAGATCAGAACGAAAGTCAAGCACTGAAGATGGCGGTTCGCCGAAACCGGTTTGTTACAAAACCAAAATTGACAAGGGATGACGAAAATTCGTTCCAATATAAATCTAGTATCCACCCTGTCGGAAAAACACAAAACCAAATCAACTTACTTAAATGTTTTGCAAAACAATGTCCCTTCTTCTTTACTACACTCCCAGTTATCATTGGCATACTTACTTCAATTGGAGGATGAAAGTTCTTATGTGCCTTCCATAGTGAGTATTTTCTTTGGTAGAATTTGGCGTCAGTTTTTCTATATATATTTTGACATTAAGATCTTTTGTTTGTTTCATCGCACTCAGAAGCAGCAGAGTGATGTACAGTATTTGTTAGGATTTTAAGGATTATTCATGAATATCATTTTCTCTGTTCAACATTGGATTGATGTTAATGTGACTACCAATAATTTTTTTGTATTCGAGCCAGTTTGTTTCTCTGCTTGTTAATCTTGGTTCTTAGACAACCATCATCGGTTGCTCGTAGATTTTTATTAAAGCGTGTGAGTGGTCCGAAAAAAAGTCGGGAACAGTCATAGCTGATGTAAATTGCCAGTCGATTTTTCTTGAATTAGCGAAGTCTATTAAGTCGGGTACTTTCCTTCGATAAGTAGGCCAATATGGTGGCCGACCTGAGAAATTTAACTGTTTACCTTAATTATTCAAAGCTACTGAAATAGTTTGTAGGTAATTGGTGGTGCATGGATGTAAGGCGCAGTGTTTATGGCTGTTTCTTAGAAATACCCCGGTATCGCCGTGCCCTTTACCATCGGGGTGATTTGTGGAATATGAACCCTGGTATAAATAAATTGTATTTTTCCGTCAGGTGCGTTTCAGACAGCTTACATTCCTATATTTAAATTTTATGTTAGTTCCAATCTATTTTGGTTGACATTATTTTCATTCCAAAAACATATATTAAGCAGTAAAACCATTGATTCAATACCTCCATTAGATTGACATCTGCGCGATCTGATATGAATTGTTTTTTTAAATATATTTACATATTTATTTAAATTCATATTTATTAGATTTGGAATAAGTTTATTTGTAGACTTTTCTACAAATTTGGTTTGAGGATATTTACCATTTGACTCGGGCGAGCCTGGATGGTGTTGGACATCCTTACTTCTTTTGCCGAGCTCCTCTTCCAATTTTTGGTTTTTGGGTCTTGATGTTTTTGCCAACAAACGGAGGGACCTCCAGTGCGTTGCTCGGAGTATTGGTGAAAAAGCTTTCAGTTTTGTAATGATTTTTTTGATTAATGGCTGGTTAGAGTTAGGCTTAATAAAAATTAATCTAATTTTAAATATTAAGAATACTGAATTGATAAAAGACACTAATTTAATTCTAAATAAACTTAATGGGGCTTACAGTCTGTAGCTTTGTTATCAATTGGAAAGTGTAAAATACTTCCCATGAAAATAATTGTATTTTCCCTGATATTTTTTTGCAATAATAATATTATTGAACATGTTCACAACTTAAAATTATTAGGTAATTATTTTGATAGTAAATTCAGTTTTCGTTATCATGTTCATGTTATTACAAGGAACTTTATTAATTAACTATCTATCTAGTGAATATTTTTATTATTATAAATGTTACAAGGATCTGAAGAAACTTCTATCATTAATTTCTCGGCATAAACGTAAGTACAGGCTTCAATCGGCTCTGTGACGTTGTATCATATATGCATAACCGCTTGATCTGGATTAACCTAAGCAGTGGCCAGAAGGAAATTATCAACTAACATGGTTACTTTCAATTGAATGTATGGACTTATTTCTTCACCATTTTGAAGTAATGCATTCGGTGCCTTGAAGCGTGCAGACGTGTTTTGTGCGCGCTCCGTTCTTTTTATTTTATTTATTTTATCTTTGCGCTATGTCGTTGTGTTCTAATTGCGAATTGCAGTGTATCACGGGCGAATTTCTTTCGTGTGGCATATGTGCAAAAACAATACATATAAAGTGTACTAATATTAACTCTGGTTTTGTCAAATTCATAAGAACTTGCAAGAATGTAATGTTCAAATGTGACCATTGTATTGATTTGCCTGTTTCGACTTACTTGCGACAAATTGAAAACACAGCGAGTTCGCTAAACAAAATTCAAGATGCATTTATTGCACAAAAAACACATAAACTTTGTACTAAACAAACTGAAACAAATGCATCTACCAACAATGCGCCTAAAGCTAGCAAAAAACAAGTCAGCAAAGCGAAGAACAATGCTGCCGTTACAGTGGGCAATAATAATAAGAGAGTCACACGAGCTAATACAAGGGTCGGTGACCATGGTGGATTGCCTTTAATTGCTAATTCTCTTTCTAATAGTCGTGGGGGAGATCTCCCTCACATGATCGAAAATAGTGACGGTGATGTTGTCTTTGTTTTATCCGAAAACGATACAAACACTCGCGATGCTGCTGCTGCGGCTGCGGCTGCTGCTGCTACTGCAGATAATGATTCTATGCATACTGTTGGTGCTTCTTCTGTTTCTGAGTCGTCACTCCCAAACGTAAAGAATACGGCTGGCTGGGTGAATGTTAAGAAGAAAAGGAGGAGTAAAAACAATCAAGTAAAACCAATGGTTGTTGTTGGCTCAAATAACAACAAGGAATTGAATGTTGCGGTTCGTAACAAATGGGTACATTTGTCGTCGTTTGCGCCTAGTGTTACAGCTGATGACATAAAAAGTTATGTAGTCAAACATACAAACATTGATAAAAGTTATATCCATTGCTTTGTGCTAGTGAAAAAAGATGACCCAGTAGAAAATCGCAAACGCGTCAGTTTTAAGCTGGGTGTACCATCAACCGCTTACGAAAGCATTGCAAGTTCAGCTGTATGGCCGGTTAACATTGAGTTGAAGCCATTTCATTCTTTTCGGAAGCCAGCCGCTCAAACCCTGGCAACCTGACTTTGAATGATAGCGATTCGTTTATTGGTAGCAGAAGGTTGAGAAGAATTTATCGCGCTTTTTCTGTTAAGCTAGCAAATGAGGATTCGTTGCTGGATCAATTGTGTGTATGCATCAAGCAATCTAACGGCTGCATGTTTATAGTAGCCCCGTACATTCCACCTAGCAAGAGTGCGGATCTATACAAAGCTCATGTTGTTAACGTGTCTTCTCTAGCTGTGCACAATCTGGATGATAATCACTTATGCGTTTTGGGTGACTTTAATTTAAGCAATGTTAGCTGGTGTATTGATGACTCTAACTCAGGTCTTTCGGCTAGCAACATAAGTACGCTGAACGAATCATATTTTATTGATAGTTTTTTAAGTATTAATCTTAAACAAATTAACGGGTTTTTTAATCAATTGAATAGACTTCTTGATCTTATTTTTGTTACAGAAAATGTTAATTATAATATATCTAAATGCATTTTTCCAATATCAGAGGTAGGTATACATCATGCCCGTCTAGATATTAAAATAGTATTTTACGAATTCTTACCTTTACCTTGTGTTGATACAGTTGCTTTCAACTTTGCCTCTTGTGACTATCCAAGTCTAAATAATTCTCTTTTGGAAATTAACTGGGATGATCTTCTTTCCGACTTGGATACCCATAATTGCTTTTCCAAGTTTAAATCAATAATGGGAGACTTTTATCTCAATAACATTCCCTTAAAAATGAAGCGGTGTTATAAATCACCATGGTATAATACGCGTCTTAAGAAGTTTAAAAATTTGAAAAATAAGTACCTTAAGAAATATAAAACAAATCGTATATCAGCATATTTCGTTAAATATCAGTTTTATCAGAAGAAATTAAAATCCCTGAGTTGTAAACTTTACAAAAAATATCTGCATGATACTGAGCATAATATTAAAGCTAATCCCATGAAATTTTAGAATTGTGAAGTCCAAAAAGGCGTCGTTAGGCATACCAACCTCGGTTGAGTACGGGAATAAATTCGCTAGTACCCTATGTGAAACAGAATTATGTCTTGGAAGATGGGGAGTCACCTGACTTTTCTGCGGAAATTCTTTCAGTCCTGAATTTTGGTATATTGCAAGTTACTTCTGAGGATATTTTAGTCGGGCTAGCTCGTCTCAAGCCATCGTCACAGACTGATGGTGATGGGCTGTCAGCTATGCTTCTCAAAAATTGTCCAGCATTAGTTAGTCCGCTAAAGCTTATATTTAATAAGTCCCTTTCTTCAGGTATTTTCTTGAATGATTGAAAACTAACCTCCATCACACCTATTTTTAAAAGTGGTAGAAAAAGCGATGTCTGCAACTATAGGCCGATATCAAAGCTTTCAAGTTTCGCAAAGCTATTCGAATGTGTTGTTAAAGAAAAGATTTATTTTAATGTCAAGGGCTTAATCAACCTTAATTAACATGGTTTTGTCCAAGGTCGTTCTACAACCTCTAATTTAGCTGCCTTTAGCGATTTCTGTATTTCATCTTTTTCGTCAGGACACCAGGTCGATTGTATCTACACGGATTTCTCGAAGGCGTTCGATAAAGTCTCACACACGATACTATTACACAAGTTGGCGTGCTTTGGATTTCACTGTTCGTTTTTAACGTGGCTGAAATCATATTTAACTAATAGGAGTTGTGCAGTTTTCATTGATGGTGTGCTGTCGAACCCTTTTGTTGCCACCTCAGGCGTTCCTCAGGGAAGCATACTGGATCCGCTCCTTTTTACACTTTTTATCAATGACATAAGTGGATGCTTCATGAATTCAAAGTTTTTGCTCTACGCCGACGACTTAAAAAGTTTCTCAAACGTTTGCGACACAACTGATGCGCTTAACCTTCAAAGGGAACTAGATAATCTTTACAGGTGGTGTGAAAAGTCGCGTCTCTCCCTAAATATTAAAAAATGTTTTCATCTGACATTTTCGAGGCGTCATACCATCCTCAATACAACGTATAAGATTAATAATGACGTACTTCAGCATGTTAATGAGTTTAAGGATTTGGGAGTAGTTTTTGACTCTAAGTTGACGTTCAGTAGTCATATAAACTTCATACTTTCAAAATCAT
The DNA here is from genome assembly GCA_030068015.2 of Neoceratitis asiatica. Taxonomy (NCBI): domain Eukaryota; kingdom Metazoa; phylum Arthropoda; class Insecta; order Diptera; family Tephritidae; genus Neoceratitis; species Neoceratitis asiatica. Next base: position 3,415,183 of record CM061530.1, read on the forward strand.
ATTCAGTTCTTGGTTTCATTCGTCGAAACTCGTCTGAGTTTTCTGACCCATATACTTTTAAACAACTTTTTACTTCTCTGGTACGATCGCACCTGGAGTATGCTGCTTTCATTTGGCGGCCATATGATCAATTATCGATAATAAGGACTGAACGAGTTCAGAAAATTTTTCTAAAATATACGTTCAATACAGTTTGAGGAGCCGGCTCCGCCTTATTTGTCCCGACGTATGTTAATTAATTTGGATTCATTGGAAAAACGAAGAAAAATTATTTCCCTTTCGTTTGTGTTCAATATTATTAATGGCATCATCCACTGCTCAATTTTACCACAGCGGATTAGCTTTAATATTACGCAAATAAATCTTCGGAGATTTTACCCTTTCTATGGGGAAAACTTCAGAACAGTTTATGCTAGCAACGCGCCTATTGCGCGTGCACTGCGAGAATTCAATGCTTTGTTTTTATCTTCAAATCAACTCGACTTTGCATTATCAAAATCAAGTTTTGTGAGAATTCTGAATTCTATTTTTTAGTAAGAAATTTATGTTTATCTAATACTTACTTCAAATACCTCTCCGGGGGTTTTATGTATTATTATTCTAGTCTGTAAGATATTCTGTACTGTAGACTCAAATAAATAAATCATCGTACAGGCCTACAAGTAGAAAAACTGCCATGTGATCAAAAAACAGCTGAGATCACCTGATCGAAATAATCCACTTTTTGACCCAGGGACGAAATAAATATCAAAAGAAGTAATAGTACTAACGCATTTTTTTAGTAGCAAATATTGAAAAAGCATCAAGTTTTTTACTTATTAGTTTATACAAAACTAAAAACATATATACAACATATTAAATATCTTTATTAATTATCTTTTGTTAAAAGTTTAAGTATTGCTTTTCCACACCACCATTGCGGTCGCAATGGCCTATTTTCACCCATATACATATATTACTTATTTACAATGTAAACTATATTGCACAATAAAAAGTGAATAAATAACAAAACAAAAACAATTCACAAAAAAAGTTAAATAAATACAAAATTCAATAAGAAAAATTTTTTTTTAATATATCACAAATTCAGGTACATGCATTTAAACAAATTACTAAATCGAATAAATAGAAATATCTTAAACTAATCCACCCACAGCGAAGCCCTAAACTATAATCCTAAAACATATACAAGGACATGGTGAATAAATGGGGCCTATAACACAAAGTACACGAAATTCATACTTAAAAAATAAGAAAACCTGCCTACTAATCTAATTAAAAAAATATTCAAATCGAAATAAAAATCTAAGGGCATCAGACGTTGACGGACAAACAATTGGACAACTATTACGTAGACGGACAGACGTTAGAAAAATTACGGACTGAAGGTGAGCATTATTTATGAGTAACACATAAAAATTTTATATTTTTAAAATCTTGCTGTTTCACCTTCTTATTCAATGCGTTCGTTAGAAAGTAAGTTCTAATTCTGATGAACATACTTTTTATTGTGTCGGAATTGCAGTTTTCGCAGCATAAATACGGCTCCACATCCGACATTTTTTCAAACAATATTTGAGAAAATCCTATTCTATGGCAAGTAGAATCGAAATATTCTGTGAAGATATTTTCGATATTTGTTATAAAGTTTATAAACTCATTTGGTGGTTTTACCATTTGACAATTGCTATATTGTTTTTCTTTGGTAAAATAAAAATCTTTTTCTGTGACTCCACCATCGAACCTTGGCAAGGGCATTAAGCAATTATGGTGCTTAAAATATTTGTAATACAAATAGCCGCAAAAATAAACAAACGCATTTCGATGAAGAAAACTACTTTCATCGACATCAATATTTATTTCGATTTGAATATTTTGGAATAAAGGTAAGGTAGGTCTTGGCAATCCTTGAAAAGTTTGCCAAGAAGTATCTTTAACCAAAACGTCATTACAGGCGCTTTGGTCTTCTGGCAAGAGTTCGCAATTTCCCTTATTTACAAATCGAATATACCCTATGCCCCAGGCTTGTCTGAAAAGATAAAAGAAACGCTGCGGAGTTATTCTCACATCAAATCCCCCTCCCCTTCGAATGTGTCCGAAAAAAATTTCTAATCTGTCCTGTGTCAGTTTTCTTGTCATCAAATGATTAAAACCCTGCTGTGACCAGAAACGCCGCAAATGTCTTAAACTGCCTAAATTGAGGAGCCAACCTTTTATAAAACTAAAAGTATTCGTGATATCACGACCGAAGCTATCATGAACTCGGAGAGAATTCAGGAAATTTTCGGCTTCCTGAAGAAACTTCAATTGATCCGCAGATGCTGAAAAGGGTTCCTTAAAATTCCCTATTGCTCCAAAAACATTACTATTAAAAATATTAAATAGCTTATCGAAAAAAAGGACAAACTCGGCTGTATTAACAAAAGATGGAGACTTAGAACTATGAAGACTCCCGGAGCTATAGATGGCGAACATTGCACTTGCTACAGAATGACTAAATACTTGAGAAGCTAACTGAACGCTCATTTTCTGAAATGGTTTAGGGGCGATATGAGCTGAAGTTAGCTTATGAGTTCAACTAATACTGTTAGTAGTGCCATTTTCATAAACATGCACTATATCCGACCATTCAACAGGTCGGCCGTGAAAAGAAACCCTATTTTTCTTATTTTCAAAACAGTTCCGTGTACTTTTTAAAAGATGAGGGGAGTCAAAAAAGTAGAATATTTTTTGCTCATTTACAATGAAAAAGGGCCTATCTGTTGTTACTCCTACAATTCTTGAAAAATTAACAAAATTTGATCCTTGGTCAGTGACCATTTGGCAGGGACGCAAACCAATACTCTGGAGCTGACCAATGGCTTCGAATATGTATTTTTGCATAATATCTCCTTTGCATACTTTATGCACAAAAAATAAGCTAACGGGTGCGTCCAAGTGTCTCCACCAATACCTTGGACGAAAATCGCTAAAACACTAGTAGCCACCCTGGAGGTACGATTTTCATCTCCATAGTCTTCTACACCTACTATCCAGTCCCTATTCCTTTCATACTGTAAATGAATTTTGAGAGACATTTCGTCACAACATATCGAAACATATCTCTGTGCGTCCGTGAAGCCACGGCTTCTCAGTTCCAGAGCTTTTATGCTGCTATAATTGCAGCCAGGGTTTCGTGGCCAACCTTGAACGAAATGTTCAAGAGTAACTTGTGATGGCCAATTGAAAATGGGCTTTAAGTATCTATACGCAATAGGTGATAGGAATTTTACGGCCAGAGCAAGTGTTTTTAATTCCCTATCAAACCTATAAACCTTTGGAGATCGGGTTGTATTTTTTAAGCAATTCCTCACACATATAGCAACATGTGGAGGTAATTTGCAACACAGCTCTGCAATATGTCTGTTTTCGTCCTGCCTAACTACATTAACAGACAAAGTTTCCCTATTTTCTAATGTTTCTACTCTCCTTTCCAAATATTTCACCTTATTGCGCAAATGTTCAATTTCCTGATTTTTTATATTTAACTCCTCCCGATATCTTCTTTTTCTAGGAGTCCCCTCCGATAAAAAACAACTAGTTTGTGTCTGTCTACTATTTGCCCACGTTCTAACTACATTGGGAATCTCTAAAGTTGAGCAGTATGGATGCTCTATATGTATTACGGGACGAGGGGACTCTTGCAAAGTCAATTCAACTTCAAAAGAAGGGTCAATTGAAGTTAAATCGCTTTCTACTCTCATTGAAGGAAGAAGTATCGGGTTTATATTTTCGTTCCCTACTTCTATAATATTGTCTTGTCCGTCTTCGTTATTTAAACTACCTACATAAAATGAAATGCTACAGTCATTTTCCCTACAAACATTCACTGTGGGTGCTAATATACTTAAATTTAAATCTGGTATGGCGGTGCAATGAAGAAGCCGCCCCCTTCTAAGTTGATGAGAGAAATGCCTTTGGCAAGCATACAAATTTTTGGCTGTTGGTTCTCTTAAACCCAACAACCTAATCCACTCTTGCCACCTAATTAAAAAATAAAAATTCGTTAGCTATACTGAAAATGTTAATTTATTTAAGATATTATTTCTTCTTTCTCAAGAAAAAATAATACTTAAGCAAATAAATTAATTAAGCGAAGGGTTTTATTTTATTTAGAATTACGTGCCCGCTCGACAGCCGGAACTCCCTTACTTCCAAAATAGGTAGATTTGTTATAAAGAATTGAGCAAGCGCTTGCTCAATTATCTAGTTTTTTACCCTGTGCTGGTTGGCAGGGTTATGAATATAATATATTCGCACATACATATACACACAGGCATGTACAATTGTAGAAAAATTGCATAAAAATTTGAATGATTTAGTCCAAAACTGAATCATATCTCACTATAGACATATGTACAATAAAAGTTTACTAAGTCCCTAACAGGAGTAAAAATATTCTGAATGTATATAATTTGAATTCAAATAAATTTAAAATTTTTCAGTTGGAATAACAAATTATAATATGCACAGCAATGAAATATCAAAGGAAAATGTTAATTTTGAAATTTTTTTTTAAAAGTACTTATTTAATCAATTGAACCAATCTTAGAAGCACTTCTGAAATGCAAATACAGTGGTTAAGGAAAGATTACGGTTTTGTTTTTGGCAAAAAAATCACTATATGCATTCATGTGTGAGCTGGTGCATTATCGTGATGCAAAATCCACGATTTGTCTTCCCACCTTGAGTATTGCTTCACGCAATAACTTGCTTGTAGAATTTATTATAAACTGTATGACCTTTTGGCAGGAACTCACGATTCACCATATCATTGTAATAAAGAAATCTTCAACTTTTCCTTTGAACATACCTCGTACAAACTAGAAAACAAATTTTCAAAAATTTTCGTTTATCACAAATCTATTGCAAAATACAATTTTGTGTGTTAGCCTTGGTGTTTCGCCGAAATACACTAATATAGTATCTGGTCCACTCCGAACCAAACAGGAGACCGTTAGCACATGCACACCAATTTGTTTTTCAATTCTGTGAAGCCGTTTTTACAGACGTACACACACATACACACATGAAGCTTTGCAACGCTCTTATTTACCATCGCAATTTTATACACAAAAATATTTGTTAAACATTTCATACAATTCTATAATTGTTATAAATGTGTTCTTAACACTCACCGGGCTGTTTCTCCCACCTTTGAAAAAGGATATAAGGGCACCCCTAGACTGCAACCTGCGGCACACCTCCTGAATGGCATCTTGTATTCTGGAAGCGAAGGATCAATTATTAATAATTTATATATTTAGTTACATGGATTTACTTACCAAATGAGGAAATTATGAAACTATCCTGAAACTAAATTAATATTAATAATATAATACTATCACTATTTCCCGAAATTTAAACTTCCCGTTTTCATCGCTATTAAAATTGAAGTAATGTCTCGCAGGGATGTAATCAATGTTAAAATATTATGAAAATTTAGGTTTTAATAAGATAAAGTTTATATATATAATACATTACCATCAATTAAGTGTAATCTCCACCTTTAGTTTTTTTTAAATCTTCTTAAATTTAAAATGAACTCTGAAAACTAATTTAAAACTTTCATAGCAAATATATTTAGCACGGCAACACTTTCTACTAAAACTAGCGGTTTTTGCTCAAAATTCATTCATATTGACAGATACTGGGCGCAGTTGAGACCGAATGTGACTGCCTTTAATTTAAAATCTTCTATCGGACTAGTGAAGGTTCTACGGAAGAGGATCGGTTGGAAGCCCTGGTCTTCCTTATGTACGGATATTTGGCGGTATATTTTTCAATGTTGCTATTAAATACATACTTGTGTAATTTCCATTTGAGATTAAAGACCATTAAGTCATTTTGGAGAACGTATGTAATACGTCATTTAGTGAGAGGCCTGAATGTGAGTGTTTTGGGGAGTTGAAAACTGCTCGCACTTTAGTAGTTTTATTTCGGGGCTTAATCACCGCGTAATGGGGTAGGTAAAATGAGAAAAATTTACTTCCGCTGATGATTTCGCAAGAATGAGTTCGTTCCATGTGATCTAACGTCAAAAGTACTCTTCTAGGACCGCTGATTAGGTGTTCCGAAGTTCACCTTTTTTCGTTAGCTCGTTCCACGCTGATATATTGCTGCTGCGCTGCGGGTCTGGAATACATTTGTGTCCGGGAATGCTGGCTTTAATAGGATTTTCACAACATATCGACCATATTCTCGTCGATGTGTGGTTTTTTGTACAGTTCCAAGCAAAACTTGTCGTCGTCTGTGTGAGTGGGAGCCGGTGGTATATCTTCCCTGAATTCTCAGAATTTCCTGAGTAAGTCTCCTAGTGACTCTGACGGGGTTTCAGCTGCTTATTGGCGTTCATCAAAATTTGCATTAATTTTTATATATAGAGATATGTATATGAGTAATCGGTAATGCACAACCTGACTTAGTTTATATATCTGTATATGGGCATATACGAGTGTATATATTCCCCACTTGCTATTGGGAATAGCGAAAGAGTGAGAATGCAAAAATTTATGCATATATGTATATGCCTATACCGCAGCTGGGTAGTGGTGGATTGCCTATGTGTGGGGGTAATAACTGCGGGCAGTGTAATTTTTTTGCAGTAATCTGCTTGTGGGCCTTTGGGAGGGATTTCGGATCAGTTGTATGAACGTGTATTTCTATATACGTGAGAGGGTAATTTTAGTTAGTAGGATTTGTATATTATAAAGGATGATCCAGTAGAGGTACTTTTTTCAATAGCCTTTTCTTGGCATTTCATCACGGAAAGACTTAATGGGGCTTACAGTATGAAGCTTTATTATCAATTGGAAAGTGCAAAATACGTCACATGAAAATAATTGTATTTTCCCTGATATTTTTTGCAATAATAATATTATTGAAAATGTACACAACTTAAAATTAAAATTTCGTTATCATGGTCATGTTATTACACAGAATGTTATTAACTAAATATCTATCTACTGAATATTCGTTTGTGCATACTAATACTTTTATAAATGTAACAAGGATCTGAAGAAACTTCTATCATTAATTTCTCGACATAAACGTAAGTACAGGCTTCAATCGGCTCTACGACGTTGTATCACATATAAACATAAATATACAGCTGTGCATTCGTTCGTATGCTCATAGAGTCTAAAAACATTCAAATTTATAAGTTCTTGTGGCGCTTGGGTGAAAATACTTGTGATATAAACGTTTTATAATGTTACGATCTTGCTGATTAAACGCGATGATTTCCCAAATCTTTCGGGTACGACCTCTGGATTGTTAAATAAAATCGCCAAATTAATTTGCAGTTTCTTTATTTATAAAGAATTTAATTAATGTCCTTTTGATTACTCAGTAATTCATAATTCAATTACAATTTACTTTACTATTTACAATCACTTGTATACAACTTTCACAATGTACTGTTTATTACTTTACTGCAACGCTTTTCTTCACGACTGATTACTGACTGACTCATGTGTCGCCCTTATATACTTGTTTGCTGCTTGAAAACGAAGCCCCCGGAATAATCTTGTCGTTACGATAATCGTATCGGTTACGATAATCGTCTCGTTTACGATCTAGAACATGCCAGTTGTCGGCTCCTCTCTTTCATCTGTCATTCGCTTCGTATTTTCGCAACACTGCCCTCCACCTAAGTCTGATCGTTCCGATCAGACACATTTGCTGCTCCAAACGCAGCAAGCCTCTCTAGGTGGACCACTTTCATCTTGTTTCTAGGCCTCCCTACGGTTTGGATTCGATACACTACGTCGTTTAGTCGTTTGATTATCTTGTATGGACCTTCCCAATTGCATTGAAGTTTTGGGGACAAGCCTCTCTTTCGTTGTGGATTGTACAGAACACCAAATCTCCATTTTGGAAGCCTTCGGAGTTCATCGCCTTGTCATACCTAGCCTTCATTTTGTCACTCATAATTTGAGTTCGCTGCCTCACAAGAGCATGTATCTCTCTTAACTCTTCCTCGAGAACAGTAGACGCTTCCTTCCCAATTCTTCTCACATCACCAGTTATTCCAAATTTTAAATCGCTGGGCAACCGAAGTTCACTACCAGACAGTATCCTGGCAAGTGTTTGACCTGTTGTTTCATGCACTGCGGACCGATATCCCATCAGGAAAAGTGGTATGTGTACATAAAATCATCTTGATGCTTGTCCACTACTTTCCGCAAGTGCTCTTCCAGGGTCCGGTTGAATCGCTCTACCATGCCATCTGATTGAGGATGCAGGGCTGTCGTTCGGGTTTTGCGAATACCAAGTATCTGGCACATCTCCAGGAACACCGCCGATTCAAAGTTTCTTCCTTGGTCTGAGTGCAATTCTATAGGTGCACCGTATCTGGTAACCCAATTGTGAGTGAATGCATCCGCAACTGTTTTCGCTTCCTGGTTTGGAATTGGGTAGACCTCAGGCCATTTACTAAAGTAGTCCATAACCACAAGAAAGAATTTGTTTGCTTGTCTGCTCATAGGGAATGGACCGGCTACATCCATGGCAACCCGCTCAAATGAGTTATACTGCTTCATCTGCCCATGACTTCGTGACTTTGGCCCTTTAGCTGCTATGCACTCCGTGCGGTTAGCAATCCACTCAGCGATCGTCTGCCGACAGCCAACCCAATAGAACCGCTGCCTGATCTTCTCCATCGTTTTTGTAATGCATAGGTGCTCTCCACTAGGACCATTATGGAATTCCTTAAGAATATCCGGAATTCTTGACCTCGGAACTACTATAAGCTTCCGAGAGCACTGGCCATCTTCACTTTCCCATACTCTATGCAAACAGCCAGATGTCAATTCTAAACTGTTCCATTGTGCCCAGTATGCTTTCGCGATGGGACTTTCCGCTGCCATTTGTTCTTTACTTGGCCGTCTTTTCACCTCCAATCCGTGCATAACCGATTCCGAGTCCGGATCTTCTTACTGACATTTCCTTAAGTGACTTGCCTCCCACTCTTCTGCTGATGTAACTGTCATTAGCCGGACGTCTATTATGTCTTCCTTACCCTCGGCTTTGGAGCAATGCTTACATTCCAAACTACATGGTCGACGGGACATAGCGTCAGATTTCCGTGCGTATTACCCTTGCGGTGCTCGATGGTGAAGTCATAACTTTGAAGCCTCTCAATCCACCGTGCAAGCTGCCCTTCGGGATTCTTGAACTGTAGTAGCCACTTCAGCGCTGCATGATCGGTTCTAACGCGGAAATGTTGACCATACAGATATTTGTCGAAGTGTTCAATGCAATCCACCAACGCTAATAGTTCTCTCCGCGTTACGCAGTAGTTACGCTCTGGTTTCCCAGTAGACCGGCTATAATAGGCAACTATCTTCTCCTGCCCATCAATCACTTGCGAAAGTACACCTCCTATGCCATAACCACTAGCATCTGTGTCCAGAATAAATGTTACACCTGGAACCGGGTACGCTAGCATAGGTGCAGTGCATAGTCGTTCTTTTAAAGCTTGGAAAGCCTCCTCTTCAGTTTTCCACTCGAAAGATCTATTTTTCCTTGTGAGTTCATGGAGACTATGAGCTACGCTGGCGAAATTCGGAACAAAGCGGCGATAGTAAGTACAAAACCCAAGGAAACTTCTTAATTCATGCAACTTTCTGGGTCTCGGCCAATCCTTCGCTGCTTCAATTTTTTCTTTCGCAGTACAAACGCCCTTCGTGGTTACTTGATGACCTAAGTAATTCACCTCCTTCTTGAATAAAGAGCACTTCTTAGGACTTAGTTTAGGACCAGCGCCAGCTATTCTCTGGAAAACTTCTTCCAAATTACTCAGATGTTCGTCGAAGCTCTTTCCCAATACGATGATGTCATCCAGATACACCAAACACGTCTTCCAGTGTAGTCCTTTGAGCGCATGGTCCATTAATCTTTCAAAAGTGGCAGGAGCGTTGCATAACCCAAATGGCATTACCGTAAATTGCCATAGACCGTTGCCGGCACTAAAGGCTGTCCTCTCTTTATCTTCTTCACTCACTTCTACTTGCCAATACCCGCTCTTAAGGTCAAGTGTTGAGAACCATTCTGTGCCAGTTAACGAGGCTAGTATATCATCGATCCTGGGCAAAGGATAGCTGTCTTTCTTTGTAACATCAATAAATCTCCGATACTCAACGCAGAACCGCAACTGGCCATCTTTCTTCTTCACGAGTACCACCGGAGAGCTCCGTGGACTTGCCGATGGTTCGATAAAATCGCTTTCGCTCATTTCCTTAATTATTTGGCCAACAGCGTCACGTTTGGCTAGTGGAACGCTTCGAGGAGCTTGACGAATTGGTCTTGCGTCACCAGTATCAATGCAATGTTTTACTACGTTGGTCCTGCCTGGTTTGTTGCCATCCTTGTCGAATATGTTGGAGTATTTACGGATCATCTGGCTGGTCTTGTGCTTGTACTTGTCTTCCAACCCTTGCGTCCATACATTTATATCTTCCTCCATGCCCTTGCTACCAATAAAGTCGATTCCAGATGAATCATTGTATTTGATGATGGCTTCTACCTCTTGACATTGTCCTAATACAGTTCGATTAGGAATTTTAACTGGTGATCTGAAGTCATTTAATACTCTCACTGGTATGCGTCCATTCTTTTGTGTCTTAGCCAGGGTTTTACCAATCAGTAAGTCCAGTGTAGAATTTTGTGCTGCTTCGACAACCCACAATTTGTTTGTCCCACAATCTCCATTAATTTTCGCCCAAACAACTGCTTCTGACTTCGGTGGAATCAGTTCACTGCCTTCTAAGACCACTTGTTTGTTGCTGTATGTGAAATCATAGCCAATGTTTAGTGGTACCTCCATGTCCTTATACTCCATAATTTTGTTATTCAAGTCGATCTTGGTACCTTCATTCATCAAGAAGTCCACTCCTATGATTACCTCACCTACAATCTGCGCGACTATAAAACTGTGTAACACAGTCACATTGCCGATTGTTACCTCACATGTTACTTCTCCCACTACTTGGGTATCCTCACCAGTCGCCGTTTTCAATATTGCTCCAGGTAATGGTCTCACTTCTTTAGCGATCAGGTCAGTTCGAATGATGGAGTGTGATGCGCCCGTATCCACTGTTAATATTCGCTCTTGTCCATCCACATATCCACCAATAGTAATGTTGCTCGTTTTTCTGCCAATTTGCAAGACGGAGATTATGGGGCATTCAATTGCAGGTGCCAGCATACGCCCCTTTAGACTGGCTCGTTTTAGTTTAACGACTGGGAAGTTGATGGTTTATCCTCCTCAGCCATCCGTTTTCGCTGTCCTTCCTGTATGCTGGAACCCGTTTTGCATTCGCGTGCGAGGTGACCAGGCTTTCCACATTTAAAGCATATTCCAGCTTGATTCTTGACACCAGAACGATTCATTCCTTCTAACAACTTCAGAGTTCTCAATATTTCGGTCATCACACCTGGTGTTTCAACCTCCACTTTATTGAGTTTGTATGCTGGTCTGCTTATGAGTGCCGCCGTTTCACGTGTTTGAGCATACGCCACTGTTTCAGCGAATGTTAACTTTGGATTCGCATATGTCTCTCGCTTGGTGTAAACATCTTTTATGCCGCTGATCAATTTTTGTATTTTCACCCTTTCGAGATGCTCACCCGATGCGTCTCCGATGGCTAAATGAGCCAATCTCTCAATTTCCGAAGCATATTCCTGTAGAGATTCGGTAGGTTTTTGGTCGCGCTTTTCGAACTCCATCTGGTAAATTTGTCTTCTGTGTTCGCTACCATATTGTCTTTCCAGGGCTCGCATCAATCCGTCGTAATCATTTCTCTCATAATCAGGTACAGTTTGCAAAAGTTCTGCCGCAGGTTTATTACTTTACTGCAACGCTTTTCTTCACGACTGATTACTGACTGACTCATGTGTCGCCCTTATATACTTGTTTGCTGCTTGAAAACGAAACCCCCGGAATAATCTCGTCGTTACGATAATCGTCTCGGTTACGATAATCGTATCGGTTACGATAATCGTGTCGTTTACGATCTAGAACATGCCAGTTGTCGGCTCCTCTCTTTCATCTGTCATTCGCTCCGCATTTTCGCCACAATAAAGTGCTATTAATTACTGACATGTGAAATAGTGCCTTTCGGTGCTGTTATGTGCTATTCTACAAAAAATTGTGCGAAAGTGAGGCATTTGGTGCTGCAGTTTTTTTTTTTTTTTTGCTGATTGGCGATTAGCTGTATAACAAGCTGCCAACAAAAACCTTTGTTTGTGTGGTCTGTGCCTTAGCTAGAGTTATACGCTAGCGCCATCTGCGGTCTTTCAACGAAACTGAATAAACCAATTTACTTTCGTGCTGCCGGTTTTTTCGCCAATTTATTTTGGAGGATTTTATATTTTAATGACTAAAACTTAAAAACACGTAAATAAGGCAGAACGAGTGAAATTCTAGAACTGTAGAAATGAGTAAGTGTGCGAAATGCAATAATTATATTAGAGGAGAGACAGGAATCAGCTGTGAGGGTGTGTGGTAAGGTTTATCATAAAACGCTATCATGCTCCGGTATTGACAAATACAAATGAAACTTATTGGTGAAAAGAACATGGTGCGACTAATGTGTGATGGGTGTTGACATGCATACAAAATGTCGATTTGGTTATCCAAGCCATGCAAAACAGTGTCAATAAAAATAACTCAATTCTTAATGAGTACAAAAGTGAGTTTGAAGAGGTCATGTTAAAGAGCCAAAATGAAATAAAATCGTTATTGGAGGCTGTTGAGAGTCGTTACACTCAACGTGTTGTGTCATTAGAAAAATCGCAAATGCTTTTCGAAAAGAAAATCGGGGAACTGAAAAGTTTTTCGCGATGGTTGAAGAGGTAAAAAACAAGACTGTTGACATTGGTAAGGACAGTGAGAAGATAGTGAACTAAAAAAGATAACCAATGGAATACAAGTGCCATATGCAGAGGTTATAAAAAATAATAAGAAAAATGAGGTGCCAAAACTAAAGAAAGATGTAGCGTTAATTGTGAAGCCTGTAGCTAAACAAACGGGTGAAAAAACAAAGCAGGACTTAAATAAAAAAGTGGATCCTAAGAATTTGAAAATTTCAAATATTGAGACAAAAAAAATGGAACGATGGTGATTCATAGTGAGAATACTGATGAGCGTGAAAAAATTAAAATTGCCATTGAAGAAAATATAGGTCAAGAATACGAAATAAAAGTGCCAGAGATGAGTCGCCCAAGTTTCATTATTAAGGGGGTAAATTTTAAATATGAAGATGATACATTGATAGACACGATAAAAAAAAAAATTTGATCTTAAGGGAGAGTTCGTTGAAATTCAGGAAAACAATTGAAAGGAAGCAAGGTAATAGAACGGTTTATGACATGATTATTGAGATAGATAAAGATGATTTTTCTAAAGTTCTTGCGGCAGAGAGAATAAATATAGGGTGAGAAAGATGTAAAGTGTACGATGCCACCACTATGCTAATGTGCTATAAATGTAAAGGCTTTAATCATAAATCGTCTGAATGCAAAAATGAAGATGCATGCCAGAAGTGCCATGGGAAGCATAATTCGAAAACGTGCATGAAACCCCCAATAAATAAATGTTTGAATTGTATTAAAGCCATAGAAAATTTGAAATTACCATTAGACGCTAATCATGACACATTCCACAGAGAGTGTCCGTGTTATCTGAACAAGTTGCAAATAAGAAAGCAAAGGCTTGGTTATTAGCAACTAAATGAAGAAGTCATAAATGAAGAATTCACCAATGTAAATACTAACAGTAAGCAACGTAAGAAACGAAAAAATGAGTTGAAGTGCATATATCTAAACAGCAACAGTATTACGGCCAACAAAGGAGAAATTGACATAATGGTCGAAGATGAAACTCCACATATTGTGTTATGCGCCGAGACTCATACCACGGAAAATATAAGTGAGTCAGAGCTAAATATTGTTGGCTACAATCATGTCAGGTGTGATTCATATAGCCGACATACAGGTGGTGTTCTAATATATATCCATAAATCGGTTGACTTCAAAGTAATATATAATAACAGTAGAAGCAATAATACTTGGTGCACGGTGATAAAAACGACAAAAAATACGATCAAGTGGCAAATAGGGGTGGTGTACCACTCACCAAACACAAGCGACGCTGAATTCATAAGAATTATGGGCGAAATGATCGAAGAATATTTTAATGAAAATGAAAACAATGTCATTGTTGGTGACTTTAACATAAATATGAATGTACTATCGACATACTCGAACCAGCTTGTTCAAACTTTTGCATCGACGTCAATGCACCAATTAATTCAATTTGATACAAGAATAACGGAAGTTTCGCAAGCTAAACTAAACCTTCTTTTTAGCAATGATGATGATATTGAAATACGAAATCTGCAAACGCATAAAATTTCTGATCGCGAAACGATCTGTTTCAAGCTGCCGGTTAGAAAAATTTACAAAATGAGAACTTATGCGAATCGCTTATGCTGGGATAACTACGCGAAAGAGAACTTGAAAGATCTGCTTAGGAGATATAATCTGGAAGAGATTACAATCTGTGAGATCGGACAAAAGGTCCAAATTATACATAATATCTTGGGTGACAATGGCAACTCTAACATATGAGAAACTGAGCTAAACAAATTAAAATACGAAAGCTTAGAATTGGCAAAAAGAACGAATGAATGGGAAAGGTATAAATACATAAAACGTTCTTACAAAAGATTAGTTAAAATAAAACAGAAAAAATATATGCAGAACAGGATTACGAGAAACTGCAATAATCAAAGATTAATGTGGAAATGCCTAAAAGATATGGTTAATATGAATAATGAGACAGCGGAAATAAAACGAGTCTATTTGAGTGGCATCTATATCGAAGAAGATTATGAAATAGCAAAAGAATTAAATCAGTTTTTTGTTGAAAGTATAATAAGAATTCGTGATAGCATAGAGACAATTAATCTTGATGACGTCCAAGTAGAAATTAATCGAAGCCTGTTTGAATTTAAACAAATAGATGTGGAACAATTACTACGGGTAGTAGGAACTTTACAAAATAAGTATGGTGGGAAAAAATGTTTAACAGAAGGTGTTATAAAAGACAGTATGGACTATTTAGGTTACATCTACACGTGTTTTGCTAACGAAAGCTTCAATAGGGGGATATTTCCTCTATTATACCTGTTGAAAAAGTGAAAGGAACGATCAAACCAGAAGAAATTCGTCCTATAAATACATTGTGGAGCGACGAGAAAGTAATGGAGAAAATCATTAAGGAGCAGCTACTAGAATATCTTAATGAACACGGTATTATTATAAAGGAACAATCCGGGTTTAGGTACAAACACTCTTGTGAAACCGCACTCAACTTCGTATTAGCAGATTGGAAAGAAAGCATGTTCAATAAGCAAGCAACGGTTTCAGTTTTTCTTGACCTCAAGAGGGCATTTGAAACTATTCATAGGGATATCCTATTGATGAATATATAAAATAGGTGTACGGAATATAGCTCTTAAATGGTTCAAAAGCTACCTTACTGGAAGAAAGCAAAGAACTATAATACGAAATACACTATCACCTGAAATAGATGTCGAAATTGGCATACCGCAGGGTTCTGTACTAGCAGCGATTCAATCATTGCAAGATAAGGCTGTTCGCGGACGATGCACTATTGACCGTAAGATGCCCGTCGGTATCGGAAGCGATTTCCAAAATACAAAGTGATTTAAATTCCCTATACAAGTGGCTATGCCAAAATAAACTTAAAATTAACATAGATAAAACAAAATGGATGGTCATGAAGAAATAATTAGCTGAAGTTGATAACGCGACATTAAAAATGCAGATAGCCCAATAGAAAGAGTGGGCTATATAAAATATCTAGGAGTAATGATCGATGACAGACTTAAATTCGATGAACATTTAAAATACGTAGAAGGGAAAATATCAAAAATAAAATAGGATTCATATATCGAACGTGCAAGCATGTAAGCAAATACTGTAAAATAATTGTGTATAGGTCCATCATAGAGCCCCATTTCATATATTGTCCAACGATTCTATTCACACTAGCTGACTCAAATATATCTAAGCTGCAGGTAAAACAAAGTAAAGTGATGCGATTTATACTTAAACAACGATTTGATACTCCTATACAGGATCTACTGGATATCTTGGATTGGCTTAGTGTGAAACAACTTGTATTATACTATACACTGAAGTTTATACATAATATGAAATTAGGAAACTTGCCGAATTACTTAAATGAGCGTGTGGTATATAACAATGAGGTGCATAACTATCGAACAAGAGGAAGAAATAATTTTCATTTACCAATGGTACGATCTGAATATGATAAAAAAAATATTTACTGCGAGGGATTAAAGGAATATAATGAACTACCATGTGATATAAAAGACTGTACAAATGTAACAAAATTTAAAAAATTATTGCACAATTACTACAAAGCACTGCTAATAAGATAATATAAAGTGTTGCCAGACAGACTGTTATACATAAATGTGATGCAGCCCTCATTATGGGCACGTCGTGTCGATAACGGGGCCATCAAGGCCAACTAGCCCTCCTACTAGGGTACTTCGCAACGGCATCAGGTCCATTCAGGCCAATAAGCCCCCTCATGGGCACATCCTCTAAGCATTTCACGACGACATTGGGAATTTCCAGGCTATACAGCCCTCCTGTCATCACAACAAGATCGGGTCCATTCAGACCAACTAGCCCTCCTTCTGGGCACGTCATAGCGGTATGGGGCCGCTCAAACTAACCAGCCCTCGTTGGGCATCTAGTTAAGCATAACTTTTTATATATTTAAGCATATTTGAAAGAAAATTTTATTAAGTTTATATGCTGGTTTAATTGAATAAAGATACAAAAATGTGATCTCATCGATTTAATCTAAGTCAAACATGACTGTAATAAATAAATAAATAAATAAATAAATAAACATATGCATAACTGCTTGATCTGGATTAACCTAAGCAGTAGCCAAAGGAAATGATCAACCAACATGTTTATTTTCAACTGAATGTATGGACTTATTACTTCACCATTTTAAAGAAATCTAATACCAGTAACGAAGAACTTCAGCAAAACTTTGCAGTTTTACTAAACAAATACGTAGCTGCTGGTTGGAACGTTTTTAGTTCTAAAGCATATTGAATTATAAAAGCTCTACAATATGCGACTCAGAATAATTGAAAGTCTATTATTTTCCGGGACAGCTTTTTATGTTTGGAAGCTGTTAAAAATATGTACAATTCTTCTATATAAATTTCTAAAAATCGGGATATGTGTATTAACTATCATGACAGAGTTGGTTTAATCTGGATTTTCTGCAATACCAATATATCCTGGTAATTATGGTATTGCAGAAAATATAAGTGTCGACGCTGCTGCTCTTTATTTTGAATCGCTCCTATAATTTAAGTTGAACCATTCAATGAACATGATCATAAAAAACTCAGTAATCATCAAGTATATGTATGCTCAATCAACAATTTTTTCATCTTTAAGAATCGGACAGACCAAAATTACACACCAGCACTTATTTTATATTAAAACTCATCCATCGTGATCCAGATGGAATCCAGTGTACAAAGCGAATCGTGTGAATTTGGAACGCCCAGATGTGATGAAAGGAATCTTGGAAACGCCAAAATATTGTAGTGGCGCAACCACCACAAAGATTAGTGGCCTGTAATTGATCTTTCTTCAAAAGGCCTACTTGTTAGAATTTTCGAACTGAATATTTAGTTATACAACAAGCAATCGAGCAGGCAATCGTAGTCAAATTAACCTATACACCCAGTTGAACAGTCAGTAATCCAATCAACTATTTTTGAATGATTGTCACAGTTCATTGTACTCGTGTACTCGTGTGGTTGTAATTGTTGTTATAGTAGTTGTAGGTTGTTCCAAGTAGAGGTACTTTTTTCAATAACGGTTTTTTGACAGATCACACGTGAGTCGTATCAAGTTGTCATGTTATTTTTGTTCAGTATTGCTTAGCATTTCATCATGGAAAGACTTACGTCTGAACAACGTTTACAAATCATTCCACTTTATTACGAAAATTCTCGTTCTGTAAAAAATGTGTTCCGCGCGCTGCGCTCAGCTTGTGATCAACATAATCGGCCTACTGAACATACTATTCGCAACACCATCACCCATCTTTAGACCCAGCATTCATTATTGGACAATGTTCAACCGAATAGACCACGTCCAGCACGCAGCGAAGAAAATATAGTGGCCGTAGTGTGCACGAAGACCGTGGGGAGTCGACTCGGACCGACGTATGAAAGCGTACAAATTACAGCTTGTACAAGAACTGAAGCTACTGGACCTTCCCAAGCGACATCGCTTCGCTCTATGGGCTCTTGAAAAGTTCCAGAAGACCCAAATTTTCGAGCCAAATTTTGTTCAGCGATGAAGTTGATCAGCCTGAAGAGATTCAAGAACCGCCATTTTATCCAGAAAAAAAAAAGGTTTGGTGTGGTTTGTGGCCGGTGGAATCGTCGATGCATATTTCTTCAAAAATGATGCCGGTGAGAACGTAACCGTCACTGGCGACCGTTACCGCGCCATGATAATCGACTATTTGATGCCTGAAATTGAAGCTCGTAATCTCCGCGACATTCGGTTTCACACATCGCATCAATCAATGGACTTATTGGGAGAACACTTCGGTGAGCAGATAATTTGGCCGGTCGATTGGCAACCAAGATCGTATGGTATCACACCGTTAGACTTTTTTCTATGCGGACAATCCCGCTTCGATTCAGGCCTTGGAGCAAAACAACATTCAGGCCTTGGAGCAAAACATCGCCAGTTACCAGTCGAAATGCTCGAGCGAGTCATCGAAAATTGGACTCAACGGATGAACCATCTGAGACGTAGCCGCAGCCAACATTTGAAAGAGATAATCTTCAATAAGTAAATGCCAACGAATGTGCTTTCGATAATAAGATAATAAACATTCCCCTTTAAATTTGAATTCTCTGTGTTTTTTTTTTTCTTTAAAAAAGTATGGAACTTAAAAATGGATCACCCTTTATATTTATTTTATTATTATTCCTAACGGTTTACCCACCTCCACGCACGAGGGGCGCAATCCGCATTACGTACGGAACTTGTTTTGTTTTTCATCAATACCGAGTCACGATGAGCAGGGGTTTGCTAAGTGTTGAGAACTAAAAAGGTTCAGCTACAGAACAAAAATTCTTCAGCTGCTTTTTAAGAATAACTTAAGTCAAATATAAAATGTTACTTAATGATTAGTTGAGAGTCGACAAAATAATTTTCTTAATATGAAAAAGCGAGTCAGGTATTTCAAATTTGCTTAAATGAAACAAGACAGAGTGAAACTCAAAATTTCTGGAAACAAGGGGCAAACATGTCTGGACATTCTGGATGGAACATTAAATTTTATTTCGGAGAGAACGAGGGGTTTAGAAATTGAGGCTGCTCATATTTTAACCATGAAAATTACACCAAGAATTTGCCGGCGACTGGCAAGAGTAGGGAGATTGATAAGTTTCAGACGACCAATATAAGGAGGAAGATTGTACCGAGAGTCCCAATGCAAATTTCTTAAAGAATTATTTTTGAATAGACTCAATCCTATCAGAGTAGATTTGATACCTCGAGTTCTAAATGACCAAGCCCTATTCCAGAATAGGTCTCACTAATATTGTATAAAAAGCCTTACTAACATAAGGATCATTAAACTCTTTCGATCGCCGTTTTACAAAAGCCAAGATGCCTTTGGCTTTGTTGATTATCACAACAATGTGATGTGTGAAGTTTAATTTAAAGTCCATAATGATCCCCAGGACAATAAAACGGTGAACCTGTTCCAAATTGTACAACTATTGTGTAAGTAGTTGTCAGTATGGCTCTTCGGGAGAAACACATAACTTTACATTTCTTAAGTTTTAGGGGCATCCGATTTATTTTACACCATTTAACCATTCTGTTTTATCTTAGAAGATATATCGTTTATATTTAGTGCCTAGATGGCTACCCTGAGGTACTCTTGAATAAACCTTAACGGAATCTGAAATGTAATTTTTAAGTATTACTCTTTGAGTTTGATCATACAGGTATGAGGACATCCATTGAAAGTTTTTTGGTTGGAAACCCAGTAAGTCAAGTTTCTTGATTAGCAACGAGTGACACACTTTATAAAAAGCTTTGCAGAAGTCTATCCATATATATTACGTCAACGCTACTGTTCTTTCTTATCGCATTGATGATATAAGAAGTGAACTCAAGTTAATTGGTAGTGGTAGATTTTCCTTTAACAAATCCATGTTGGGAATGTAATATAAATGATGACATTTAATGAGTCAAATGGTCAGTGATAAGTGATTCAAATAACTTAGGAATTGCAGAGAGCTTAATTTTCTACCAAAGGTCTGTTTCCATTTTTATGAAGGGTCATAATAAAAGATTATTTCCACACAGATGGAAAAATACTCTCTTTAAGTAATAAATTTAATAAATGAGTCAAAGGTTCGAAAATATACTCAGAACAATTTACAAGAAAGCAAGAAGGTATTTGGTCAGGACCATATGTGCATGACTTTTTTAAGGACTTTAGATGGAGAAATACATCTTCAGACGATATTGTAGGTGTATGGACTAAGTTTATATGGGTAATATAAGTTTACTTGATTACTAGGAGAATAATTAGATTTGAAAAATTTAGCGAACAAATTGGAAATTGCCTGACTATGAAATGTTATTTTGAAACGTCATAGTAGAAGGAAATTCATAAACCTGGCGCTTAGCGTTTACGAAACCATAAAATGGTTTAGGATTTGTTATTAAACTACGTTTATTTTGAACAAATAGGTATTATAACATTTTCAGTTTAAATAAAGAGCTTGTGTCGCAAAATTGGGTATTTTAAATAATGTGAGTGCATACCTGTACTTTTATAAAGCGTGAAATATCGAGTTTTTTTATTTTCAAGACTCTAAATTCATTATTGTACCACGATTGAGCAGGTTCTTTATAAACACAAATGCGTTTAGGAAAAAAAATTTCAAATAAGTTTAATACAGTTAAGTTAAAATGCGCGAAGCTTTGTTCCAAATTCTCATTGTATCTAGGCCATGATAATTTTGATAAATATGTATTAAGATCTTTAAATTTAACTTTCGAGAAATCAAAATGAGTATTCGAATCGATTTTATTAGTTTTTAAAACCTGATCACATATAAATAGTTTCGTAAGTAATAGTAAGAATAGAGTAGTAAACGTCCTCTGGCATAACTACAGGAGTGCTTCTTTCTACTAGTGCTTTAGTTGCACCGCTGTGTTAGTTAACTTCGTATTCAAACCTCTTACATTTTGGTAGTATAAACTTAAAGCAAGTTTCAAATTCAGTTTTTTTGGAACATTTCTTTCAGGCAGAATTTTCGCCGAATTATTATTTCTTCTTGATTTGTATTCGAATTCACGAACAAAAGTGCCAGAAGACCAAAAACAAATATTAAAATTAAAATTTCTAATAGCTAAATTGTCAGTTTTAATTTTAGATGAAACATAATTCTTTATATCATTGCCAGAGGTATCTTTAGCATATCTCGAGACAAAACAGATTTTATTGCAGGGACTACAACTAACTTCCCCGAAGTTGACTCAGAAACCCGTTGTAGGGACTTAACAACAGGGTATGAGTTTTCGTTCAAAGGGTTAGGCTTTTTATTTGAAATGGTAGCGGACAGTTTAACATCATTTGACGTTGACGGCATCTCAGCAGTTGGCGAAGCAATTTCAGACTCATTGGCAATGGTAGAAATGGTAGTAATGGGTTAAGTAGGAGGACAAGGAGGCCCAAGATTAATTAATTCTATTGTGTCCGCTTTAAGATTTCCATATTTTGTATGGAGTCCAAGCATTTCAAATTTATGAACAGAGCTTCATTTTCCTGGAATTTATCATTCGAAGCAGGCAATGATTTTCCAAGTTGAGAGAACCCATTTTTAGACAGACAAAACAGCTTTAAGAGATCAATTTCAGTCCATCAACACCTCAAGCAGGACCAACGGGCTCCCTTGCCATCGTTAATTGCGTCTAGAATTCGTCCGGTCAGTACAGCACATTTCCAGTGGGCAATGTCATTGCAAAGCCAGCAAGACAGAAACCGTGCTGTATCGCCTCTGACTCGGTAAAATTAAAATAACGCATTTGGGTCCTCTTTAATTTATCACTAATTCTCTCAGCGTTTCTTAAGTGCGGAATAGTCTTCCTCAGCCTGTGAAGACATCACGTACTACATGAAATATAATTCGATGTATTTGACATTTTCCAAGGAATTCGGTTCGTATAATTATTTATTGATTTCATAAGAACGAACATATTGTTACGATTTTGCTGAAGCAACCTCGATGATTTCCCAAATCCTTTGGGTACGATCCCTGGATTGTTAAATTAAAATCGCCAACTTAATTTGCAGACTCTTTATTTATAAAGACTTAATTAATGTCCTTTTAATTATTCGGTAATTCACAATTCAATTACAATTCACTTTACTATTTACAATTACTTGAATTATAACTTTCACAATGTACTCTTTCTTATTACTTTACTGTAGTGTAATCACCAACGCTTTTACTTTACGACTGATTACTTTTGCAGTCGTGTGTCGCCCTTATATACATTTTTGCGAGCAGACACATTCGCTGTTCCAAACGCAGCAAGCCTCTATAGGTGGACCACTTTCACCTTGTTTCTCGGCCTCCCTACGGTTTGGATTCGATACACTACGTCGTTTAGTCGTTTGATTATCTTGTATGGACCTTCCCAATTGCATTGAAGTTTTGGGGACAAACCTCTCTTTCGTTGTGAATTGTACAGCAACACCAAATCTCCATTTTGGAAGCCTTCGCAGTTCATCACCATGTCATACCTAGCCTTCATTTTGTCACTCATAATTTGGGTTCGCTGCCTCACAAGACCATGCATCTCTCTTAACTCTTCCTCGAGAACAGTAGACGCTTCCTTCCCAATTCTTCTCACATCACCAGTTATTCCAAATTTTAAATCGCTGAGCAACCGAAGTTCACTACCAAAGAGTATCCTCGCAGGTGTTTGACCTGTTGTTTCATGCACTGCGGACCGATATCCCATCAGGAAAAGCGGTATGTGTACATCCCAATCATCTTGATGCTTGTCCACTACTTCCCGCAAGTGCTCTCCCAGGGTCCGGTTGAATCGCTCTACCATGCCATCTGATTGAGGATGCAGGGCTGTCGTTCGGGTTTTGCGAATACCAAGTATCTGGCACATCTCCTGGAACACCGCTGATTCAAAGTTTCTTCCTTGGTCTGAGTGCAATTCTATAGGCGCACCGTATCTGGTCACCCAATTGTGAGTGAATGCATCCGCAACTGTTTTCGCTTCCTGGTTTGGAATTGGGTAGACCTCAGGCCATTTACTAAAGTAGTCCATAACCAAAAGAACGTATTTGTTTCTTTGTCTGCTCATAGGGAATGGACCGGCTACATCAATGGCAACCCGCTCAAATGGTGCACCTGAGTTATACTGCTTCATCTGCCCATGACTTCGTGACTTTGGCCCTTTAGCTGCTATGCACTCCTTGCAGTTAGCAATCCACTCAGCGATCGACTGATGACAGCCAACCCAATAGAACCGCTGCTTGATCTTCTCCATCGTTTTTGTAATGCCTAGGTGCCCTCCACTAGGACCATTATGGAATTCCTTAAGAATATCCGGAATTCTCAACCTCGGAACTACTATAAGCTTCCGAGAGCACTGGCCATCTTCATTTTCCCATACTCTACGCAAACAGCCAGATATCAACTCTAAACTGTTTCATTGTGCCCAGTATACCCTAGCGATAGGACTTTCCGCTGCCATTTGTTCTTTACTTGGCCGTCGGTTCACCTCATATGCGTGCATTAATAATTCCAAGTCCGGATCTTCTTGCTGCCATTTCTTTAAGTGGCTTGCTTCCCAATCTTCTGCTGATGTAACTGTCATTAGCCGGACTTCTATTATGTCTTCCTTCCCCTCGGCTTTTGAGCAATGCTTACATTCCAAACTACATGGTCGACGGGACATAGCGTCAGATTTCCGTGCGTATTCCCCTTGCGGTGCTCGATGGTGAAGTCATAACTTTGCAGTCTCTCAATCCACCGTGCAAGCTGCCCTTCGGGATTCTTGAACTGTAGTAGCCACTTCAGTGCTGCATGATCCGTTCTAACTCGGAAATGTTGACCATACAAATATTTGTGGAAGTGTTTAATGCAATCCACCAATGCTAATAGTTCTCTCCGAGTTACGCAGTAGTTCCGCTCTGGTTTCCTAATAGACCGGCTATAGTAAGCAACTATCTTCTCCTGCCCATCAATCACTTGTGAAAGTACACCTCCTATGCCATAACCACTAGCATCTGTGTCCAGAATAAATGTTGCACCTGGAACCGGGTACGCGAGCATAGGCGCAGTGCATAGCCGTTCTTTTAAAGCTTGGAAAGGCTCTTCTTGTTCAGTTTTCCACTCGAAAGATCTATTTGTCCTTGTGAGCCTACACAGCCCAAAAAAACTTCTTAATTCATGCAAATTTCTGGGTCTCGGCCAATCCTTCACTGCTTCTATTTTTTCCTTCGCAGTACAAACGCCCTTCGTGGTTACTTGATGACCTAAGTAATTCACCTCCTTCTTGAATAAAGAGCACATCTTAGGACTTAGTTTAAGACCAGCGCCAGCTATTCTCTGGAAAACTTCTTCCAAATTACTCACATGTTCATCGAAGCTTTTTCCCAATACGATGATGTCATCCAGATAAACCAAACAAGTCTTCCAGTGTAGTCCTTTGAGCACATGGTCCGTTAGTCTTTCCAAAGTGGCAGGAGCGTTGCATAACCCAAATGGCATTACCGTAAATTGCCATAGACCGTTGCCGGCACTAAAGGCTGTCTTCTCTATATCTTCTTCACTCTCTTAAGGTCAAGTGTTGAGAACCATTCTGTGCCAGTTAACGAGTCTAGTGTATCATCGATCCTGGGCAAAGGGTAGCTGTCTTTCTTTGTAACATCATTTAATCTCCGATAGTCCACGCAGAACCGCAACTGACCATCTTTCTTCTTCACGAGTACTACCGGAGAGCTCCATGGACTTGCCGATGGTTCGATAACACCGCTATCGCTCATTTCCTTAATTATTTGGCCAACAGCGTAACGTTTGGCTAGTGGAACGCTTCGTGGAGCTTGACGAATTGGTCTTGCGTCACCAGTATCAATGCAATGTTTTACTACGTTGGTCCTGCCTGGTTTGTTGCCATCCTTGTCGAATATGTTGGAGTACTTACGGATCATTTGGCTGGCTTTGTGCTTGTACTTGTCTTCCAACCCTTGCGTCCATGCATTGATATCTTCCTCCATCTTCTTGCTGCCAATAGAGTCGATTCCAGATGAATCATTGCTGTTAATAATGGCTTCTACCTCTTGACATTGTCCTAATACAGTTCGATTAGGAATTTTTACTGGTGATCTGAAGTCATTTAATACTCTCACTGGTATGCGTCCATTCTTTTGTGTCTTAGCCAGGGTTTTACCAATAAGTACGTCCGGTGTAGAATTTCGTGCTGCTTCGACAACCCACAATTTGTTTGTCCCACAATCTCCATTAATTTTCGCCCAAACAACTGCTTCTGAGTTTGGTGGAATCAGTTCGCTGCCTTCGAAGACCACTTGTTTGCTGCTGTATGTGGAATCAGAGCCAATGCTTAGTGGTACTTCCATGTTCTTATACTCCATAATTTTGTTATTCAAGTCGATCTTGATACCTTGATCCATCAAGAAGTCCACTCCTATGATTACCTCATCTACAATCTGCGCGACTATAAAGCTGTGTAACACCGTCACATTCCCTATTGCGACCTCACATGTTACTTCTCCCACCACTTGTTTGTCCTCACCAGTCGCCGTTTTCAATATTGCTCTAGGTAATGGTCTCACTTCTTTAGCGATCAGGTCAGTTCGAATGATGCAGTGTGATGCGCCCGTATCCACTGTTAATATTCGCTCTCGTCCATCCACATATCCACCAATAGTAATGTTGCTCGTTTTTCTGCCAATTTGCAAGACGGAGATTATGGGGCATTCAATTGCAGGTGCCAGCATACGCCCCTTTAGACTGGCACGGTTTAGTTTAACGACTGAGAAGTTGATGGTTTATCCTCCTCAGCCTTCCGTTTTCACTGTCCTTCCTGTCTGCTGGAACCCGTTTTGCATTCGCGTGCGAAGTGACCAGGATTTCCGCATTTAAAGCGTTTTCCAGCTTGATTCTTGACACCAGAACGATTCATTCCTTCTAACAACTTCAGAGTTCTCAATATTTCGGTCATCACATCTGCTGTTTCAACTTCCACTTTGTTGACTTTGTATGCTGGTCTGCTTATGAGTGCCGCCGTTTCACGTGTTAAGCATACGCAACAGTTTCAGCAAATGTCAACCTTGGATTCGCATATGTCTCTCGCTTGGTGTAAATGTCTTTTATTCCGCTGACGAATCTTTGTATTTTCACCCTTTCGAGATGCTCGTCGGCTGCGTCTCCAATGGCTAAATGGGCCAATCTCTCAATTTCCGAAGCATATTCCTGTAGAGATTCGTTGGGCCTGTGGTCGCGCTTTTCCAACTCCATTTGGTAAATTTGTCGCCTGAGTTCGCTGTCATAGCGTCTTTCACGGGCCCGCATCAATCCGTCGTAATCATTTCTCTCATATTCGGGTATAGTTTGCAAAAGTTCTGATGCAGGATCTTTCAACGCAACGAATAGTGCAGCAGATTTTTCCTCCATGCTCCAGTCATTTGTTTCAGCCGTCTTCTCACACTGGAGCTTAAAGACTTGGAAAGCAATTTCACCGTCAAAGATTGTGTTTTTACCTTGGGAGAGTTCACTGAAGTGCTTGGACGATTTAACTGCAAATCCCGGACACGACCTGCCAATTCGTTAACTTTGATCTCAATTAGATCCTCTATTTTTTCTTGCCGACCTTGCAATTCGTTGACTTTGCTCTCCATTAGATTCTCTATTTCGTCTTGCCGCTCCTCGATTTGATCCTGTCTTTCCTTAAGTTCCGCATTGTCTCTCACCATATTTTGCTGTATTTGTGCGAATATTCCTTCTAATCCATCAAACTTTGCATCCATTTTTAGTGACATGCTGGCGTTCTGTTCATCCATCTTTTCGGATATCTTGGCATCCTGAGCATCCATCTTTTGTGATGTGCTGGCATCGATTTGTGACATGTTCGCGTTCATTACAGACATATTTTGTCGAATCTTACTTGATGGCTGCTCCAACTCCTTCGCAGAATCCATAGCCTCTTCCTTGTTAACATCCTTCAAGGATACATCTTCATCCTCGCGGCGGAATTCGTATTGGTCCAAGTCGATACCTTCGACTTCCATTGCTTCTAGCAGTCGCGATTGCAGCTCTGCCTTATTTCCTGTTGTAGATAATCCACGCTTTGCCAGTTGCCTCTTGAGAAGAGGTATCGTGAATTCCTGAATCTTCACCGTTTTTCATTTATTATCCTTTGTGATTTATTTAAAAATCCCACTTCTGACACCAATTTTTACGATTTTGCTGAATCAACCTCGATGATTTCCCAAATCCTTCGGCTACGATCTCTGGATTGTTAAATAAAAATCGCCAACTTAATTTGCAGTCTCTTTATTTATTAAGACTTTATTTAATGTCCTTTTATTATTCAGTAATTCACAATTCAATTACAATTCATTTTACTATTTACAATTACTTCAATTACAACTTTCACAATGTACTCTTTCTTATTACTTTACTGTAGTGTAATCACCAACGCGTTTTCTTTACGACTGATTACTTTTGCAGTCGTGTGTCGCCCTTATATACATTTTTGCTGCTTGAAAACGAAACCCTGGAATAATCGCGTCGTTACGATAATCGTCTCGTTTACGATAATCGTCTCGTTTACGCTCTAGAACATGCCAGATCATCTGTCATTCGCTTCTCATTTTCGCCACAATATACTTAAAAATTGTTTGAGGAAAGGGTAAAAATATGTAACACTGAACAAATCTAGCTATTAACCCATATTTCTACTTTAAGTACTAATGTAGGATTTTAGGTACTATCCTACGTTAGTAGTATTTTACTTAAAATAAATTTGTTCTTTTGATAAATTTCCGATCCTAGTAGATTTCAACTCATACAGTATATTGAAGAAAGAGTTTAAGGAGATTGACTGACTTGATTTTATATGAAATAGATGTTTTGTACAACAAATTAAAATTTAAAATGTTTTAAGTGTTCACATTCGACTTGGAAGAAGGGGAGAGTTTTGATCCGAAATGGTATATTTATACAAAGCTATATGTTATAGTTATCCGATTTCGATGATTTTCATTAACAGTGTTTATTTCATAATATGTGTAGTACCGAATTTCATATTCTTATATGCTTTTCTGAAGTTTTTAAGACCCAAAATCACATATCTGAATATATTGGCTGTACGGGAGCTATATGCTAGAGTCGACCGATCTGGCAGGTTCCGACAAATCAGCAATACATAATAAAAATGCACCCACTCCTAAGTTCTGCTCAAATATCTCAAAAACTGAAAGACTAGTTTGCGTTCAAAAACGGACGGATATACGATCGGTATAAATTTTGGGAGGTCTATCTCTTCTGCTTCTGGTACTTGCATACTCAGACCAAATGGGATACACTATTTCATGTTCATTAAATGCTCTTAGATGCCCTTTGGTGGCTCCTTTTCGCAAAATCTCATATATGAACATACCAGTTGTATGGGGCTATATGATATAATATTCCGATTTCGCTGATTTTCACTACCAATGTGGAATTCATAATATGTATGTCGGGTACTAAACTTCATGCTCCTTTATGCTTTTTGACTGAGTCTTAACCCAAAGCCTCACATCTGAACTAATCGGTTGCATGGGGACTATACGATATAGTAGTCCGATTTCGATTACCTTCAGTGCCTATTTTAAATTCATAGCATGTGTATAATGCATAATACCAAATTTCACGCTCCAAGATGCTTTTTAACGAATTTTTGACCCAAGACCTCTTACCTGAACAAGTCGGTGTATAGGAGCTATATGTAAAAGTCGTCCGATTTCGATGGTTTTCATAACCAATATGCAATTCGTTATATATGTATATTGCACCAACTTTCACGTTCAGATGATCGCTGAAACGTATACGTACATCTGCCTTCCAAATTTGGACTAGTTTGCGTTGAAACAGACAGTAGAGACAGACGGACAGACAGACAGTCAGACAGGCGGACAGGCGGATATTGCTAAATCTACTCAGCTCGTGATTCTGATACTGGTACTTGCATACTTTGGACCAAAGTTAATATACAATTTCATGTTCATGAAAGATTTAAATATAGAATATAGTTAAATAAAAATAATAACATGTACAGAAGAAACAAATACGAGTTCGATCCGCCAAGTTTTTAAAGCTAATGTAATTAAATACCCAAGATTTATTAATTCTTGAATTATTTTGAAACGTAAACAATTCAACGCGGAAAATATATTTCGATTTATGAACATTTTTTAACGGCTGAAATTGTTGATAAAATATTATTCTAAACAAATATCGCTAGACAAATATTTATGCATCTTTTCGCCAAAAAATACGAATGTATTCTTAGATATGTATTACCCATTTCTTTCAACACTTGAAGTCTTGAAAATATATATGTAAGCTATGTATGTATATATTGTAACGTTCGAGACCGATCACTGGGATGCTAAATAAAACTCCCAAGGAATTTATTTGTACAATTTTGTCTTTAGCCAGCGGCTTATTTTACAATTATTTATGATACACACTTATTATCTGCTTCACTCAGCTCATCCGTTTCTAAAACACACACAGCTCACAGCAGTGTTAACTCCACTAAGTTGCCTACTAGTCTCCTAGTTGTGATAGCGGCTGCCTCTCTTTTTATACCTTTAGATGACCCAACCATTCTGTTCACGCGCTTAAGGATAGGCTGATTATTCGTTTGCCTGCGGTAGCTGCAGCTACTCCGTTCATCCTTAACGACGTGGAATTTCCTTTAATATGTCTAACCTTTTGTTTATCCTTGGTATGGGTAATTTGCATTGTACGGCACTGCCCTCCACCTAAGTCTGATCGTCCCGATCAGACATACCCTCTGTTCCAAACGCCGCGAGCCTTTCTAAGTGAACCACTTTTATTTTGGTTCTTGGTTTTCCAATGTTCTGGATTCGATACTCCGTACTATTTATTCGTCCAATTACTTTGTATGGACCTTCCCGCTTGCTGTGCAAGATTTTCTTCCGTGGAGAATCGTGCAGCATTACCAAATCTCCTTTTTCAGAGCTTTCAGGATTCCTCGCCTTAATACATCCTTCTACCTTGTTGTTCATAACCTTAGGGCGTTGCTCAACAGTTTTGCGTACCTCTCTCAACTTCTTCATTATGGCACGAGACATCTTGCCATTTCCGTACGTATTTCCCTTCTGCTGCTCGTTCTTTACCAGGGGCATATCATTTCTCTTGTACGCATGATCTTGGCCAATACTTAGCGGTAACTGCATGTTTCCATACTCTATCACTCTTTTCTTTAGGTCGATCTTCATTCCTTGACCAAGGAGAAAGTCCACACCAACTATGACTTCATCTAAGATTTCCGCTACTAGGAACTCATGCAACACTGTCATATTCCTAATGGTGACTTTACACGCGGCTTTTCTCAGAACTCTGGCGTCCTCAACAGTTAATGTTTTCAACTTAGCTCCATGCAATGGGCTTACTTCCCTGGTGATCAAATCGGATCGAATGATGGAGTTTGACTCGCCCGTGTCCACAGTTAGTTCTCGCTCATGTCCATCCACATATCCGCTGATAGTAACGTTGCTCGCCTTGTTATCGATTTGTCTCGTAGAACCCATATTACAATCGCGAGCGAAGTGTCCAGGCCTTCTAGAGTTGTAGCAAATCCTGGTTCTCATCAGTTGGGCGGTTTTCGACGTTTCCCAGATCGCTTTCATCCCATCTGGGCTTTCCAACTTCGCACAGTTCGCTTTGTACGCTGGTCTGCACAAAAGCTTGGCCGCTTCCTTTGTCTAAGCATTCGAGACAGTCTCGGCAAATTTTGGCTTTGGATTCGCATACGCCTCTCGCCTGCTATAATTGTTCCTTATTCCGCTGATAAACCTCTGAGTTTTTTATCCTCTCGAGGTATTCTCCAAGACTATCTCCATAACCTAAATGAGCTAGTCTCTCAATCTCACAAGCAAATTCCTGCAGGGTCTCATTGGACTTCTGATAGCGGTTCTCTAATTCCATCTGATAGATTTGTCTTCTATGCTCGCTACCATAGCGTCTTTCCACGCCTCGCATTAGTGCCTCATAGTCATCTCTCTTGTATACAGGAATTATTTGCAAAATTTCCGTTGCAGGTCCCTTCAATGCCATGAATAGTGCAGCTGACTTCTCCTCCATGCTCCAGTTATTTGCTCTAACCGTCTTTTCGAACTGAAGCTTAAAGATGTGGAAAGGGGTGGTGCCGTCAAAGGATGGTGCTTTTATGCAAGGGTTGCTCCTCGAAACGCTTGGACGATTCGAAAGCAATTCGTGGACACGTCCCTCCAATTCGCTAACTTTGGTCGCAATTAGCTCCTCTACTTTGCTTTGCCGGCCTTCTAACTCGTTGACTTTGGTCTAAATAAGCTCCTCTATTCTGTCTTGCCTTTCCTCGATTACGTCCTGTCTCTCCTTGAGTTCTGTGCATTCTTTAACAATACTCTCCTGAAGCTGTATGAGCCGGGATGAGATACGCGCTTCTTGGTCTTGCATTTGCGATGAAATGTGAGTATTCATTTGTGACATGTTGGTATCCTGTTCATCAAACTTCTGTGACATGTTGGCATTCTGTTCATCCAACTTTTGTAACATCTTGGAATCCCGTTCATCCAACTTTTGTGACATGTTGGCATTCATTTGCGACATCTTGGCATCCTGTGCATCCAACTTTTGTGACTTGTTGGCATTTATTTGCCCATACTCGTAGATGAACTAGGAGCCTTTTCTTCAACTTTAGTTGCTGACTGCTCTGAATCTTCCCTATTCTCAACAGCCTCTTCCTTCTCCATTTCTTTCTTGGATGTCTCCTCTTCCTCACGGCAGAATTCATATTCGCTCAAATCTATGCCTTCTGCTTCCAAAGTTTCTCGCAGCCGTGATTATAGTTCAGCCTTATTCCCGGTTGAAAATAATCCTCTCTTCGCCAATTCCTTTTTGAGCGGTAGTATTGTTAAATCTTGAATCTTGACCATTTTCAAATTTTTTGTTGTTTTTTTTCGGAATTTATTTAGCAATCCCACTTCTGACACCAATTGTAACGTTTTTGCTAATTTCGCCTCGATTATTTTCCAAATCCTTCGAGTCCGACCACTGGATTGCTAAATAAAACTCCCAAGGAATTTATTTGTACAATTTTGTCTTTAGCCAGCGGCTTATTTTACAATTATCTATGATACACACTTATTATCTGCTTCACTCAGCTCATCCGTTTCTAAAACACACACAGCTCACAGCAGTGTTAACTCCACTAAGTTGTCTACTCGTCTTCTAGTTGTGATAGCGGCTGCCTCTCTTTTTATACCTTTAGATGACCCAACCATTCTGTTCACGCGCTTAAGGATAGGCTGAATATTCGTTTGCCTGCGGTAGCTGCAGCTACTCTGTTCATCCTTAACGACGTGGAATTTCTGAGTTGATTTGGTTTTGTGTTTTTCCGACAGGGTGGATACTATATTTATATCGGAACGAATTTCCGTCATCCCTTGTCAATTTTGGTTTAGTAACACACCGGTTTCGGCAAACCGCCATCTTCAGTGTTTGGTTTCGAAACCACTGAAGATGGCGGTTTGCCGAAACCGGTGTCTTACTAAACCAAAACTGACAAGGGATGACGGAAATTCGTTCCGATATAAAACGTGGAATTTCCTTTAATCTGTCTACCCTTTTGTTTGTCCTTGGTATGGGTAATTTGCATTATACGGCCGCTTCTTTATTTCCTGTCCTTCCGGGAAATTGCTTTTACATTGTCAACAGTTTTGTTTGTCCTTCGTATTTCGGATTTTCGTCACAATATGTATGTGTTATATACATGAATTAGGATAAGGAATTAATATAAATAAAGAAGCTCGGGCCAACCAAAGCCAGTACCGTTTTTACCCTTCACTTCATCCCGTGGTTAAATTTAAACATCCAATATATGCAATATTTTAGAGGCAAAACTTTTAAAATTATTTTATTTTCTTTCTGAGTGTAATTGATTACATATGTCTTATAAATATAAAAAGTTAAATATATAAGGCTCAATCTCCTCAGGCTATTTTTATTATTATATTTTGTTAATTTGAAAATATTCCATAAAGTACCTTTTATATTTGATCATAATATATACATATATTGATTTATAGTTCGCTCTTTAATAAATTCGAACAAGAAAAGTCAGTAAAGAGTCCATAGAATTTGAATTGAAAAATATTTGGTATTTTCTTGCATATCTACTAATAATTTAAATTAATAAATATTTATTGAAATATTATGATGAGCCGTATCAATTTTGAAAATTCGCAGACAGGCTAATTAAAGAATGAAACAACTTTCATGGTTTTAGGTATTATGATTCTTGCTTTAAGAGCTTTGTACTTTTTTTTTAATTGTAAGTCATTTGGATAAAAGTCCTTTACCGTAAGGGAACACCAAAAAAATCAGTAGCAGGTCTTGTTACATGTGGTGTTTAAAATAATAAAAACTATAAATCTCTTTTTGAGGAATTAAATGAAAAAACTAAACCCTTCAACTACCTACAATATTACACAAAAATGCAAGTAAATATTTTTATTTTTTCTTCAAATAAGTAACAAATTAATTATTTCAAATTTTTCTGATAGCGGTCAAACCATGGATAAAATATTATATGGGGATCATATTTTCCATCGGAAAGATATGAAATATATTAATTTGGTGGAAATTTTCGGGCATTTTTGTGCCTCACAAAATACTGAGCTGTCAAAATCTTTATTCAACCACTAGGCGTACTGTTGTGGAAATCAACTGATAGTTTCCATGCCCCTCTCCACCTTAACTGGGTGGTTCTCTCACATATATGAAAGAACTCAAAATATTTGCTCAGTGCTCAAAACTTGAATATTTCATATAGGCTTTCTTAAGCAATTTTAGAATTAATTTTAAAATGATGATACTTGATTTTAAATAAATCGTAAAAATTTATATTTTCGATTATTACCTAAAAAGCTGTAATTTTCGGCATTAAATT
Source organism: Neoceratitis asiatica (assembly GCA_030068015.2). Taxonomy (NCBI): domain Eukaryota; kingdom Metazoa; phylum Arthropoda; class Insecta; order Diptera; family Tephritidae; genus Neoceratitis; species Neoceratitis asiatica. The sequence continues at coordinate 3,449,635 of CM061530.1, forward strand.
GATCAAGACCTGTGACATAATTTTGGATTATAACAGCTGTGAATGGACAATTCGACCTGCCATCCATTCACAAAATTGTATTCGAGTGCATGCAAATCTTTAGGCCTTAGCCTAAATTCTCAATTTGTGCCACCCTAGTACTTATGTCACAGATAAAAAATTTTCGTTAAGCTTTCCGCAATTATATTTCAATAAAATAACTGTTTTTCTATTCGATCCTTGTATTAACATGAACACGGGTGCGACCATAAGCTATCACCCTCATCATCCACATATCTATTTCTTAAGTTTTTCGCTTTCTTTTCTGGTAGTGCCCCGCGATAATTTAAGATTATGCGTCGTTTTATTTATTGGTCTTGATAATTGAAATGTTACTATGCCACAACCGCCAACCACATCTATGCATAACCACATTTTCTGGAAGAAATCATCATATAATCAAAAGTACGTGGTAAAATTTCAAACAAAATGATAATAGAATTTTTATAAGATTATTCTTGATTTTAATAACAAGTCTGTCTGTCAGTTTATACAATCACACAAAAGTGCTATTGCTTTTTAAACTTTTTCTAAGTGAAAAACATTTTTTTCTTTTTTTGCATAGGAACATTTTATAATAATGCTAAAACTAAATATTGCAAATATTGTTTTTTATTTTTTTTTCCAAGCAAATAAAGGTATCCTTGTTAATACAAAATTGAAAATTCTATTTAACCTTTCTGGAAATTGAACTGAATGCGATAGTAGTTTATTCTCTCTTAAAGGTTATTCAATTGACATTTCAAACTGGGAGGCAATCATCACATAATTCTGCTTCACCAACATGAAGGATGGCGCAAGCGCGATGTGATTCTGAAACCAAATAATAAATCAGTACAAAATGTTACTCATACTCATAAGGGTATACTACTACGGACTGGGCGAGTTAATATGCACCATAATGGAACTACGTTTTCGGCTAGAGCATTAATCGATTACGGGTCGGAGTGTTCTTTCATTTCCGAAACCATATCATCAACCATATTGTATGCGAAAGTATCAGGGATGATATAATTTCTAAGTGTCGTTTTGGCCATTTTTAATATGTCATGATCCGTCTTTTTTCATTGTATTCAGTAATGTTTACATTTTCATCCATAGACCACCATTAACGTCGTGAATTTGCTGATTTTGCCTTAGAACAACTTGAAAACTTAGACTACTTCTGGTCGGGTTATTTGAAGTCATTGGTCTTTAGCAATGAACCAGACTCTCTTCAAGCTTTAAAAGTCAATATTGAACGTGATATTAATGATGTACGACTTAATTTAGTGGAAAAAGTGATAAAAAAAATTGGGTTCATCAAATTCGTTCCTGCAAAAGAAGTCGTGAGGCTATTTGAATGATGTTACATTCAGAACTTGATTGTATTATAATATTATATTATAATAAATGTATTTGTTTTTATTTTGAATGTCAAAAATTGACTGACTATTTCTTTATTCAAATTCTTTCTTTTATGCAATTTTTTGGTTATATACATTCTTATTTACTATATTACATTTAACGCTATATATTAAGTATATGTAGATATATAAACGCATTATGTATATATGTAAGCGCATTCGAATTCAATTGGTCGCTCACACATATACATATATAATAAGTGTGTAAAAATGCATTCTCAGCATAAACACTTCAAGTGGAATTATTATTGCTGCGTTTGATTATTTGTATATATTATTATATATCTACATTGTTAAAAAGTGTGGGAAAAGAATTTATTCAAAAGCAATTACATAATTAGTGCTTGATATATTACACCTCCTTTCCCAAAAAGAATCGTTTATACGTTTCTAATAAATGAATAAGCGATTCTATTTCATTTAATGACGTATATTTTATTGCTCTATATTTTTTTTTATATTTGGTAATTACTTATGTTACAAAGTTGTGGTTTTGTTTACATTTATTTTTGTTTTTAAGTGCTCAAATTTTATTTGTTTGTTTGTAAATGTAAATAAAGAATTTATTGTAAAATATTATGAATAAGTGCAATGAACATTTTCGTCTTTATGAGTTTCATATTTGTATACATTTTAAAATTTTACTTTATATTTTTATGAGTTAAACAATAATGAAAAAGAGAAATGACATTATTCCAATAGCTTTAGCCTATTCTTATGTATTACAATTTTCTTATTTTTACTATTTTGTTCTATGTTTCCTAACTTATAATTGTAATTCTTATCAATATGTTTTATATTATATGGAATTAAAGTGTAATTATTATTTCTATCTATATTTTCTACCTTATAGGGCCCTTTATATCTACTTTCTAACTTATGACCTGCTTCATTTTTAACTAATACTAAATCTCCTATGTTTATTTCCTTATACTGAACATTTCTATCATAGTTAATTTTTTGTTTTTGTTTAGATTCCTGTACTAATTTCCTAGCTTTTTGTTGTGCTAATTGTAACCTATACTTAATTTCCTTATCATAAGCCTCATGATTATATACTGGGCTAATTACATTTTCTTTTAAAAATTCGTAAGTCAGAGGTGTCTTTCCAAAAACTAGTTCAAAAGGACAATAGCCGTGAACTGTTGAAGGTGTTGTATTGTAACAATACGAAAAATATTTAAGGTATTCATCCCAATCATCTTTGTCAATGGATATGTAGGAACGCACATATTCATTGAATGTTCTATGGTTGCGTTCAACAGTACCTAAAGTTTGATGGTGGTAGGGTGTTGAGGTTTTATGCTCTATTTTTAAGAGCTTACATAATTCCTCAAGTAAACTATTTTTGTATTCTGTTCCCATATCCGTTATAATTGTTTTCATACAACCATAAATCAAAATGAAATGTTCGAATACAGCCTTAGCAACTGCTACAGCATGTTTGCTTTGGACAGGCACTGTAACCAAATATTTGGTTAGGTCACATATAATAGTGACTGCATATTCATTTCCATGTATTGATTTTGGTAATGGTCCTATTGTGTCAATTTGTACTACATCGAAAGCTTTTGGTGGTGTTTCCGTTATAGTCATTCGTTCTTTCAGGTGTTTATTGATTTTATTTTTATTGCAGTAGATGCAATTTTTTATACATTTTCTAATGTCATTTTTCATATTATTCCAGTAATATTTTTGTATTATTTTGCTTGACGTACGATTTATTCCTGGGTGGCCACCAAAAACAGGATCGTCGTGGTATTTATGAAGAATTTCTTTAATTTCTTTGTTATTTGTCACATGCATAACCCCCGGAGTTAATACTATAATTAAATTTTTGAGAACTTTGGTACCAATTCCTTTAAATGTGTCTACCCGGGTATAATTATTCTTAAACAATTTGTCTCCTAAAGACAACTGCATTTTTCCGATTCCCAAATTGCCGGCTTCTTCCATAAGCCTGGCAAAGAATTGACCTAAGTCAATCTTCGCCTCAACAATTAGGTTTTTTATATTAATTTCGCTACAAATTTTCTTTCCCTTTTTTAAACATAATTTTGGAGGATCGAAAACGAGCTGGACTAGTCTTTTTACTTCACATTTATTTAGCGCTTCATATATTATTGGGTTCTCTTTGTGACTTTCTATTTCTTCATTTTTGTTACTGGAATTTTTATTATTATAGTTTTTATTAGTTTCCGATCTAGTCGTAACTTTTAGTATTTTACACGCTTCTACAGATCTTTGATATCTTTAGAGCTTTGATATCTATGCGTGATAATGCGTCTGCTACATAATTCTGTTTTCCTGCTATATACTCCAGTAAGTGATAGAATCATTCAAAGTTGTCCTGGAAGATATGTAGCTATTGAGGTGTAAATTGAAAACATATAATTTTTTTTATTTAATGAAGTGGAGTTTGTTGGTTTTCCTGTTGGGTAACATTTCTTACATTTCTGGTGTTATTGCGGTTATAACCTCGTGATCCAAAGCTTCTACCAGATATTTGGTTATTTGTTCGGTTATTATTATTGTTGTTGCCATAATTGCTAAATGTACGCCTCTGATTTCCTCTAAAATTATTATTTTGATAATTTCTGCGGAAGTTACCTCGAAAGTAATTTTGTTGGCGTATATGCAAGAGTGAATTTGGGTTGCCAGTTATTTCTGTGCAACTGTTGGTAAATTTTGATATTGCTTCGTTCATTGAAGTGAACGTTCCAGCTTGCATAATTGTTTTTACTTTATCGTTGGAGCAATTTTTACACATAGCCTTTACAGCTGATTGTGTAGCATACTTGTTTGCTAACTCTGGTGTTAGTCCGTCAGATATGTATGCTCCTTCCAATGATTTTGTGAGCTTTTCAATCTCAGCAGTGTATTGATTTGCTGTTTTACTGCGTTGTTGGATGTTCAGGAGTTTTGCTGTCAAAACTTCCACTGATTCACCCTTAATATTTGACTTTAATCTTTGTTTAATTTCCTGAATGGAAGATTCAGTGCTTATAATATTTCTAGCTGTCCCCCTGAGTTTAGTCTTTATCATAGATACTGCGATGGCCTCATGACTATCCTTGATTTGCTCCAGGATATCAAGGGCATCCAGAAAACTGGATAGATTTTCAGATTTTCCATCGAAATCTGGTAAGATCGATGATGCAGTTTTAATAAATTCTACGTTTGTCAATGGCATTTTGTCGCTTTCTGTTTGCGAATTTTTATCAATAATTTCAATTTTTAAAGCTTCCTCTAAATTGGGTTGAGTCTCGGGCAATAAGACAGAAAAATTTATTTCAATTTCTTTTTCAAATGTATTTGGGACCAATGCCTCGATGTTATATCTACCTAGTGAGGATACTAATTTGTCCCTGACACTGGAAAAATATTGTTGTGCTTCTAGCTGATGATTGGCAGTTAATTTTTTGTAGACTCCTTGTATAGTCTTTCCTATGTTATTTAATGACTGTAATATTGTGTTGAGATGCTTTAACACAGTTACTCGTTGTATGGTTGTATTCTTATTAATACACTTATAAGATTTTTCTGCCAAAATGTTCTCTTCCACCAGTGTATTTAGAATGGTTTCCCATCTGTCCATTGGGTTATATATATTTTTCCCTTGGGTTTAGACTTTGTCTAGACCATCTGCTCGGCTCATGTATTTTTTCTTTAAAAATTTGTTGTGAGACGAATATAATTTGAGTAATAAATTGAGACAAGTGCAAATTGTTAATATTATTAACAAGATTTTAATAAAATTTAGTGTCTCAGTGTGGTCAACTATTTGGATCGAATTAATTACATTAGCATTAGGCTTTTCCAATTTGGATTCTTGGCCTCCCATTGCAAAAAAAAAAATTTTTTTTTTTCAATGCAAAAATTTATAAATTTTTATTTTTATTTTATTATATTTCTTTATTTATTAACAAGCCTATGCTTAAAAGTAATTATTCTTTTATCTATAGCTCCGATAGATTATATTTTATCAAGGTTCTCCTAGTTTCTTCTATCAAGGTTGTAGGATACCTAACGTCTTCAAGGGTTGGTTCCCTAGTCATACCTATGTGCTCCCACCATTTTTTCAACCATACTAAATATTCTTTTTCTTCCTTGCTGTAATCTTTTAAGTTTCTTAATTTCCTGAGTTCCTCAAGTGTGTTTTCAAAATCTAAATTATCAATGGCACTGTTGATAGCCTTGTAATCGAGGTCATCGGGCAATGCGCTATCTTCTTTAATCTGTCTATCTATGTTCATGTTAAAAATTGTATTCTTTATCGGAGAGAGAGAAAAAAAATTATTTTAAACAGCAGGAATGTAATTCTTGCTCGTCAATAGGCTGCCGTTAGGCTGGCCAGAAGTTTTTATCTAATTATAATAATATATATATATATGGTTTAGTAAGTATATATATGCTTAACACAACTTGTTGATAATAGGGCACTTAATAAAATTTACAACTAACTATTGGCTTTCAATATCAATTTTGAGGAAATATCAATTTTAGTACAAAAGAAATGTTTTTAAGTGTGATGAGTGGTTGATTAAGTTTCACTGCTTCAGTATAAACTGTATTTATGTATGTAGATAACTCCAAACACAATAACGACTTCTAGCTGCTGATAGATTTATGATCCTTGCGCACATTTTTATGTTGTTTTTCAGATGTTTGAATTGTCCAGTTGAAGATAATTTCGCTTGCTGCTTGGCCAGTGACTGGAACACAGTGTCACCTTGTTGATTATTTATGCTTTTTACTGCTGCTGCTATTTTCCGCTGTGATTATGATAAACTCACTTTCCGCTGTGATTATGAATAGACTTTTTCTCACTTTTGCGATAACTGCTGCTGCTATTTTCGCTGTGATTATGATAAGCTCACTTGCTTTTTTGTTAATATTTTTATTTTATTTTATTCTTGATTTTCCGACTTATACTCTGAAATTTTTTTTTTTTTTTTTTTATTCAAGAGTTTGCCTTATATAGCATTCGGCTATCCTTCCATATAACTTTCGGCTAATTAGCCAGTTTTGTTATTGGGGATTCGCCATTTAGCTTTTCGGCTGTCGGTATTTTCAAGAATTTGGCAGGATCGCCATATAATATTATATTATAATAAATGTATTTGTTTTTATTTTGAATGTCAAAAATTGACTGACTATTTCTTTATTCAAATTCTTTCTTTTATAAAATTTTTTGGTTATATACATTCTTATTTACTATATTACATTTAACGCTATATATTAAGTATATGTAGATATATAAACGCATTATGTATATATGTAAGCGCATTCGAATTCAATTGGTCGCTCACACATATACATATATAATAAGTGTGTAAAAATGCATTCTCAGCATAAACACTTCAAGTGGAATTATTATTGCTGCGTTTGATTATTTGTATATATTATTATATATCTACATTGTTAAAAAGTGTGGGAAAAGAATTTATTCAAAAGCAATTACATAATTAGTGCTTGATATATTACAGTATCGACTTTACTTCACATTAAATAAAAAACATGATTGAATTTTCACTCTGAATGTGTTTAATCACATGTTTTATGATTATAAAAAATATAAATATAAGGCTAATTCTCCTCAGGCTACTTTTTCATTTTATTTTTTTGAATTGAAAACATTCCATAGTACCTTTGTAATTGTTACTTTTAATGAATGGTACATATCTATCGGTTGATATTTAAATATCTTAATAATAAATAAAAAATTAACGAAAGTATTATATCATTTTCTATATGTCTTTTATTATTTACAAAATTTTCGTATTTTTTTATAACTTGCTCAACAACAACGTGTAAGGCATTTAGATTTTCAAATATTTGGGGGTTTCAATTTTTGCTGCAATTTTATTTATCTGAGCTAAGCAGTGTTTTATTTTTTTGTTTTTGTTTTTTTGTTTTGTTAATTTTTTATTGTTTTAATTTCACACCCTTTTAGAATAAGATTTTTAAAAACAGAAATAAAGATTCTCAACAACGAGAAGATGATTCATTCCATTTAGTACTTTTTATATTTGGTGCTTATAAGGAATGGAATGTATATACAGATTGATAGGTTGATATTTAACGAAATTTACTAAATAATAAATAAAAATTTAATTTAAAAATATTTGTTCAATTTCTGTATGTCTATTATTAAATAAAACATTTTATAAAAACATTTCGTCTTCGCGAATTCCCCTAATTTCTTGCAGTTTAATATAACATAACTGCTCAGATTTCTGCACAACACCAATGTGTTGAGCGTTGGGAATTTCCAAATTATGAAGTTCTCATGCTTTTTTCTAAGAAAATCCCACAAAAAAAGAAAAAGGGGCAATTCCAATTTTGTAAATTTGAGTTGCGCATTGTTTGTCTTCATATATATTTCATATCCATATAGCATAAAAGTTTTGAAACCAAAATATAGATTCTCGACAACAAAGAAAATTTGTCAGTCTTCGCGAGCTTCACATCGTCTCTGTGGGTGATTAATCAAAGTTTTCAATTGAAATAATCGTTTAAAATATACACAATGCCAAAAAAGTGTATAGCGAGGTGTGATGGTTGGATGAGATTATATAAATTCCCAGGAGTTGGAGAAATACAAGGGTATGTGAAAAATGGCCACAAATTAAATAGGCATAATTAAAAAAAAAATATTGAACGATACATAGCCAACTGAGCCAATGCAATCATTATCGCCCAATTTTATTTATTTGAATTATATTATTATCTTATTAATTGTAAGCAAATTAACTTTTACCAAGTTTAAAATGTTTAGTTATATTACGTAATACAAGGTATTTAATCGTGTTTAATATATTAATTAATATATATATATATATATAAATAAAATTAATAATAGAATTAATAATACAAAAAAGGAAGATAAATATTAAATTTGACACTAAACGATTTTTTGACAAGTTAATTTATCTCAAAGATACTGCCACTTTTTTTTAATAAAAAAATGCTAAAGCCGATGAAAATAATTTTTTCCCAATAATTTTCATAAAATATATAAAGTTTATAGAATTTAGAGTTTGGAATTCTTGATAGTATGTTTTAAATTTCTTCATTTTTTTCTTTACAAAATTTTTTTTCTCCTTTTTCTATATTATTATTTCTTTACTTTGGGAAATTAAAAATGTAATTTTTAATAAACAAAATTGGTAACAAATTAAATAAAAAAATCAAACTACCTTCTTTTTTATATCATGGTAATAATAATAATTAGTAAATAATATTAATAATTGATAAAAAAAATACAAACGTCGAATTAAGAAATTAGAATAATTTTTTTTTTTTAATAAACTTGCTAACTTTTATTTATCAATTCCTTTCAACAGTAAAACGGATTTTTCATTTAATTTTTTTCATTGCTTTCGATTTTTATTTCTACAGGCGCATGCTATGGGGTCAGCTTTTGGATGTTCTCGACACTACAGGGAAGCAGTTTCTTGGTTTAAACTTTAAGCATTCCCCCAAAAGTTTCTCCAACACTATTTCAGCTTCATATTAATCTTTTTCACATCTTTTTATTTTGAAATTCTATCTTTACTTAATGGATTGTGTTTCTGTTTTTATCTTCTAGAAATTATAAATTGACGTCGGGTGCACCACTTGTGTCTTACTTATACTTTATCTAGAAATATAATAATACCGGTACATCTGAATATTTAATATGTTCATTAAAGTACATTGTACAGTGGAAAAACTAAGCTAATTTTCTAGAAGTAAACTTTTTGGATTTGGGAATACTTGTAAAAGTACGAGAACCTTATCTTATAAAATTATTTTGCCTTCAATATACTTTAATATTCAATATTTAGAGTAAGAATCAACAAGAATTAATACATAAATATATATCAATATGCAATTGCTTCCCTTCTTCTTTAAGAATAGGTGTTTCACCTATTCGAATTTGTTTCGGATGCCCTTCCTACTATCTATCACAAATGCTGGAATTTTAAACATATTTCTGTTGCCAATAATAATGTAAATGACTTTAAATGTAAATATCTCATTGCCGGATAGATCTCACGTAAAATATGTTTAACTTCATAGGGCACTTTATATGTGCCAAAAAATTCCAGAAACCAGTTTTACATTTTCGGTGCCACAATAGCTGTGTGGCAGCAGTTCATGTACATGAAATGGTAAATTTTTTTGGTTCGAAATATGTACTTAAGTACCACAAGAAGAAGAGATAGTCCCTCGAAAAATTTAAACCAATCTAATAAGAATGACGAGGTGAATTGGTTTGGCCACGTCCGTCTGAACGCAAACTACTCCCTCATTTTTGAGATATTTCTACCAAACTTCAAAGGCACTGCACGTACGTTTGTCGATACCAGCCAGATCGGACCATTATAACATACTGTGGCGAAAATGCGAAGCGAATGACAGATGAAAGAGAGGAGCCGACAACTGGCACGTTCTAGAGCGTAAACGAGGCGATTATCGTAAACGACGATATCGTAAACGAGGCGATTATCGTAAACGACGCGATTATTCCAGGGGTATCGTTTTTCAAGCAGCAAACAAGTATATAAGGACGACATACGACTGCAAGAGTAATCAGTTGTGAATTAAACTCGTGGAGATTACATTACAGTAAAGTAATAAAAACAGTACATTGTGAAAGTTGTATACAAGTGATTGTAAATAGTAGCGTAAATTGTAATTGAATTGTGAATTACGGAATAATTAAAAGGACATTAATTAAGTATTTATAAATAAAGAGACTGCAAATTAAGTTGGCGATTTTATTTAACAATCCAGAGGTCGTACGCGAAAGATTAAGGAAATCATCGAGGTTAATCAGCAAGATCGTAACAATACATACCAACGGTTTTTCGGATTTGAAATTTTAGGTCATATATTCGTTTAAAAAAAGATTTAAGAACGAAAATATTTGCATTCGACACATAAATAATGAATTTCACATTGCTACTGAAAATCATAGAAATCGGAAACTAAATCATTTAGCCCCCAAGCAACCGCTTTGTTCAGATATAAAAAGAGCCAATTATACATGTAAGGATATATATTGTGGCGAAAATCCCATACCAAGGACAAACAAAACTATCGACAATGTAAATACCATTTCCCGGAAGGACAGAAAATAAAGAAGCGGCCGTATAATGCAAATTACCCATACCAAGGACAAACAAAACTGTTGACAATGTAAATGAAATTTATCGGAAGGACAGAAAATAAAGAAGCGGCCGTATAATGCAAATTACCCATACCAAGGACAAACAAAAGGGTAGACAGCGAATACACGCTGTTGAGGTATAAAAGGAGCTGCAGCAGCTATTTGAAATGAATGAAGTTGAAGACTCAGTCCTAGCGTGTGTTTGAGAAACGGATAAGCTGAGTGAAGCAGATAATAATTGTGTATGATAAAGATTTGTTAAATAAGAAAATTGTAATTACCATAGAAATAAATTCCTGAAAGACAAAAAAAAACCCGAACAAATAATCATTTGGGAGTTTGTTTAGTAATCCAGTGATCGGACTCGAACAAATTGGAGAATAATCGAGGTGAATTTAGCAAGTTCGTTACAATTGGTGTCAGAAGTGGGATTGCTAAATAAATTTGGAAAAAAATAAAACAACAAATATATTTGAAAATGGTCAAGATTCAAGATTTAACGATACTACCGCTCAAAAAGGAATTGGCGAAGAGGGGATTATCTTCAACCGGGAATAAGGCTGAACTACAATCACGGCTGCGAGAAGCTTTGGAAGCAGAAGGCATAGATTTGAGCGAATATGAATTCTGCCGTGAGGAAGAGGAGACATCCAAGAAAGAAATGGAGAAGGAAGAGGCTGTTGAGACTACGGAAGATTCAGAGCAGTCAGCAACTAAAGTTGAAGAAAAGGCTCCTAGCTCATCTACGAGTATGGACATGAACATGTTACTGGCTGCAATTTCACAAAAGTTGGATGAACAGGATTCCAAGATGTCACAAATGAATACCAACATTTCAGAGAAGTTGGATGAACAGGATGCCAAGATGTCACAAAAGTTGGATGCACAGGATGCCAAGATGTCGCAAATGAATACCAACATTTCAGAGAAGTTGGATGAACAGGATGCCAAGTTGCTACAGAATTTGGATGAACAGGATACCAACATGTCACAAATGAATGCCCACATTTCATCGCAAATGCAAGATCAAGAAGCGCGTATTTCATCCCGGCTCATACAGCTTCAGGAGAGTGTTGTTAAAGAATGCACAGAACTGAAGGAGAGACAGGACGTAATCGAGGAGAGGCAAGACAGAATAGAGGAGCTTATTCAGACCAAAGTCAGCGAATTGGGAGGTCGGCAAAACAAAATAGAGGAGCTAATGGAGACCAAAGTCAACGAATTGGAAGGTCGTGTCCGCGATTTGCACTTGAATCGTCCAACCACTTCGATGAACGCTCCCAGGATAAAAACACCCTCCTTTGACGGCACAATTCCGTTCCAGGTGTTTAAGCTTCAATTCGAAAAGACGTCAAAAGCAAATAATTGGAGCATCGAGGAAAAATCCGCTGCACTATTCGTTGCGTTAGAAGGACCTGCTGCGGAAATTTTACAGACAATCCCAGAATATGAGAGAGATGATTATGATGCATTAATGCGTGCCGTGGAAAGACGATATGGAAGCGAACACAGGAGGCAAATTTTCCAGATGGAGTTGGAGAAGCGCGATCAAAGACACAACGAATCTCTGCAAGAATACGCATCCGAAATTGAGAGATTGGCTCATCTAGCTATTGGAGACGCATCTGGTGAACACCTCGAAAGGGTGAAAATACAGAGGTTTATCAGTGGAATAAAGGATATCTACACCAAACGAGAGACATACGCAAATCCAAAATCAACATTCTCTGAGACTGTCGCCTATGCCCAAACCCGTGAAACGGCTTCACTTATAAGCAGGCCAGCCTACAAAGTCAGTCGTGTGGAAGTAGAAACACCAGATGTGATGAACGAGATTCTGAAAACCCTAAAATCAATCGATGGAAAGAAGAATCAAGCTGGCAAATGTTTCAATTGTGGGAAGCCAGGCCACTTCGCGAGGGAATGCAAGACGGGCTCGAGCAGAAACAACAATTCAGCAGAACGAAAACGAAGGGCTGAAGATAACGAATCCGACTCTAACCAGTCGTTAAACTAAAACGAGCCAGCCGAAATGGGCGTATGCTGGCTCCTGCAATAGAATGCCCAATAATCTCCGTCTCTCAAATTGGTAGGAAGGCGAGCAACGTGACAATTGGTGGATATGTGGATGGACATGAGCGAATACTTACTGTTGATACGGGTGCATCGCACTCCATCCTTAGATACGACCTAATCAACAAAGAAGTGAGGCCATTGCCTGGAGCAAGATTGAGGACGGCAACTGGCGAGGGCACCCAAGTTGTAGGAGAGATAACATGCGAAGTCGCGATAGGAAATGTTGCGGTTTTACATCAGTTCATAGTCGCGCAGATTGTCGATGAAGTCATCATAGGAGTAGACTTCTTGCTAGACCAAGGAATAAAGATCGACATGGATGACCGAGTAATGGAGTACAAAAACATGGAAGTACCACTTAGCATCGGCTATAATTCTACATACAATAGCAAGCAAGTGATCCTTGAACACAACGAACTCATCCCACCAAAGTCAGAAGCTGTTGTTTGGGCAAAGATTGATGGAGATCGTGGGACAAACAAAATATGGGTTGTCGAAACAGCACGAAATTCCACATCGGACGTAATCATCGGTAAAACACTGGCTAAAACAAAAAGTGATGGACTCATCCCAGTAAGAGTACTAAACGAATTTATATCACCAATGAAACTTCGAAGAGGAACGGTATTGGGGCAATGTCAGCAGGTAGACGCCATTATTAATTGCGGAGATGCGCCTAAAAGCGGTTCCATTGACATAAAGGATATCAAGGACAATGTAGATGAATGGACGCAAGGGTTGGAAAAGGAATACAAGCATAAGGCCAAGAAACTTCTGTGCAAATACTCCAATATATTCGACAAGGATGGCAACAACCCAGGCAGGACCAACGTTGTGAAACATTGTATTGATACTGGTGACGCTAGGCCGATTCGCCAGGCTCCTCGAAGTGTTCCACTAGCCAAACGTGAAGCTGTAAGCCAAATAATAAAGGAAATTAGTAAAAGCGGTATTATTGAACCATCTGAAAGTCCATGGAGCTCGCCGGTAGTGCTCGTAAAGAAGAAAGATGGCCAGCTGCGGTTCTGCGTGGATTATCGAAGACTAAATGATGTGACAAAGAAGGACAGCTATCCTTTGCCCAGGATTGATGATACTCTGGACTCGTTAACTGGCACGGAATGGTTCTCAACACTCGACCTTAAGAGCGGCTATTGGCAAGTGGAAGTAAGTGAGAGAGATAAGGAGAAGACTGCCTTTAGTGCTGGAAACGGTCTTTGGCAATTCACGGTGATGCCCTTCGGACTATGCAACGCTCCTGCAACCTTCGAAAGATTAATGGATCATGTGCTTAAGGGACTGCATTGGAAAACTTGTCTGGTGTATCTTGACGACATCATCGTACTTGGCAAAAGCTTTGAGGAACACTTGGGCAATTTGGAGGAAGTTTTTCAGAGGATAGCTAGCGCTGGCCTTAAGCTTAGTCCTCAGAAGTGCTCGCTATTTAAGAAAGAGGTTAATTATCTAGGTCATCATGTAACAACCGAGGGCGTCTGTACAGCAAAGGAGAAAATAGAAGCAGTGAAGGATTGGCCAAGGCCCAGGAATTTACATGAATTACGGAGCTTTTTGGGCCTGTGTACTTACTATCGCCGATTTGTTCCGAATTTTTCCAGTGTTGCTAATAGTCTCCACGAGCTCACCAGGAAAAATAGATCCTTTGAGTGGAATAGAGAACAAGATCAGGCTTTCGAAGCTCTAAAGGAAAGGCTCTGCACTGCGCCTATGCTAGCGTACCCGGTTCCAGGTGCAACATTCATTCTGGATACAGATGCTAGTGGCTATGCCCTGGGAGGTGTACTTTCACAAGTGATTGATGGACAGGAGAAGATAGTTGCGTACTATAGCCGGTCTATTGGGAAACCAGAACGGAACTATTGCGTAACACGGAGAGAACTGTTAGCGTTGGTGGATTGCATCAAACATTTCCACAAGTACCTTTATGGCCAACACTTCCGAGTTAGAACAGATCATGCAGTGCTGAATTGGGAGGTCGGCAAAACAAAATAGAGGAGCTAATGGAGACCAAAGTCAACGAATTGGAAGGTCGTGTCCGCGATTTGCACTTGAATCGTCCAACCACTTCGATGAACGCTCCCAGGATAAAAACACCCTCCTTTGACGGCACAATTCCGTTCCAGGTGTTTAAGCTTCAATTCGAAAAGACGTCAAAAGCAAATAATTGGAGCATCGAGGAAAAATCCGCTGCACTATTCGTTGCGTTAGAAGGACCTGCTGCGGAAATTTTACAGACAATCCCAGAATATGAGAGAGATGATTATGATGCATTAATGCGTGCCGTGGAAAGACGATATGGAAGCGAACACAGGAGGCAAATTTTCCAGATGGAGTTGGAGAAGCGCGATCAAAGACACAACGAATCTCTGCAAGAATACGCATCCGAAATTGAGAGATTGGCTCATCTAGCTATTGGAGACGCATCTGGTGAACACCTCGAAAGGGTGAAAATACAGAGGTTTATCAGTGGAATAAAGGATATCTACACCAAACGAGAGACATACGCAAATCCAAAATCAACATTCTCTGAGACTGTCGCCTATGCCCAAACCCGTGAAACGGCTTCACTTATAAGCAGGCCAGCCTACAAAGTCAGTCGTGTGGAAGTAGAAACACCAGATGTGATGAACGAGATTCTGAAAACCCTAAAATCAATCGATGGAAAGAAGAATCAAGCTGGCAAATGTTTTAATTGTGGGAAGCCAGGCCACTTCGCGAGGGAATGCAAGACGGGCTCGAGCAGAAACAACAATTCAGCAGAACAAAAACGAAGGGCTGAAGATAACGAATCCGACTCTAACCAGTCGTTAAACTAAAACGAGCCAGCCGAAATGGGCGTATGCTGGCTCCTGCAATTGAATGCCCAATAATCTCCGTCTTTCAAATTGGTAGGAAGGCGAGCAACGTGACAATTGGTGGATATGTGGATGGACATGAGCGAATACTTACTGTTGATACGGGCGCATCGCACTCCATCCTTAGATACGACCTAATCAATAAAGAAGTAAGGCCATTGCCTGGAGCAAGATTGAGGACGGCAACTGGCGAGGGCACCCAAGTTGTAGGAGAGATAACATGCGAAGTCGCGATAGGAAATGTTGCGGTTTTACATCAGTTCATAGTCGCGCAGATTGTCGATGAAGTCATCATAGGAGTAGACTTCTTGCTAGACCAAGGAATAAAGATCGACATGGATGACCGAGTAATGGAGTACAAAAACATGGAAGTACCACTTAGCATCGGCTATAATTCTACATACAATAGCAAGCAAGTGATCCTTGAACACAACGAACTCATCCCACCAAAGTCAGAAGCTGTTGTTTGGGCAAAGATTGATGGAGATCGTGGGACAAACAAAATATGGGTTGTCGAAACAGCACGAAATTCCACATCGGACGTAATCATCGGTAAAACACTGGCTAAAACAAAAAGTGATGGACTCATCCCAGTAAGAGTACTAAACGAATTTATATCACCAATGAAACTTCGAAGAGGAACGGTATTGGGGCAATGTCAGCAGGTAGACGCCATTATTAATTGCGGAGATGCGCCTAAAAGCGGTTCCATTGACATAAAGGATATCAAGGACAATGTAGATGAATGGACGCAAGGGTTGGAAAAGGAATACAAGCATAAGGCCAAGAAACTTCTGTGCAAATACTCCAATATATTCGACAAGGATGGCAACAACCCAGGCAGGACCAACGTTGTGAAACATTGTATTGATACTGGTGACGCTAGGCCGATTCGCCAGGCTCCTCGAAGTGTTCCACTAGCCAAACGTGAAGCTGTAAGCCAAATAATAAAGGAAATGAGTAAAAGCGGTATTATTGAACCATCTGAAAGTCCATGGAGCTCGCCGGTAGTGCTCGTAAAGAAGAAAGATGGCCAGCTGCGGTTCTGCGTGGATTATCGAAGACTAAATGATGTGATACTCTGGACTCGTTAACTGGCACGGAATGGTTCTCAACACTCGACCTTAAGAGCGGCTATTGGCAAGTGGAAGTAAGTGAGAGAGATAAGGAGAAGACTGCCTTTAGTGCTGGAAACGGTCTTTGGCAATTCACGGTGATGCCCTTCGGACTATGCAACGCTCCTGCAACCTTCGAAAGATTAATGGATCATGTGCTTAAGGGACTGCATTGGAAAACTTGTCTGGTGTATCTTGACGACATCATCGTACTTGGCAAAAGCTTTGAGGAACACTTGGGCAATTTGGAGGAAGTTTTTCAGAGGATAGCTAGCGCTGGCCTTAAGCTTAGTCCTCAGAAGTGCTCGCTATTTAAGAAAGAGGTTAATTATCTAGGTCATCATGTAACAACCGAGGGCGTCTGTACAGCAAAGGAGAAAATAGAAGCAGTGAAGGATTGGCCAAGGCCCAGGAATTTACATGAATTACGGAGCTTTTTGGGCCTGTGTACTTACTATCGCCGATTTGTTCCGAATTTTTCCAGTGTTGCTAATAGTCTCCACGAGCTCACCAGGAAAAATAGATCCTTTGAGTGGAATAGAGAACAAGATCAGGCTTTCGAAGCTCTAAAGGAAAGGCTCTGCACTGCGCCTATGCTAGCGTACCCGGTTCCAGGTGCAACATTCATTCTGGATACAGATGCTAGTGGCTATGCCCTGGGAGGTGTACTTTCACAAGTGATTGATGGACAGGAGAAGATAGTTGCGTACTATAGCCGGTCTATTGGGAAACCAGAACGGAACTATTGCGTAACACGGAGAGAACTGTTAGCGTTGGTGGATTGCATCAAACATTTCCACAAGTACCTGTATGGCCAACACTTCCGAGTTAGAACAGATCATGCAGTGCTGAAGTGGCTACTACAGTTCAAGAATCCTGAAGGACAGCTAGCCCGATGGATTGAGAGACTGCAAAGTTATGACTACAGTATAGAGCACCGCAAAGGGAATACTCACGGGAATGCTGACGCCATGTCTCGTCGACCATGTAGCTTGGAATGTAAGCACTGCTCCAAAGCGGAAGGCAAAGAAGACATAATAGACGTCCGATTAATGACAATTACATCAGCGGAAGAGTGGGAGTCAAGTCATCTAAGGAAATGTCAGCAGGAAGATCCAGATTTGAAACTATTAATGTATGGACTGAAGATGGACAGGCGGCCAGATAAGGAACAGATGGCAGCAGGAAGTCCAATAGCAAAGGCATACTGGGCGCAATGGAATAGTTTAGAGCTGATATCTGGCTGTTTGCATATAATATGGGAAAGTGAAGACGGCCAGTGCTCCCGAAAACTAATAGTAGTTCCGAGGTTAAAGATTCCGGACGTTCTCAAGGAATTCCATGATGGTCCTAGTGGTGGGCACTTAGGCATTACGAAAACGCTGGAAAAGATCAAGCAGCGGTTCTACTGGGTTGGTTGTCGTCAATCTATCGCTGAGTGGATTGCTAACTGCAGAGAGTGCATTACAGCTAAAGGGCCAAAGTCACGAAGTCATGGTCAGATGAAGCAGTATAACTCAGGCGCACCATTTGAGCGGGTTGCCATGGATGTAGCCGGTCCATTCCCTATGAGCAGGCAAGGAAACAAATACGTTCTTGTGGTTATGGACTACTTTAGCAAATGGCCTGAGGTCTACCCAATTTCAAATCAGGAAGCCAAAACAGTAGCGAATGCATTCACTTACAATTGTGTTTCCAGATACGGTGCGCCTATAGAACTGCACTCGGACCAGGGAAGAAACTTTGAATCGGCAGTGTTCCAGGAAGTATGCTTGATACTGGGTATTCGAAAAACCCGAACGACAGCTCTGCATCCTCAATCGGATGGCATGGTAGAACGCTTCAATCGAACCCTGGAAGAGCACTTGAGGAAGGTCGTGGACAAACATCAAGATGATTGGGATATCCACATACCGCTGTTTCTGATGGGATATCGGTCAGCGGTGCACGAGACAACAGGTAAAACACCCGCAAAGATTCTCTTCGGTAGTGAACTTCGGCTGCCTAGTGATTTGAAGTTTGGAGTAAGTGGCGATGCTAGAAGGATTGGAGAGAGGGCGCCAAATGCCCTAGAAGAAGACCTGAGGGAGATACATGCTCTTGTGAGACAGCGAACCGAAGTTATGAGCAGCAAGATAAAGGCCAGATATGATAAAGCGATGAACTGCGAGGGTTTTCAAGAAGGCTATCGAGTGCTGCTGTATAACCCACAACGAAAGAAAGGATTGTCCCCGAAGCTGCAATGCAATTGGGAAGGCCCCTACAAAGTAATAAAACGGTTGAACGACGTAGTGTATCGAATACAGACTGTTGGGAAACCAAAAACCAAAATGGAAGTGGTTCACTTAGAAAGGCTCGCGGCGTTTGGAACAGATGGTATGTCTGATCGGGACGATCAGACTTAGGTGGAGGGCAGTGTGGCGAAAATCCCATACCAAGGACAAACAAAACTATCGACAATGTAAATACCATTTCCCGGAAGGACAGAAAATAAAGAAGCGGCCGTATAATGCAAATTACCCATACCAAGGACAAACAAAACTGTTGACAATGTAAATGAAATTTATCGGAAGTACAGAAAATAAAGAAGCGGCCGTATAATGCAAATTACCCATACCAAGGACAAACAAAAGGGTAGACAGCGAATACACGCTGTTGAGGTATAAAAGGAGCTGCAGCAGCTATTTGAAATGAATGAAGTTGAAGACTCAGTCCTAGCGTGTGTTTGAGAAACGGATAAGCTGAGTGAAGCAGATAATAATTGTGTATGATAAAGATTTGTTAAATAAGAAAATTGTAATTACCATAGAAATAAATTCCTGAAAGACAAAAAAAACCCGAACAAATAATCATTTGGGAGTTTGTTTAGTAATCCAGTGATCGGACTCGAACAAATTGGAGAATAATCGAGGTGAATTTAGCAAGTTCGTTACAATATATTGTTACGATTTTACTGAATAAACCTCGATGACTTCCTAAATCACTAGAGTTTTAAATAAAAGTCACAAACTACACAGTTTCTTATTTATAAATAATATATTCAATGCCGTTTTATTACTCAGTAATTCACAATTCAATTCACAATTCACTTTACTATTTACAATCACTTATATTACAACTTGCATAATATTCTATTTTTATTACTTCACTGTAGTGTAACCACCAACACGTTTACTTTACGACTGATTAGCTTTGAAGCTGTGTGTCGCCCTTATATTAATGTCGGCTGCTCGCAACGAAAGCCTGGAATAATCGAATTGTTCTCGATCATTAATGTTCTCGTTTTACGCTCTACAACATGCCAATTATTGGCTTCTCATTATCATCTGACATTCGCTTTGCATTTTCGCCTCGCTGCCCTCCACCTAAGTCTGATCGTCCCGATCAGACATATTTGCTGCTCCAAACACTGCGAACTTCTCTAGGTGGACCACTTTCATCTTGCTTCTTGGCCTCCCAACGGTCTGGATTCTATACACCACATCGTTTAGTCGTTTGATTATCTTGTATGGACCTTCCCAATATCATTGAAGTTTTGAGAAAAACCTCTCTTCCATTGTGGATTGTATAGCAACACTAAATCCCCATTTTGGAAACCTTCGGAGTTCATAGCCTTGTCATACCTAGCCTTCATTTTGTCACTCATAATTTGAGTTCGCTGTCTCACAAGAGCATGTATCTCTCTTAACTCTTGCTCGAGAACGGTAAACGCTTCCTTCCCAACTCCTCCCGCAATACCATTTATTCCAAATTTTAAATCGCTGGGCAACCGAAGTTCACAAGTTCGCAAGTGCTCTTCCAGGGTCCGGTTGAATCGCTGTAACATGCCATCTTATTGAGGATGCAGAGCTGTCGTTCTGGTTTTTCGAATACCAAGAATGAGGCACATCTCCTAGAACACTGCCTATTCAAAGTTTCTTCCTTGGCCTGAGTGCAATTCTATAGACTATATCTGGCAATCCAATTGTGAGTGAATACATCTGACCTCAGGCCATTTACTAAAGTAGTCCATAACCAGAAGAACGTATTTGTTTCCATGGACCGGCTACAGACATGGTAACCTGCTCAAATGGTGCACCTGAGTTATACTGGTTCATCTGCCCATGACCTCGCGACTGTGGCCCTTTAGCTGCTATGCTGCTGGATTTTTGTAATACCTAGGTGGCTTCCACTAGGACCATTGTGAAATCCCTAAGAACATCCGGAATTCTTATTCTCGGAACTACTATTAGCTTCCGAGAGCACTGGCCATTTTCATTTTCCCATACTCTATGCAAACAGCCAGATATCAACTCTAAACTGTTCCATTGTGCTCAGTATACCTTCGCGATGGAACTTTCCGCTGCCATTTGTTCCTTCCAAGCTGTCTATTCATTTCCAATCCGTGCATTAATAATTCCAAGTCCGGATCTTCTTGCTGCCATTTCTTTAAGTGACTTGCCTCCCACTCTTTTGCTGCTGTAACTGTCATTAGCCGGACGTATATTATGTCTTCCTTACCCTCGGTTTTGAACAATGCTTACATTCCAAACTACATGGTCGACGGGACATAGCATCAGCATTTCCGTGCATATTACCCTTGCGGTGCACTATGGTGAAGTCATAACTCTGTAGTCTCTCAGTCCACCGTGCCAACTGCCCTTCGGGATTCTTGAACTGTAGTAGCCACTTCAGCGCTGCATGATCCGTTCTCTCTCGAAAATATTGACCATACAAATATTTGTGGAAGTGTTTAATGCAATCCACCAATGCTAATAGTTCTCTCCGAGTTACGCAGTAGTTCCGCTCTGGTTTCCCAATAGACCGGCTATAGTAAGCAACTATCTTCTCCTGCCCATCAATCACTTGTGAAAGTACACCTCCTATGCCATAACCACTAGCTTCTGTATCCAGCATCAATGTTGCATCTGGAACCGGGTACGCTAGCATAGGCACAGCGCATAGCCGTTCTTTCAAAGCTTGGAAAGCCTCCCCTTGTTCTGGTGAACTCATGGACACTATGAGCTATGCTGGCGAAATCCGGAACTAATCGGCGATAGTAAATGCACCGCCCACGAAAACTTAACTCAATTAGCGTAAATTTCTGGGCCCTGGCCAACCATTCACTGCTTCTATTTTTTCCTTCGCAGTACAAACGCCCTTCGTGGTTACCTGACGACCTAAGTAATTCACCTCTTTCTTGAATAAAGAGCATTTCATAAAGGCGAGCACCAGCTATTCTCTGGAAAACTTCTTCCAAATTACTCAGATGTTAATCGAAGTTTTTCCCAAAACGATGATGTCATCAAGATACAGCAAACAAGCATTCCACTGCAGTCCTTTGAGCACATTTCCATTAGTCTTTTAGTGGCAGGAGCGTTGTATAATCCAAATGGCATTACCGTGAATTGATAAAGACCGTTGCCGACACTTAAAGCTGTTTTCTCTTTATCTTCTACACTAACTTCCATTTGTGTCAGTTAACGAGTCTAGTGTATCATCTACCCTGGGCAAAGGATAACTGTTTTTTGTGACATCATTTAATCTTCGATAGTCCACGCAGAACCGCAACTGGCCATATTTCTTCTTCACAAGTACTACCGGAGAGCTCCATGGACCTGCCGATGGTTCGATAATACTGCTTTCGCTCATTTCTTTAATTATTTGGCTCACAGCTTCACGTTTCGTAGAGCTTGACGAAATGGCCTAGCGTCACCAGTATCAATGCAATGTTTCACTACGTTGGTCCTGTTGGAGTATTTGCGGATAAGCTGACTGGCCTTGTGGTTCTACTTGCCTTCCAACCCTTGCGTCCATGCATTGGTATCTTCCTCCATGTCCTTTCTACCAAGGGTGCCGATTTCAGATTAATCGTTGCAGTTGATGATGGCTTCCATTCTTGACATTGCCCTAACACAATTTCTCCAGGAATTTTTACTGGTAATCTGAAGTCATTTAATACTCTCACTGGGATGTGTCCATTCTTTTTCGTCTTAGCCAGGGTTTTACCAATAAATACGTCCGGTGTAGAATTTTGTGCTGCTTCGACAACCCACAATTTGTTTGTCCCACAATCGCAAAAATTAATGCCCAAACAACTGCTTCTGATTTTGGTGGGTGTCCTTACCAGTCGCCGTTTTCAATCTTGCTCCAGGTAATGGTCTCACTTCTTTAGCGATCAGGTCAGTTCGAATGATGGAGTGTGACTCGTTTTAGTTTAACGACTGAGAAGTTGATGGTTCATCCTCCTCAGCCTTCCGTTTTCACTGTCCTTGCTGTCTGCTGGAACCCGTTTTGCATTCGCGTGCGAAGTGACCAGGATTTCCGCATTTAAAGCGTTTTCCAGCTTGATTCCTGACACCAGAACGATTCACTCCTTCTATCGACTTCAGAGTTCTCAATATTTCGGTCATCACTTCTGGTGTTTCAACCTCCACTTTATTTATTTTGTATGCTGGTCTGCTTATAAGTACCGCCGTTTCACGTGTTTGAGCATACCCAACAGTTTCAGCGAATGCCAACTTTGGGTTCGCATATGTCTCTCACTTGGTGTAAATATCTTTTATTCCACTGATGAATCTTTGTATTTTTACCCTTTCGAGATGCTCACCCGATGCGTCTCCAATAGCTAAATGGGCCAATCTCTCAATTTCCGAAGCATATTCCTGTAGAGATTCGTTGAGTCTTTGGTCGCGCTTTTCCAACTCCATCTGATAAATTTGTCTCCTGTGCTCGCTACCATAGCGGCTTTCCATGACTCGCATCGATCCGTCGTATTCATTTCTCTTATATTCGGGTATAGTTTGCAATAGTTCTGATGCAGGACCTTTCAACGCAATGAATAGTGCAGCAGATTTTTCCTCTATGCTCCAGTTATTCGCTTTGGCCGTCTTCTCAAACTGGAGCTTAAAGACTTGAAAGGGAATTTTACCATCAAAGGATGGTGTTTTTACCTTGGGAGCATTTACTGAAGTGATTGGACGATTTAACTGCATATCCCGGATCAATGCGTTGACTTTGGCTTCAATTAGCTCCTCTATCTTATTTTATCGCTCTTCGATTCTATCCTGTCTTCCCTTAAGTTCTGCAATGTCTTTCATCAAGCTTTGCTGTATTTGTGCGATTGTCCCGATTTTTGCATACATTTTTTTAAAATCTCTAAAATTTCTGCCAACTTTTGTGAATTACGGCCACCTTTGCATCCAATCTTTGGGACATCTTGGCATCCTGGTCATCCATCTTTTGTGACATCTTGACATCCTGTTCATCCAACTTTTGTGTCATGTTGGCATTGATTTGTGAAATTGCAGCCAACAACATGTTCATGTCCATACTTGTAGATGAGCCAGGAGCCTTTTCCTGAATCTTACTTGATGCCTGCTCCAATTCCTTCGCAGAGTCAATAGCCCCTCCCTTGTCTATATCCTTCAAGGATGCATCTTCATCCTCGCGACGGAATTCGCATTGGCTCAAGTCGATGCCTTCGACTTCCATTGTTTCTCGCAGCCGCGATTTCAGCTCTGTCTTATTTCCAGTTGTATATAATCCACACTTTGCCAACTCCTTCTTGAGAGGAGGTATCGTCAAATCCTGAATCCTTCGGGATTTATTCAACAATCCCACTTCTGACACCAATTGTAACGATCTTACTGAATCAACCTCGCTGATTTCCCAAATCGTTCGGGTACGATCACTGGATTGTTAAATAAAAGTCTTAAACTAAGTCCTAAGAAGTGCTCTTTATTCAAGAAGGAGGTGAATTAATTAGGTCATCAAGTAACCGCGAAGGGCGTTTGTACTGCGAAGGAAAAAATAGAAGCAGTGAAGGATTGGCCGAGACCCAGAAATTCGCATGAATTAAGAAGTTTTCTTGGGCTGTGTACTTACTATCGCCGCTTTGTTCCGAATTTCGCCAGCGTAGCTCATAGTCTCCATGAACTCACAAGGAAAAATAAATCTTTCGAGTGGAAAACTGAACAAGAGGATGCTTTCCAAGCTTTAAAAGAACGACTATGCACTGCACCTATGCTAGCGTACCCGGTTCCAGGTGCAACATTTATTCTGGACACAGATGCTAGTGGTTATGGCATAGGAGGTGTACTTTCGCAAGTGATTGATGGGCAGGAGAAGATAGTTGCCTACTATAGCCGGACTATTGGAAAACCAGAGCGGAACTACTGCGTAACGCGGAGAGAACTATTAGCGTTGGTGGATTGCATTAAACACTTCCACAGCACTGAAGTGGCTACTACAGTTCAAGAATCCCGAAGGGCAGCTGGCACGGTGGATTGAGAGACTGCAAAGTTATGACATCACCATCGAGCACCGCAAGGGGAATACGCACGGAAATCTGACGCTATGACCCATCGACCATGTAATTTGGAATCTAAGCACTGCTCAAAAGTCCAGGGTAAGGAAGACATAATAGACGTCCGGCTAATGACAGTTACAGCAGCAGAAGAATGGGAGCAAGTCACTTAGAGAAATGTCAGCAAGAAGATCCGGAATTATTATTGCATGGATTGGAGATAAATAGACGACCAAGTAAGGAACATATGGTTGCGGAGAGTCCCATCACGAAGTCATGCTGGGCACAATGGAACAGTTTAGAGTTGATATCTGGCTGTTTGCATAGAGTATGGGAAAGTGAAGATGGCCAGTGCTCTCGAAAGCTAATAGTAGTTCCGAGGTTAAGAATTCCGGATGTTCTTAAGGAATTATATAATGGTCCTAGTGGAGGGTACCTAGACATTTCAAAAACGCTGGAGAAGATCAAGCAGCGGTTCTATTGGGTCGGCTATCGTCAATCGGTCGCTGACTGGATTGCTAATAGCAGCTAAAGACCCAAAGTTACGAAGCCATGAGCAGATGAAGCAGTATATCTCAGGTGCACCATTTCAGCGGGCTGCCATGGATGTAGCTGGTCCATTCGCTATGAGCAGACAAGAAAACAAATACGTTCTTGTGGTTATGGACTACTTTAGTAAATGGCCTGAGGTCTACCCAATTCCAAACCAGGAAGCGAAAACAGTTGCGAATGCATTCACTAACAATTCGGTTACCAGATACGATGAAACTTTGAATCGGCGGTGGTCCAGCAGATGTGCCTGATACTTGGTATTCGGAAAACCCGAACGACAGCTCTGCATCCTCAAACAGATGGCATGGTAGAACGATTCAACCGGACCCTGGGAGAGTAGTGGACAAGCATCAGATAGGTATGACAAGGCGGAAGAAAGGTTTGTCCCCAAAACTACAATGCAATTGGGAAGGTCCCTTCAAGATAATCAAAGGACTAAACGACGTAGTGTATCGAATACAAACTGTGGGGAGGCCCAGAAGGCAGATGAAAGTGGTCCACCTAGAGAGGCTTACTGCGTTTGGAACAGCGAATGTGTCTGATCTGGACGATCAGACTTAAGTGGAGGGTAGTGTGGCGAAAATGCGAAGCGAATGTAAGATGAAGAGAGAAGCCGATAACCGGCATGTTCTAGAGCGTAAAACGAAAACATTCATTATCGTGAACGATTCGATCATTCCAGACTTTCGTTGCGAGCAGCCGACTACTATATAAAGGCGACACACAGCTGCTAAAATCAATCAGTCGCAAAGTAAACGTGTTCGTGATTACACTACAGTGAAGTAATAAAAATATAACATTGTGAAAGTTGTAATTCAAGTAATTGTTTATTGTGAAGTGAATTGTAATTGCGTTGTGAATGACTGAGTAATAAAAGGACATTTAATAAATTTTTTATAAAAAAAGAAACCACGAACATAGTTGGTGACTTTTATTTAACAATCCAGTGATCGTACCCGAAGTATTTGGGAAATCATCGAGATTGATTCAGTAAGATTGTAAAAATATATAGAAAAGAAGATGTGTATATATCATGCGCTCATGCGCTAACTCGTCTACCTGCTGTAGCTGCTACCGCTCTTTACGTCTGTCCTTTTTACGGGGAGTTCCCAGCATACTGTCACCTCTTTTGTCTGTCCTTAGTACGGGGAATTTGCATCATGCTGCCACATCTTTTTTTGTCCTTTTGTTGGCGACTTTTATTTAACAACAGTGCTACTATCGGACATTGAGGACTTCCTTTTCATCTTATACGCCAATGACTGTTCGATAAAGGCTTCTGGCCAGAATATTGATAACCTTTGCTCGAAAATAAACTCCCAGTTAAGTAGCATAATCTTATGCTGAGTAAACAATATATATCTCTACGATAGCATCCCAACAAACACCTGCTAGAAGCTGAACCACCACCTAGGCACATCAGGAAGGGAGTGCTTGACCGCCGCAACTCCGTACACAATACCGACAAGAACCTCTGGACAGGACGACGTACTGATAGCTATAAATACCATTCACCGAGCTCGAGCTGCCTCGAGA
This sequence comes from Neoceratitis asiatica, assembly GCA_030068015.2. Classification (NCBI taxonomy): domain Eukaryota; kingdom Metazoa; phylum Arthropoda; class Insecta; order Diptera; family Tephritidae; genus Neoceratitis; species Neoceratitis asiatica. Next base: position 3,476,679 of record CM061530.1, read on the forward strand.
GACCCGCGTAACCTTGACACAATTAGGATCTGGATATTGTATCAGTCGCAATTTCTTCTTATCCAGACTAGATCCCGACATACCCAACACATGTCCCGTATGTAACGAATCCCCGCACGACACTAGCCACCTCTTTGCATGCTCACTCAACCCCTCTCCCCCGATGATTTAGACCGGACCCTAGGCGGGGTTGGCTAGCCGCTACAGCAACAGCAACAGACCATCCGGTTTATAAATTACCTCAATTCTACGATTCTCACATCCAGACACTCCAGAAAAGAAGAGCTATATAATGTATTGCAAATATAAAATACAACATAAAAATTTTTTGAATTGTAGTGTTAAATAAAAATTTCAATTCGTCAGCAATAGCGCGCCACTCGTTTCTTCTTTTTGCTGTTTGGCGCCAGTTAGAAATACCAAGTGATACCAGGTCGCTCTCCACCTGATCTTTCCAACGGAGTGGAGGTCTTTTCCTCTGCTTCCACCATCGGGTACTCCATCGAATACTTTCAAAGCTGGAGCGCTTTCATCCATTCGTACGACATGACCTAGCCAGCGTAGCCGCTGTCTCTTGATTCGCTGAACTATGTCAATGTCGTCGTATAGCTCATACAGCTCATCGTTCCATCGTCTGCGGTATTCGTCGTTGCCAACGCGCACAGGACCATATATCTTCCACAATACTTTTCTATCGAAAAACTCCTAAAGCCGACTCATCGGATGTAGTCATCGTCCAGGCTTCTGCACCATATGTCAGGACGCGAATGATGAGCGACTTGTAGAATTTGGTTTTGGTTCGCCGAGAGAGGACTTTACTTTTCAATTGCCCACTTAGTCCAAAGTACCACCTGTTGGCAAGAGTGATTCTGCGTTGGATTTCAAGGCTGACATTGTTGGTGTTGTTAATGCTAGTTCCCAGATAGATGAAATTATCTATGACTTCGAAGTTGCGACTGTCAACAGTGACGTGGGAGCCAAGTCGCGAAGTCTTGCCCTTGTTCAGTACCAGACCCATTCGCTTCGCTTCTTTGTCTAATCTGGAGAACGCAGAACTTACGTTGCGGGTGTTATGACCAATTATATCAATATCATCGGCATACGCCAACAATTGCACACTCTTGTAGAATATTGTGCCTGGTCTGTTTAGCTCTGCAGCTCGTATTATTTTCTCCAGCATCAAATTAAAGAAATCCACGATAATGAGTCTCCTTGTCTGAAACCGCGTTTGGTATCGAATAGCTCGGAGAGGTCCTCCCCAATTCTGACCGCGCTTCTGGTATTATCCAGGGTCAGTTTACAAACCCGTATAAGTTTCGCGGGGATATCAAATTCAGGCGTAGCGGCGTAGAGGCATTTTCTTATCGTGCTGTCGAAGGCAACTTTAAAATCGATAAAAGGTGGTGTTTATCGATTATTTTCTCTCGGGTCTTCTCCAAGATTTGGCACGGTGAATATCTGGTGAATGGTGGAGTTGCCAGGTCTAAAGCCACACTGATATAGACCGATCAGTTTGTTGACGGTGGGCTTTAGTCTTTCACACAATACACTGGATAGGATCTTATATGCGATATTAAGGAGACTTATCCCACGATAATTGGCGCAGACCGTGGGGTCTTCATGTTTTTGGATTGGGCAGAGCACACTTAGGTTCCATTCGTCAGGCATGCTTTCGTCCGACAATATTCTGCAAAGAAGCTGATGCATGCTCCTTGTCAGCTCTTCGCCGTAGTATTTGAATAGTTCTGCCGGTAAGTATACTCTGGCCATCTGCCACCAGGTTACCTCCATGGTCCCTACACGAGTTTTCTCCGGTCTTGAAACCTTCTGTAAGTCGCCGCATCTTCTCATAGAATTGCCGAGCATTACCCTTGTCGGCCAGCTTCTCCAGCTCTTCATACTCACGCATTTCGGCCTCTTTCTTTTTTCGTCTGCAAATGCGTTTTGCTTCCTTCTTCAGCTCTCGGTATCTATCCCACCCCGCACGTGTTGTAGTCGATCGCAAAATTGCGAGGTAGGCAGTCTGTTTTCTCTCTACTGCAGTTCGACATTCCTCATCGTACCACTGTTTTTCTGGTATTGTTGAAAACCAATGGTTTCCGAAGCAGCGGTATGCAAGGAATTTGCTATTTCGCTCTACAGCTCCCTTATATCGAGTCGCTGATGAGTGCTCCCAGAGAGCAGGTGTGCAAGCCGAGTAGAAAACTTGCTGGCGGTCTGCTATGATTGCAGTTTTTCAATGTCAAACCTTCCTTGCGTTTGTTGACGGGTGTTTTTTGCCACACAGAGGCGGGTGTGACTTTTTGCTGCTACAAGATAATGACCCGAGTCGATACTTGGCCCTCGGAACGTACGCACGTCTAGAATACTGGATACATGTCTTCCGTCTATCACAACGGGATCGATTTGGTTGCGTGTTTTACGATCTGACGACAGCCATGTAGCTTGATGAATTTTCGTATGCTGGAATCTGGTACCATATTTCGGGCCCCGGCAAAGTCAATCAGCCTCAGCCCGTTTGCGGATGTTTCGTCGTGGAGGCTGAATTTTCCGATTGTTGCGCCAAAAAATACCTTCTTTGCCCACCCTGGCGTTGAAATCGCCTAGCAGAATTTTGATATCGTGGCGGGGGCAGCAGTACGTTCTAGGCTCTCATAGGAAATATCTTTGGTCACATCATCCTTCTTCTCTGTCGGGGCGTGAGCACAAATTAACGATAAGTTGAAGAACTTCGCTTTTATGCGAATTACGGCTAGACGTTCATCCACCGGGGTGAATGCCAGGACTCGGCGACGGAGCCTCTCTCCCACCACAAACCCAACACCAAATTTGCGCTCCTTTATATAGCCGCTGTAATATATTTCAAAAGGACCCACCTTTTTCCGTCCTTGTCCCGTCCATCGCATTTCTTAGAGGGCGGTGATGTCAGCCCTTAGTCTTACGAGGACATCAACCAGCTGGACAGCGGCACCTTCCCAATTAAGGGACCGGACATTCCAGGTGCATGCCATTAAATCATGATCCTTTAAACGTTTGCGGGGGTCGTCATCAAAAGGGATGTCTCTCAACCGAGGCATTTGTTGATTTTTCATTGGAGTATAGTTTTCATGTGGTGGGTTCCAAACCCTACGCACAACCGCAGGGGATTCGCCTTCTCACTTTAGCTCGCCTCCAAACGGATGTTTGTTGGCTACCCAGAGGATACTTGGTCTAAAAACGGAGCTGCTTGAACCTCACTTGCGTGAACTTCTACATATGGCCCCATGACTACCACAGCATTATTGATGAATTTCAATTCATATATCGTTTTGTTTTTATATTTTGGTTCAATATCAACAAAAAACATTGGCATGCCCTAATATCTCAAGCTCAGATTTTATGTCAGTAACATTTATTGAGTGGTGGAAATTTTTAATTACAACCTTATAGGCGCTTTCATGCTTTAGCTGGTACGTATGAAACTTAATATCTTTAGTTTTCATGTGTTTTACAAGTGTTCTATAGTGATTTTTTAACTTAACTTCCCTTCTCTAGTTGACTTGTAATTAAATTCGTTATGTGGAAGTACTATACTAAGCGTTTTCAATATATATATTTATATCATTAACATTAGGCCCAAAGATAGGCAGCGGCTTTAGTATGCTTCTCTTTGCGAGGCTATCTCGTCGTATTCGTCTTGAACATAGCTCACATCCTCTAACTCAGAAAACCTGTTTACATTGGAAGACGTACCTGCGCCATCATCTAATATTTGCAATTTTTTCTTTAGCACCTTGGGTGAAGAGAGGTTATTTCTCTTAGTAGCGCGTGATGGCACAGTCTACCAATGTACTTCATTTTCTTCACTTGTTTCCATGGCTCATTAAGGAAGTACACCAACAAGTGCTTCTCATTGGTGTTGTACCTCTTTTTTATTGTCTGTTTTTCTTTTAATGTTGTTTTTATTTTTTATTTTTTATTTTGTTTTTTTGCATATGCATGCGAATAATCCGTTTTGGGTTACTTCTTGATACACAATAGGTACCTGGCGTCATAAACTCAATTGTTGATCACTCCGTGGTTCATAGAATACTGGATAAATTACATGAATGAAAACAATTTTTAGGAGTAAAATTCGAGGAATAAAAAATTGAGAGCAAGAAGTTTTTAAAAAGGCGTCGATGTAAATAATGTTAATATTAAAAAAAATTTTTACAAAACGGGCTTTCTATAAATAGAGCCGAAGGAAATAACAATATTTATTTCGTTAATATAATTCAAAATTACTCATTGCATAAAGAACTCAGTCTTATCAACTGACATAAACAGTGAAGAAGTAGAAGAGAAAAATATTGTGGCGAATATGCAAAACGAATATCAGATGAAAGAAAGAGACCGATAACGTTTCCGCCTCTACTTGAATTTTCCAGCGTCTTCCTAGCACGTAAACTTGCTCTTACCACTTCCACCGTGTTTTGATGTAATGCTTTCTAGCAATTCATGAAGTATATCAGGAATCTTCATCAAAATTTCTTCCTTTATGGAACCATTAAGGTATGCTGTCACAAGATCAAATTGCCAGACTGTTAGATCAAAGTGCACTGTCAATACTAGCAAAAGTCTCAACTGTATCCTGCCTTGCTACTGGTACAAATGTTTGACTATAATTTACACCATACTTTTGACTATACTCATTAGCTAAAAGATAAGTCTAACGTCGCTCAGTCCCCTCAGAATCACATTTATTTATGAACACAAATCTACGACCAACAATATTTTATGGTTATCAATCTTAATGATATCAAACATGTCATTGATCAAGTTCAGAACTTTAGATTCAATAGCTAGCTTCTAGTAATCATTATCAGGACGTTTTAAAACAAACCGTGTATCAATTTCAGCTATGCCCGAAAATACGTCATCACTGATATCTTCTGACTCAACATCATCTGACTCAACAGAATTTCCAGAACGAAATACTTTCCGTGGACGCCCTCTAAATCCAGTATGTAGAAGTTTGTTCCTACTCGGTCCCCTACCTGCGTTGTCTTTGTCATTAACGGACTCTTTCGAACTTTTCTCTATCTGAGAATAATCTTTAACAATTACTTTTGCCGGAAATTCAGCAAAATGCTTACAACATGCATCACATTCATCATCTTTGTGGAAAAGTTACAAATCATCTGATATGTCATCTCTTTTCGACTGTTTCTCCTCAGTTTCTTAAAACTTAGCATCTTCTGTATCCTTATTGATCACCATAACTTAAGATCTGAAAATCTTCCAACAATCTAATTCTGGACTTTTACCGTAAAACTTCTCATAAGGTGTCTTCTATTTAATACTGCTTTATGGACATCTGTTGAGAAGAAAACATGAGGTAGCCACAGCCTTCGACCAAACGAGACGCCCAAAGCAGATTGCAGCAGTAGGCAGCGAGCCATATCCATCAATGCCAGATTCATCCTTTCGGCCAATCCGTTCTACACTCTCGCGGCCATTGTCCTTATGTAAACACATTATTTTCTGACCCGTTTGTCTTTCAATACATTTTTGATACAATTTAAAAGCAGTAGATTTTTGACGCAAAAGGTATACCTGACACCATCCTTCAAATACCTTGAACGACCAATAGACTCCTAAATAAGACCAACGATATCCAAGTGTGCAACCTGCAGCAGTTCCTTGCATAGCTCGCGAATACTATTAAACGGTAAAGCAGTCATTTTAAAATTTAAACAAACTTCGCACCTTGCTAATTCCTCAGTTTCGGTGTATTTAATCGGTTATGAAGAATTCTGATTAAATCTTTTGAATTCAAGTGGACAAGTCAACAATGACATTTAAATAATTCTGAACATTTTTCTTGGGCAATGTCGCATTCGCTATTTTCACGCAAATAATACAAGTCACCCTTTCGATCTGTGATAAGAGCAGTTTCCTCACTTATATCATTAACAAATGCAAAAATTCAAAGTTACTGTAAGACCTTATCCGTGATTTTCTCAAAAGAAATTAAATTCGTACGTAAATAAGGTATTCTTAAATTCGCAAAAGAAATACGCACGGAAAGGCTGGCGCTTTGTCCAGTCGACCATGTAATTTGGAATGTAGGCACTGCTCAAAAGCTGAGGATAAGGAAGACATTACAGATGTCCGGCTAATAACCATTACATCAGCAGAAGAGTAAGAGGCAAGCCACTTAGGGAAATGTCAACAGGAAGATCCGGACTTGGAACTGTTAAACCACGATTTAGAGATCAACAGACGACCAAGCAAGGAACAAATAGCAGCGGAAAGTTTCATCACGAAGGTATACTGGGCACAATGGAAGAGTTTAGAGTTGATATCTGCTTGTTTGCATAGAGTGTGGGAAATTATAGATGGCTAGTGCTCTAGAAGACTAATAGTAGTTCCGTGGTTAAGAATTCCGGTTGTTCTTAAGGAATTTTATAATAGTCCTAGTGGAGGGCACTAGAGGGCACCTAGGCATTACGAAAACAGTAGAAAAGATCAAGCAGCGGTTTAATTGGGTTGGTTGTCGTCAATCTATCGCTGAGTGTAAGGAGTGCATAATAAGTAGAGGGCCAAAATCGCGAAATCATGGCTAGATAAAGCAGTATAACTCAGTTTGACAGGGTTGCCATGCATATAGCCGGTCCATTCCCTATGAGTAGACAACGAACAAATACGTTTTTGTGATTATAGACTCCTTTAGTAAATGGGCTGAGGTCTACGAAATTCCAAACCAGGAAACCAAAACAGTTGCTCACGCGCGCCTATAGAATTGCATTCGAACCAGGAAAGAAACTTTAGGTGTTTCAGGAGATGTGCTGATACTAGGTATTCGAAATACCCGAATGACAGCTCTGCATCCTCAATCAGACGGTATAGTAGAATGATTGGGATACCCACATACCGCTGTTCCTGACGGGATATCAGTCCGTAGTGCATGAAGCAACAAACACTTTCAAGGATACTCTTTGGTAGTGAGCATCGGTTGCCAAGTGATTTAAAATTTGGAATAAATGGTGATGGGAGAAGAATTAGGATGGAAGCGTCTAGCATTCTAGAGGAAGATTTGAGTGAGATGCATGCTCTTGTGAGACAGCGAACTCAAATTATGACTGACCAAATTAAGGCCAGGTATGATAAGGTGATGATCTCCGAAGGTTTCCAAAATGGAGATTTAGTGTTGTTATACATCAGGCAACGGATGAAAGGTTTGTCCCCAAAAATTTCAATGCAAGAAAATAAGCAGAAAAGCCGATAGCTGTCATGTTCGAAAGCGTGAATTGAGAACAATCGTTATCGAGAACAGTTCGATCATTCTAAGCTTTTATTGCGAACAATCGATTTAGTGTGTAAGGGAGCAACACAATGGCAGAGTTAATCAGTCGTATAGAAAACTCGTTGGAGATAACACTGCTGTGAAGTAAAAATAGTACACTATGAAAGTTTAAAATAAGTGCTTTTAAACTGTTAGGTGTCTAGTAACATTGAGTAAATTTTTATTGTAAATTATGAAGTGAATTGTGAATTACTGAGTAACAAAATGACATTTAATAATTTCTTTATAAAATAAGAAACTGCAAATATAGTGTACGACTTTTATTTAACAATCCAGTGATTGGACTCGAATGATTTGGGAAATCATCGGGCTAATTCAGAGTAATCGTAACAATATAGAGTTGACCGCATTATCAACTGACTAAAATTTCAATGCACAAGATGACCTGGTTCAAGAGCTACATGATGTTGTGTAAATGCAGAATTGGGTAATAGTATTATAAATTTAAATACAAGTTGGTTCTTTTTTCAAATGCTGCTTATTTCAAATTATGTACGGTAGGATACAAAACAATTTGTTCGAGGATTGGAACACAAGTTCACGTTGTATTTGCTGCTTTTGTAGCTTGGAATCCAGTGCTGCATAGCCTACATCTGCCCCTTGTTCCTAATGCCGGCCAATGATTATCATTATCAAATCGTAAGAATTTTGCAGGCTCTACAGTATATGCTATTTTATTGGGGTTGATTCAGATTTATAACACGTAGAAAGAGCTGATGATGACGGAGAAGGTGACGAAGTTTCTGAATTCTGAATAGTGAACAGTGACCGTTCGCTAACGATTTGGGAAGCCATTGAGGTTCATATAGTAAAATCGTAACACTATTTTATTACCTTATTTCTTTCTGTTAAATCGTTGCCGTGTTTTAAATAATTACGTTTTTTTGCTATACTTCGCGTTGTCAGCGTAAGGGGATATGTTAAAGGTATTAACAATAAATTTATTTAGATATACACACATCACATACGTACATATTGTTATGATTTCTAAAGTTCTTCGAGTCGACCACTGGATTGTTAAATAAAACTCGCCACTTATGCTTGAAGTTTCTTAATTATACCGAATTTACACAACACACATTTATTTTATTGGTGATTTTAATTCATTTAGTACTCGAACTGGGATGAGTTCATCATTTTTTATCTTAGCCAGTGTTTTACCAATAGGTAAAATTTTTCGGCTTTCCACTGCATTTCCTTTCAACAAAACGAATAGTTTCGAACTGAAGTTTAAAGATCTGGAAAGAAAATAGCCGCCCAAATGTGGGTTTTTTACGCGGACACGACCATTCAATCCTTCGACTTTGGTCTCAATGAGTTCTTTTATTTTGTCTTTCTTGATTTTATCCTGTTTATTACTGGTGAGTTATAGAAAATGTATTTGTTGTCCGATTTTTTTTTTCTAAATTTTTTTTTATTACCCGACGAGTTACTCATAAGATATTGTGGCGAAAATGCGAAGCGAATGACAGATGAAAGAGAGGAGCCGACAACTGACATCTTCTAGAGCGTACGAGACGATTATCGTAACCGAAACGATTATCGTAACCGAGAGGATTATCGTATGGACGAGATTATTCCGGGGGTTTCGTTTTCAAGCAGCAAACAAGTATATAAGGGCGACGTACGGCTGCAAAAGCAATCAGTTGTGAATTAAACTCGTGGAGATTACATTACAGTAAAGTAATAAAAACAGTACATTGTGAAAGTTGTATACAAGTGATTGTAAATAGTAACGTAAATTGTAATTGAATTGTGAATTACCGAATAATTAAAAAGGACATTAATTAAGTCTTTATAAATAAAGAGACTGCAAATTAAGTTGGCGATTTTATTTAACAATCCAGAGGTCGTACCCGAAAGATTAAGGAAATCATCGAGGCTAAAATTAACAGTGGATACGGGCGCATCACACTCCATCATTCGAACTGACCTGATCGCTAAAGAAGTGAGACCATTACCTGGAGCAATATTGAAAACGGCGACTGGTGAGGACACACAAGTGGTGGGAGAAGTACCATGTGAGGTCTCAATAGGGAATGTGACGGTGTTACACAGCTTCATAGTCGCGCAGATCGTAGATGAGGTAATCATAGGAGTGGACTTCTTGATGGAGCAAGGTATCAAGATCGACTTGAATAACAAGGTTATGGAGTATAAGAACATGGAAGTACCACTAAGCATTGGCTACGATTTCACATACAGCAGCAAACAAATGGTCTTAGAAGGCAGTGAACTGATTCCACCGAAGTCAGAAGCAGTTGTTTGGGCGAAAATTAATGGAGATTGTGGGACAAACAAATTGTGGGTTGTCGAAGCAGCACAAAATTCTACACTGGACTTACTTATTGGAAAAACCCTGGCTAAGACACGAAAGAATGGACGCATCCCAGTGAGAGTATTGAATGACTTCAGATCATCAGTAAAAATTCCTAGTGGAACTGTATTAGGGCAATGTCAAGAGGTAGAAGCCATTATTAACAGCAATGATTCATCTGGAATCGACTCTATTGGCAGCAAGAAGATGGAGGAAGATATCAATGCATGGACGCAAGGGTTGGAAGACAAGTACAAGCACCAGGCCAGTCAGATAATCCGCAAATACTCCAACATATTCGACAAGGATGGCAACAAACCAACGTAGTGAAGCATACCAAGACCAACGTAGTGAAGCATAGCATTGATACTGGTGACGCAAGACCAATTCGTCAAGCTCCTCGAAGCGTTCCACTAGCCAAACGTGACGCTGTTGGCCAAATAATTAGGGAAATGAGTGAAAGTGATGTTATCGAACCATCAGCAAGTCTATGGAGCTCTCCCGTGGTACTCGTGAAGAAGAAAGATGGCCAGTTGCGGTTCTGCGTGGACTATCGGAGATTAAACGATGTCACAAAGAAAGACAGCTATCCTTTGCCCAGGATCGATGATACACTAGACTCCTTAACTGGCACAGAATGGTTCTCAACACTTGACCTTAAGAGCGGGTATTGGCAAGTAGAAGTGAGTGAAGAAGATAAAGAGAAGACAGCGTTTAGTGCCGGCAACGGTCTATGGCAATTTACGGTAATGCCATTTGGTTTATGCAACGCTCCTGCCACTTTTGAAAGATTAATGGACCATGTGCTCAAAGGACTACACTGGAAGACCTGTTTGGTGTATCTGGATGACATAATCGTATTGGGAAAGAGCTTCGACGAACATCTGAGTAATTTGGAAGAAGTTTTCCAGAGAATAGCTGGCGCTGGTCTTAAACTAAGTCCTAAGAAGTGCTCTTTATTCAAGAAGGAGGTGAATTACTTAGGTCATCAAGTAACCACGAAGGGCGTGTGTACTGCGAAGGAAAAAATAGAAGCAGTGAAGGATTGGCCGAGACCCAGAAATTTGCATGAATTAAGAAGTTTCCTTGGGCTGTGTACTTACTATCGTCGCTTTGTTCCGAATTTCGCCAGCGTAGCTCATAGTCTCCATGAACTCACAAGGAAAAATAAATCTTTCGAGTGGAAAACTGAACAAGAGGATGCTTTCCAAGCTTTAAAAGAACGACTATGCACTGCACCTATGCTAGCGTACCCGGTTCCAGGTGCAACATTTATTCTGGACACAGATGCTAGTGGTTATGGCATAGGAGGTGTACTTTCGCAAGTGATTGATGGGCAGGAGAAGATAGTTGCCTACTATAGCCGGACTATTGGAAAACCAGAGCGGAACTACTGCGTAACGCGGAGAGAACTATTAGCGTTGGTGGATTGCATTAAACACTTCCACAAATATCTGTATGGTCAACATTTCCGCGTTAGAACGGATCATGCAGCGCTGAAGTGGCTACTACAGTTCAAGAATCCCGAAGGGCAGCTGGCACGGTGGATTGAGAGGCTGCAAAGTTATGACTTCACCATCGAGCACCGCAAGGGTGATACGCACGGAAATGCTGACGCTATGTCCCGTCGACCATGTAGTTTGGAATGTAAGCATTGCTCAAAAGCAGAGGGTAAGGAAGACATAATAGACTTCCGGCTAATGACAGTTACATCAGCAGAAGAGTGGGAGGCAAGTCACTTAAGGAAATGTTAGCAAGAAGATCCGGACTTGGAATTGGTAATGCACGGATTGGAGGTGAACAGACGGCCAAGTAAAGAACAAATGGCAGCGGAAAGTCCCATCGCGAAAGCATACTGGGCACAATGGAACAGTTTAGAATTGATATCTGGCTGTTTGCATAGAGTATGGGAAAGTGAAGATGACCAGTGCTCTCGGAAGCTTATAGTAGTTCCGAGGTTAAGAATTCCGGATGTTCTTAAGGAATTCCATAATGGTCCTAGTGGAGGGCACCTAGGTATTACAAAAACGCTGGAGAAGATCAAGCAGCGGTTCTATTGGGTTGGCTGTCGGCAGTCGATCGCTGAGTGGATTGCTAACTGCACGGAGTGCATTGCAGCTAAAGGGCCAAAGTCACGAAGTCATGGGCAGATGAAGCAGTATAACTCAGGTGCACCATTTGAGCGGGTTGCCATGGATGTAGCCGGTCCATTCCCTCTAAGCAAACAAGGAAACAAATACGTTCTTGTGGTTATGGACTACTTTAGTAAATGGCCTGAGGTCTACCCAATTCCAAACCAGGAAGCGAAAACAGTTGCGGATGCATTCACTCACAATTGGGTTACCAGATACGGTGCGCCTATAGAATTGCACTCAGACCAAGGAAGAAACTTTGAATCGGCGGTGTTCCAGGAGATGTGCCAGATACTTGGTATTCGCAAAACCCGAACGACAGCCCTGCATCCTCAATCAGATGGCATGGTAGAGCGATTCAACCGGACCCTGGAAGAGCACTTGCGGAAAGTGGTGGACAAGAATCAAGATGATTGGGATGTACACATACCGCTTTTCCTGCTGGGATATCGGTCCGCAGTGCATGAAACAACAGGTCAAACACCTGCCAGGATACTGTTTGGTAGTGAACTTCGGTTGCCCAGCGATTTAAAATTTGGAATAACTAATAAAATAGTGATGCGAGAAGAATTGGGAAGGAAGCGTCTACTGTTCTCGAGGAAGAGTTAAGAGAGATACATGCTCTTGTGAGGCAGCGAACTCAAATTATGAGTGACAAAATGAAGGCTCGGTATGACAAGGCGATGAACTCCGAAGGCTTCCAAAATGGAGATTTGGTGTTGCTGTACAATCCACAACGAAAGAGAGGTTTGTCCCCAAAACTTCAATGCAATTGGGAAGGTCCATACAAGATAATCAAACGACTAAACGACGTAGTGTATCGAATTCAAACTGTAGGGAGGCCGAGAAACAAGATGAAAGTGGTCCACATAGAGAGGCTTGCTGCGTTTGGAACAGCGAATGTGTCTGATCGGGACGATCAGACTTAGGTGGAGGGCAGTGTGGCGAAAATGCGAAGCGAATGACAGATGAAAGAGAGGAGCCGACAACTGACATCTTCTAGAGCGTACGAGACGATTATCGTAACCGAAACGATTATCGTAACCGAGAGGATTATCGTATGGACGAGATTATTCCGGGGGTTTCGTTTTCAAGCAGCAAACAAGTATATAAGGGCGACGTACGGCTGCAAAAGCAATCAGTTGTGAATTAAACTCGTGGAGATTACATTACAGTAAAGTAATAAAAACAGTACATTGTGAAAGTTGTATACAAGTGATTGTAAATAGTAACGTAAATTGTAATTGAATTGTGAATTACCGAATAATTAAAAAGGACATTAATTAAGTCTTTATAAATAAAGAGACTGCAAATTAAGTTGGCGATTTTATTTAACAATCCAGAGGTCGTACCCGAAAGATTAAGGAAATCATCGAGGTTAATCAGCAAGATCGTAACAATATCATACGTCCGCTAATTTGTTACCTTTTGTTTCCCATTTGGATGTAAAATATAAATTTTTAAGTCATTGTTAGTATTTTAAAGAAATACATTTGCATTTTTAGTTGAATACATTTTAAAAATTGACGTCCTTTAAGTTTTTTCAAATAATTACAATGAAATTTGGTTACTACCCTTAATTTTGCATTTAAGCACATACAATTTTGTTCTTTAATTTATATTGTTTAATCCGCCAACGAGATGGCAACTTAGGCCGAGCTTTCGCTAAAATGCTCAACAAGCTACTTTTTGTTTTTGTTTCTGTCTTCCGTTTTCACTTCACATTTTTAAAAATTGTTTTTGGCCACAGTGATTTTGCAGAATCACCATTGGGGTAATACGAAATTTTTTTTAAATATACATCGTATAAATTAAATTTTTTGTTTATTTCCTTCTTTCTGTATCAAGTATTTCGACAGCTCAACGCTAAGCTATCATTTAGTCCTTAGAGCCGGATCTCCCTCCAGTACAGAAATTATTTGGAAAAGGAATTGGAAACCTTCAATTGTGAATTGCCGGTGCTATATCGAAAATTATTTACTCCACTATTCTTTCAGTTACCGTTTAGGAAAAAACAGGTAAGAGGGTGCGTTTGGTGCATTCAACATAATTGAATTCCATCCAAAGTGCCAGACTATATACATACGTAATTGCAAAGTAAAGTCCAAAACCTATTTTTGTTAACTTGATTTGGCAATTGGCATAAAGGGAGCAAGGGACAATTCCCTTGTTTTTGTACTTTGTTATTTACAATACCACCGACAGCAGGCAATTTTGAGTATAAATATATACATATACAAGTAACAATATAAATTTCACTCCGCCTTTTTTCCATATAAATACATATACGTTTATATATTGTGACGGAAATCGCAAATAGGAAGGACAGACAAAAGGAGTAGCAGTGTGACGAGTTTTCCAAATAAAAATGACAGACAAAAGGAACGGCAGTATGATATAAATTCCTCGTAAAAAGGACAGACGAAAAGAGCGGTAGCAACTACTACAGATAGACGCATGAACGGAATGTTTGGACTGTCGTTAGGGAGCTATCACAGGCAAACGAATAATCAGCCTATTCTTAAGTGCGTGAACAGAATGTTTGGGTCATATGCAGTTATAAAAAGAGCGGCAGCGGCAGAAGAGACGAGTCGAAAACGCGGTGGCGTTTACATTACTATGGTAGCGAGCACAGAAGGCAAATCTATCAGATGGAATTAGGGAACCGCTATCAGAAGTCCAACGAAACCCTGCAGGAATTTTCTTGTGAGATTGAGAGGCTAGCTTATTGGGTTATGGAGATAGTTTTGGAGAATACCTCGAGAGGATAAAAACTCAGAGGTTTATCACCGGATATGCGAATCCAAAGCCAACATTTGCTGAGACTATCTCGTATGCTCAGTCACAGGAAACGGCCAGCGTAAAAAGCAAACTGTGAGAAGTTGGAAAGTCCAGATGTGATGGAAGGAATATGGGAAACGTCGAAAACCGCCAAACTGATGAGAACCAGGATTTGCTACAACTGTAGAAGACCAGGACACTTCGTCCGCGACTTATATGGACCCCACGAGACAAATGAATAACAAGACAAGCAACGTTACTATCAGTGGATATGTGGACATGAACGAGTCCTAACTGTGGACATGGGCGCGTCAAACTCCATCATTGGATCCGACTTGATCACCAAGGAAATTAGTCCATTGCACGGAGCTTAGTTGAGAGCAGTAACTGGTGAGGACGCCAGGGTTCTAGGAAAAGCCACGTGAAAGTTACCATCGGGAATATGACAGTGTTATATGAGTTCATAGTAGCGGAAATCTTAGATGAAGTCATAGTTATTGTGGACTTTCTCCGTGGTCAAAGAATGAATATCGACCTAAAGTAAAGCGTGATGGAGTATGGAAATATGGGAGTACCGTTAAGTATTGGCCACGATCCTGAGTACAACGGAAATGATGTACCCCTGGTAGAGAACGAGCAGCTGAAAGTAAATACGTACGGAAATTACAAGAAGTCTCGCGCCCTAATGGATAAGTTAAGAGAGGTACGCAAAACTGTTGAGCAACGCCCTAAGGATATGAGTAACAAAGGTCCATACAAAGTAATCGAACGAATAAATAACATGGAGTATCGAACCCAGACCACTGGAAAACCTAGAACCAAAATAAAAGCGGTTCACTTGGAATAGCAGTGTGACGAGATTTCCAACTAAAAAGGACACAAAAGTAGCGGCAGAATGATGAAAATTCCCCGTAAAAAGGGCAGGCGAACCACTCTTTTCGCAATACTACAGGTAGACGAGTTAGCGCATGAACGCTCGCCTTTGGTGAGAAATTTAATGAGATTGGGCAAACAATTTTCTTAGTTACATTCATTTATATGTACATACATACATATGTTACTAATATTGACTCTCGATAGAGTGATTTGCAAAAAAAAGGATAAGGCCCAAAAATATAAGTACGGGCGGTACTTACATATATGTAACCAAAGAAAATATTGAAAAAAGGTCGAGAAATATTACCCGCGAAATTTGTATATACAAATTTACATATCACATAGAACATTTGTTCCTAATATTTCCACCCACTCAATTTTTCGCGCTCTCATTCGTTCAAGTATCTAGTCACGCTTCAGATTTGTGTTAAATACACACATTTAGCTTCTTACATCTAAATTTGCATTCGCTATCTAAGGCAAAAGCAGCAAACATACTGTGGTGAAAATGCGAAGCGAATGTCAGATGAAAGAGGGAAGCCGATAGCTGGCATGTTCTTAGGCGAATTCGAGAACATTCGTAAAGAGAAAGATTCGATTATTCTAGGCGGTTGGTTGCGAGAAACCGGGTTGTATATAAGGGCGACACACGACTGCAGGAGTAGAAGTGATTCAGTCGTAAAGTAAACGCGTTGGTAATTACATTAAAGTAAATTAATAAAAATAGTACATTGTGAAAGTTGTATACAAGTAATTGTAAATAGTAAAGTGAATTGTAATTTAATTGTGATTTACTGAGTAATAAAAGGACATTAAATAAATTCTTTATAAATAAAGAAACTGCAAATTAATTTGGCGATTTATATTTAACAATCCAGAAATCGTACCCGAAGGATTTGGGCAATCATCGAGGTTGATTCAGCAAAATCGTACCAATTGGTGTCAGAAGTGGGATTGTCAAATAAATCCCAAAGGATAATAATTGAAAAATGGTAAAGATTCAGGATTTGACGATTCCTCCTCTCAAGAAAGAGTTGGCAAAACGAGGATTATCGACAACTGGAAATAAGGCAGAGCTGCAATCGAGACTGCGAGAATCAATGGAAGCCGAAGGCAAACGACTTGAGCCGATACGAATTCCGTCGCGAGGTTGAAGATATATCCTTGAAGGATATTGACAAAGAAGAGGCTAGTGATTCTGCGAAAGAGTTGGAGCCACCATCAAGTATGATCCTGACTCATCTACGAGTATGGACACGAATATATTATTGGCTGCAATTTCCCAAAAGTTGAATGTACAGGATGCCCGTAATTCACAAAATATATCTGCAATGAACGTCAGCCTCTCAAAACAGCTGGATGCCAAAATGTCTGCAATGAATACCACCATTACACAAAAGATGGATGCACAGAATGCCCGTAATATACAAAAGTTGGCTGAAATTTCAGAGATTTCACAAAAAATGGATGTTCAAATCGGGACAATCGCACAAATACAGCAAAATTTGGCGAAAGACAATGCTGAAATTAAGGAAAGGCAGGATAGAATCGAAGAACGGCAAGATAAAATAGACGAGCTAATTAAGATCAAATTCAACGAGCTCGAGCGACGTGTCCGAGATTTGCAGTTGCATCGTCCAGCCAGATCGATGGACGGCCCGTGGGTAGAAGCACCATCCTTTGACGGCACAGATCCATTCCAGATCTTCAAGCTTCAGTTCAAAAAGACATCTGAGTTAAATAATTGGAGCATCGAGGAAAAATCCGCTGCGCTATTTGTTGCGTTAAAGGGACCTGTAGCGGAGATTTTGCTGACTATTCCCGAATATGAGAGGGATAACTATGGCGCAGTAATGCGAGCCCTGGGAAGACGATATGATAGCGAGCACAGGAGGCAAATTTTCCAAATGGAGCTGGAACAGCGTGACCAAAAACACAATGAATCTCTGCAGGAATATGACTTTAAAATCGAGAGATTGGCTCATTTAGCCATTGGGAGCACATCGCGTGAGCATATTGAAAGAGTAAAAATCCAGAGGTTCATCAGCGGAATTCAAGACGTGTACATCAAACGAGAGACTTATGCGAATCCAAAGTTAACATTCGGTGAAACTGTTGCGTATGCTCATTCACGTGAAACAGCGGCACTGCTATGTAAGCCAGCCTACAAAGTGAAGCGTTTGGAGGTAGAAATACCAGATGTGAGGACTGAAATATTGAAAACTCTGAAGTCGATAGCAGGAATGAATCGTCCTGGTGTCAAGAATCAAACTAAGAAGTGCTTAAGTTGCGGAAAAGCAGGTCACTTCGCAGGCGAATGGCAGTCGGGTTCCAAGAGGAAAGACGACGCAAACGAGGCTCAAAAGCTGAGGGCATAATAGACGTCCGGCAAATAACAATTATACGAGCAGAAAAGTGGGAGGCAAGCCATTTAAGAAAATGTCAGCAGGAAGACCCAGACTTGGAACTGGTAATGCATGGATTGGAGGTGAACAGACGGCCAAGTAAAGAGCAAATGGCAGCGGAGAGCCCAATCGCGAAGGCATACTGGGCCCAATGGAGTAGTTTAGATTTCATATCTGACTGTTTGTATAGAGTATGGGAAAGTTTAGATGGCCAGTGTCCTAGAAGGCTAATAGTTGTTCCGAGGTTGAGAATTCCGGATATTCTTAAAGAATTTCACAATGGTCCTAGTGGGGAGCATCTAGGCATTAAGAAAATGCTGGAGATCACTAACTGTAGGGAGTGCATAGCAACTGAAGGGCCAAAATCACGAAGCCATTACAAATTAAAGGCCAGGTATGACAAAGCGATGAACTCTGAAGGCTTCCAAAGTGGAGATTTGGTGTTGCTGTGCTTTGTTTGTTTGTCCCCAAAACTTCAATGCGTTTGGGAGGGTCCATATAAGGTAATCAAACGGCTAAATGACGCAGTGTATCGAATCCGCAATGTTGGGAGGTCGAGAAACAAGATGAAAGTGGTCCACCTAGAGAGGCTTGCTTCGTTTGGAACAGCGAATGTGTCTGATCGGGACGATCAGACTTAGGTGGAAGGCAGTGTGGTGAAAATTCGAAGCGAATGTCAGATGAAAGAGAGAAGCCGATAGCTGGCATGTTCTAAAGCGAATTCGAGAACATTCGTAAAGAGAAAGATTCGATTATTCTAGGCGGTTGGTTGTATATAAGGGCGACACACGACTGCAGGAGAATAGAAGTGAATCAGTCGTAATTACATTACAGTGAAGTAATAAAAACAGTACATTGTGGAAGTTGTATACAAGTAATTGTAAATAGTAACGTAAATTGTAATTGAATTGTGAATTACTGAGTAATAAAAGGACATTAAATAAATTCTTTATAAATAAAGAAACTGCAAATTAAGTTGGCGATTTTTATTTAACAATCCAGAGATCGTACCCGAAGGATTTGGGCAATCATCGAGGTTGATTCAGCAAAATCATAACAATATTTACATGTATTAGCTGTATTTTCGCGAGTGAACAAAAAAAGAAAACGACTAAAGAGAATATACGGATCACTAACAAAGCAGCATAGCAGTGAAGCAGCAGAGCAGCATAGCAGAACTAAATTGGCAATATCATTGTGCAATAATTCAGAAGTTTGTACAGTGGGTCGCAGTGAATAATATTTGTGATAAAATTAAATTATTATAAATTAGTCAAGAGATCAGCTTATTGAAGTATTGAACTCAGCAGGTTTCCCACAAAGAAAATGGACTTCCATTGCTAAACAGATCTTATCGTACCTGCCCAATATGCTTTAAAATGTTTTCTTCAAAGCTGTCAATTCCTTGGCAGCAATATCATCAGAGTTCAAAAGCTCATCGACAGCTGAACTAAGCTTCCCTTACAGTCCTTTAAGCTCTCCTTATTTAAAGAACATGCTGCAAAAGTGGCTGAATATTATAATCGGACTCGAATTTCAAAATTGAATCAAGCAAACCTTCTATATTTTGGGTAATATTTCTATACAAAATTAGATCGATAGAAATCTCGTCGAGGATAAAATATATGCATATTGTGGCGAAAATGCCAAACGAGTGTCAGCTGAAAGAGAATGCCGATAACTGGCATGTTTTGGAGCGTGAATCGAGAATATATTACTAGATAATTCCAGGCGTTAATACGAGCAATCAGTTTAGAATATAAGGGCGATGCACAACTGGCTAATCAGTTATAAAGAGAACTCGTTGGTGATAACAGTACTGTAAAGTAAAAAATTGTACATTGTTAATTGTAAATAGTGAAGCGAATTGCTAGTGATTGCGTAATAAATCAATGTTGAGTAAGCTGTTTATAATTAAGAAACTGTAAGCATAGTTGGCGACTTTTATTTAACAATCCAGTGATCGGACTCGAACGATTTGGGAAATCATCGAGGTTATTTAGCAAAATCGTAACAAACGGTGCCAAAAGTGGAATCCATCATCAATGCCATGATTCGTCTGTAGTCGACTCCAATGGCAGGAAGGATATGCAAGAAGACATAAATGCATGGACGGAAGGGTTAGAAGGCAAATACAAGCAGAAGGGCAGTTTCGGTTCAGCGTGGACTATCGAAACTAATTGATGCGATAAAGAAAGACAGTTATTCTTTGCCCTGGATCGATGATACTCTAGACCCGTAAACTGGCACAGAATGGTTTTTAACTCTCGATCTTAAGAGCGGTTATTGGCAAGTGGAAGAAAGTGAAGAGGATAAAGAATACAGTCTATAGTGTGGGCAAAGGTCTTTGGCAATTCATGGTAATACCTTTGAATTATGCAACGCTCCTGCTACTTTTGAAATATTAATAGATCACGATCTCAAGGGACTACATTGAAACACTTGCTTGAGGTGGCTTGATGACATCATCGTATTGGGAAAAAGCTTCGAGAAACATCTGAATAATTTGGAAAAAGTTTTCCAGAGAAAAGCTGGACCTTGCTTCAACTTAGTCCTGGGAGGTGCTCTTTAAACAAGAAGGAAGTAAATTAATTAGATCATGAAGTAAGTACGGAAGGCATTTGAACCGCAAATGAAAAAATAGACAGAGTGAAAGATCAGCCAAGGCGAAAAATTTGCACGAATTAAGTAGTTACCTTGGGCTGTGCACATACTATCGCCGATTTGTTCCGAATTTCGTCAGCATAGCTAATAGTCTCCATGAGTTCACTATGAAAAATAGATCCCTCGAGTGGAACCCTGAACAAGAGGAGGCCTTCAAAGCTCTGAAGTAACGTTTAGGCACTGCGTAGCCGGTTCCATTTGCGACATTTATTCTAGATACAGATGGTGGTGGCTATGGCATAGGAGGTGTACTTTCACAAGTAATTTATGACAGGAAAAGATAGCTGCCTGCTATTGAAAACCACCTATTGAGAAACCAGAGCGGAATTACTGCGTAACTCGGAGAAAACGACTAGCATTAGTGGATTGTATCAAACATTTCCACATAGATCTATATGGTCAACATTTTCGAGTTACCACGAATCATGCAACGTTGAAGTGGCAATCGACTAGACGACCACAACCATTATTAAAAAAAACACATTCTGATCTAGAGATACTGTTATCGAAGATGTAGCATCTGCAGAGCCAAAAGGTTCTACCCAAGTAGACTTCAACGATTTAATCAGGGATCTAGAACTACCTAACGAATATGCAGAAGAGCCTGTGTGTAGGTTTAAATAAACACGTTTTTATCGCCTGTGGGATAGTCATGTCAAGCATCAACACCGGACAAAAAGAGATTGGCCCATTTGGTTACAGATTACACTAGTTTTAATGAAACAATTTGGGAAGGCGTTAGATAAAAACGGGCATTGTTTTCTTTGGATAGTGAGAAAATTCCTTAGCCATAGATTACGATTGATACGATTTACTACAAACTTTCTGGGAAATTTCTATTCAATAACTGTTATCAAATTGTTAACAACATACTGGGCTATTTCAAGAACTTAGGATGTAACATGTCCGTCAAAGTGCATTATCTCGATCAGTTTCCAGAGAATATTGACTCCTATATCGAAGAACGAGAGGAGCGGTTTTACCAGGACCTAAACCTTATGGAAGAGAGGTACCAAGTCTGATGGAATCAGCATTTGACGGCTGGCTTCTGCTCAAGGGTGCGAAGTAATTATTCTGCTACACGTCAGAAAATATGTTCATATATAAATGAGGTTGGCGGTTGTGTCACAGTAACATTTCAAGTACCACAACGACGCATAATCGGAGATTGTCGCCGGGTATTACCATAAAAGAAAGTGAAAAAACTTTAGAAATAGATAAGGTGATTATGAAGGTGATAGTTGGTGATCGTATCCGCGTTCTTGTTAATACAAAAATCCTAAACACTTATGTAACACTTAAAAGGCCTAAACATTTATGTTTGTCAAGATTTGCATGCACTCGAATACAATTTTGTGAATGGACGACAGTTCGAAATAAGTGTACATTCAATTGTCCATTCGACAGCAGCAACTAACTTAAACCAATTTCCAAAAAAAAAAAAACACTACAATCACATGCATACATATGTACAAGAATTTCTGAGAAATAGTTGCTTCAGAACTGTCGCTGACAGCTATGAGATTTGAGATCTTCGACATTTGAAATAAGGTGAAAAGAGGAAAGTTGAAAGAAGGCGAAGAAGATGAAATCATATGGAAGGTGAAAACAATCGTTAAAAGATGAAAACAAGGTGGAAAAATAAAGTTAAAAAATAAACAAAGTTCAAAATTGAAACATAGGATGGTGAAATCGGAATAAATTAAAACGTCAAAACTAAGAAGAAATGAAGTTCATTTATGAAAGTGGGAATACATTTAAAGTTGGAACAAATTTAAATATGCTGATAAAGTCTAAAATAATAGAAGAGTAAGCAATGTTAGAAAAAGCTTATGGTCGAAAGAAAAAAATTATAAGTTGAAAGTTGACAAACATTGAAAATCGAAATAAAGTTGAAATAAAGTAAAACGGAATATTAAAAATGTTGTCAGAAAATGCATAGCTAAGTATGCAACTTAGTCAACCCAAATACGATATAACTTTAAGTGCAAATGCTTAGTATAGTTTTCACATTGTAGTTACTTTACACTTGAATAAATGAACTTAGAGCAAACGGTTGTGTGTTAATACCTGATAGCAATATTTTACATGGGTTATGGGCCCAGATAACATGGCTCTTCAAAGTTCAATAGTATCGTTTTTCAAATAAATTGTTGGTCGATTTGGTTTGATTAAATAAGTTAATGAAGACGCGAAATGAGCTCTTCGTTAACAAATATAGAAAAGCTCAACGGCGAGAATTATTCTACGTGGTCGCTGTTGATGCGGAGTTTAAAGGTAACTCAAGATTTGTGGTACGTGATCGAAGAAAATCGTAAGGTGGAACCTTCAGAGTTGGAAGCAGAGACACGTTGCCGAAAATGGAAGCATTAAAAATGAAAATATTGGAGGAAGAGCGAAGACGTGGTCAACGGTTGACTGAAGCCCAAAAAGTATTTTTCCGCTAATCACCATATAAGGCCAGAGAAAAGTGATCAGTCATCGAATATTTCCAATGAGCGAGACAATCGCAATAACAATAAGCCGAAGAACTTCAAGCGCAATAAGTGCAATGTGAAGTATTATTGTTGCGGTAAGAGAGGTCACATTAAAGCGCAATGCAAAAGATCACAGCTCCCAACTGTACTTAATCTATGTGACTCAAACTCACACAGATCGTGTGGTGAGAATACCTGGATAGCGGAGCATCATCTCACATGTGCAATGATATCTCATTATTCACTTCTTTGCGCAAATCTACTCACAAGGTATTTTTAGCATCTGGAGGAGATGTACACGCAGAGGGAGATGGAAAGATTTTACTCAAATCCAATTTTGGTGGTGTTTTGTTGGTGGATGTACTTTATGTACCTAAATTGAAGAACAATTTTTTAGCAGTGAGCAAAATACTCAGTAATGGTAAAGAGATACATTTTAAAAACAATAAAGCGTAGTGGAAACGAAAGAAAATAAATTAGTGTTCGTCGCGAGAATGTATAACGGAGTTTTTCACATAAATTTTAGTGCCCTTAAAAAGGCAAAAAATTAATTCAGTCGTACAAAAGAGTGATGAAAATATAGAAAAATGGCATCAGCGTTTCGACCATTTAAATTATAAAGATTTGTATACACTTTCGGTAAAGAATATGGTGCGTGGATTGGAATTCAAAAACTATAGAAATTTTGATTGTGACATTTGTGCAGTTTGCAAAATAAAAAGAAGTGTATTCGGTAAATACACTAACGTTAGATCGACAAAATGTCTAGAAGTTATACACTCGGATGTATGCAGGCTAATGCATACAACGTCGGTTCAAACTATTTTATAACTTTTATAGACGATTTTTCGCGCTTTATTGAAGTACATTTTTTAAAGAAAAAGGCTGATGCATTCCAAGCATTTAGTGAAGCGACGACGGGCGCATTATGCATCAAAAGACTATGGCTTTCACGCCGGAACAGAATGGGGGGGCAAAACGTGACAACCGAACATTAGTAGAGGTGGCAAGGTGTTTATTGGTGTTATCAAACCTTCCAAAGTCGTTGTGGTCCGAGGCGGTAACTACAATAAAACGCCTTTTGAATGTTTTCGAGGTTACAAACCAAGTGCCAACCATTTAAAAGTGTTTGGCTGCGAAGCCGTTGTTTTATATAAACAACCAAGTAGATCGAAATTCGATTGTAAAGGTTCAAAGGTTCGATTTGTTGGTTACGCTGACCATTCAAAGGGATATAGACTTTATGATTCAGTGAAGAAAGGCATCGTAATTGCGCGTGATGTAATATTTTTTGAAAATATTTTACCGAAAATTGATAATGAAACTGAAAACGTTAATATTGAATTAATATGCGAAAATGAAGAAAAAATTAATGAAAATAGAGAAAACAAAAATGAAATAGCAATAGAAAAAAGTTTGAGAGTTATTGACATTGAAAAAGCTCAAGGCGAAGATGAGCAAGAAGAATAAAGTGAAGAACTTGTTTCGAGTGAAGAAGGAGAGGTAGTGTTAGGTAAAAGAAAGCGTGGAAGACCACGTATATGTAGAACTGGAAAGGTGGGTCGTCCAAAGAAGAAGTACATAGCTAAATATCTTGAAGTGTTGAATTTGACCCTACATCAGTCGCAGAAGCCATTAAATCTAGTCAAAGTTCGCAGTGGAGGGCCGCAATGCAGGCGGAATTGATTCCCTTATTAAAAGTGATGCTTGGACTATAACTGAGCGTCCACCTGGCAAAAACATAATCGTATGTCGATGGGTAAAAAAGTACAAAAGTACAATGAGATCGATATTGAGTACATCCCGATAGCGCAGAATGCAGCAGATATACTTACAAAACCATTATCTGGAGATAAACATTGTACTTTATGTAAATTATTGAAAATTGATTTTGTATACTGGAATTTAGAAAACTGAATTTGTAATAATTTTGTTATAAAAATTTGATTTTGCAAATCGCATTGGGTTGAGGCGAAATTTATTAGAAAATGCATAGCTAAAAAATGCAACTTGAGCAACCCAAATACGATATAACTTTTAGTACAAACGCTTAGTATAGTTTACACATTATAATTACTTTATACTTGAATAAATGAACTTAGAGCAAACGGTTGTGTTAATATCTAACAGCAACATTTTACAAAAATTAAAGCCTAGTTGAAAGGTGTAAAGAAGGTGAAAAATGTTTATATTATGTATATAAAAGAGAGTGATGGTTATACCCTTATAACTCAAGAACGCCTTGACCGATTTCTATGATTCGCACCAATTCGGATTACTCTCCGGCCAAACAAGAAGATTCAGAAGGAAAAATCCGGTGAGCAGTGCATAGACCGATCTGTTCGAAAAATCGGTATTTTTTAGTTTTCTTGGTTAATTTAACACGAACATTATATATTTTCATGTGGAATAATTTATTTTTCAGATCAGCAATTCGATGATAATTGCTATGATGTTAATAAGCTGCGGCTGAAGGTTGTTTTGAGTCTTACCGAGCTGTTGAATCCACAGCTGTTGAAAACTATGTTTATATCTAGATATTTTTGATGTTATTATGCATAAGTATATATCAGATGTTAGATGTTAAGATTTTGACTGACATTCACCTGCGAGTGGCCCGAAACGATTCTTTCACATATGGTTCAAGCAGCTCTTGATTTCCGCGCTTAGACCAAGTATCCTATGGGTAGCAATAAACATCCGTTTGGAGGCGAGCTAAAATGAGAAGGCGAATTCCCACCGCATTTTATGACGACCCCGGCAAACGTTTATAGATCACGATTTGAGGGCATGCACCTGGAATGTCCGGTCCCTTACTTGGGAAGGTGCCGCTGCGCAGCTGGTTGATGTCCTCGTAAGACTAAAGACTGACATAACCGCCGACCAAGAAGTGCGATGGATGGGACAAGAAAGGTGGGTCTTTGTGAAATCTATTACAGCGGCCATTTAAAAGAGCGCAAATTTGGTGTTCGGTTTGTGCTTGGAGAGAGACTCCGTCGCCAAGTCCTGGCGTTCAGCCCGGTAGATGAACGTCTAGCCGCAATTCACATCAAAGCAAAGTTCCTCAACATATCGTTGATTTGCGCCCTCGTCCCGACAGAAGAGAAGGGTGATGTGACCAAAGATGCTTTCTATGAGAGCCTTCAGCGCACTTATAAGCACTGCCCCTGCCACGGTGTCAAAATTGTGCTAAGAGCTTTCAACGCCAGGGTGGGCAACGAAGGTATTTTTAGTGCAGTAATCGGAAAATTCAGCCTTCACGACGAAGCATCCCAAATTATGCCGGGGCCCGAAAAATGGTTGTCAGTAGTACCAGACTCTAGTATACGAAAACCCATAAAGCTACGTGGCTGTCGCCTGATCGTAAAACACGTAACCAAATCGATCATGTTGTGATAGACGAAAGAAATGTATCTAGTGTTCTAGACGTGTGAACGTTCCGAGGGCCAAATATCGACACGGATCATTATCTTGTAGCAGCATCAAATACGCACCCGCCTCTGTGCAGCAGATAACACCTGTCAACAAACACGAGAAAGGTTCGTCGTCGAATAGCTGCAGTCACAGCAGACAGCCGGCTGGTTTTCTACTCGGCTTGCACACCTACTCTCTGAGAGCACTCATCACCAACTCGATATAAGGGAGCTATGGAACGAAATAGCAAACTCGTTGCGTACCGCTGCTTCGGAAACAATTGGTTTTCAGCAATACCAGAAAACCAACTGGTACGATGAGGAATGTCGAACTGCAGTGGAGAGAAAACAGACTGCCTACCTCGCAGCTCTGCGATAGACTACAACAACGGGGTGGTATAGATACCGAGAACTGAAGAGAAAAACGGGACGCATTTGCAGAAAAAAAGAGGCCGAAATTTGTGGGTATGAAGAGCTTGAGAAGCTGACCGACAAAGGTAATGCTCGAAAATTCTATAAGAAGATGCGGCGACTTACAGAAGGTCTCAAGACCGGAGCAAACTTGTGTAGGGATCACGGAGTTAATCTGGGGACAGATGTCCAGAGCATACTTAGTGTGTGGAGGAACACTTCTCCAACCCTCTCAATGGCAGTGAGAGTGAAAACCTCGGAGATGGCGAACTCAAAACCTCAATCGATGATATAGACGTACCATCAACCGACTATGAAGAAGTTTAAAGAGGGATTGCCCGCTTAAAAAATAATAAAGCGGCGGGAGCCTATGGCTTACCGGCAGAGCTATTCAAATACGGCGGCGAAGAATTGACAAGGAGCATGCATCATCTTCTTTGCAGAATATGGTCGGGCGAAGGCATGACTGCCGAATGGAACCAAAGTATGCTCTGCCCAATCCAAAAGAGAAAGACTCCGAGGTCTGCGCCAATTACCGTGGGATAAGCCTCATTGTGTCTTTAGACATGGAAAATCCACCACTGACCAGATATTCACCATACGCCTTTTTATCGATTTTAAACTGCCTCTGCGCCGCTATGACTGAATTTAATGACCCCACAAAACTCATACGGCTATGTAAACTGACCCTGGGTAATACCAGAAGCGCAGTCAGAATTAGGAAGGATCTTTCTGAGCAGTTCGATACCAAACGAGGTTTTAGACAGGACAATTCTTTATTGTAAGATTTCTTCAATTTCCTCCAGCATCAAATTAATACGAGCTGCAGAGCTAAAAAGACCAGATACAATCTTCTACAAGAGTGCACAATTGTTGGCGTATGCCCATGAGGGCATTAAGAAGCTAAAAAGCAACTAATCTCCAACTATATCTGACACGTACCTCAATGATTGAGTAAAAAATAACTCAACGCTGTAATATTTAAACGCCAAAGCTTGAATGCACGTACACAAATATGTACATAGAAATAAGTAGCTAGATCAATAATGTAGTGGGAACTTTCATATTTTGCCTAGATAAAGATTAATTCGTTATTTGTTATCTATCACCTCCTTTACAATACCAACCAGCGATAACAACGTCTCAAATAAATTAATGCTGTCGAATTGTCATCAAACAAATTAAACATAAACATATTTTACTCAAAATCTCCATATGCATCTGAAAGTGGCGAATATATAATCACTTAAGGAGAAAAAGGCAGATTAAAGAGAAGATATTACATAAAGTAGAAAGTAGATAAAAGCAATTTGTATTCTTTTCACATTGCGTACAATATTTTGTAACTTTGAACTATATAATATTTTATAAAATTTTTACGTTATATATTAACAATTCTGTACAAAATTTGAACCATAAATGGATAGAGACGAACTATATATATAAAAGGTAAGTGAACTAAGAAAGAAATTGGCAGTGTTACGATTATATACTCGTACTGCGGGGCGTAAATTGGTGTTAAAAGACCGGTTATTTGAGCATTTTGGAATATAAGTTAGTTACGATGACGACAACACCAATGACTTAAGCAACTCTGCTGCTGGTAATGGTCGTGAACTGGCCAGAACAAATTTTACACTGCGTGACATTCAGGACTCTATATTCATTTCTTCAGGGTCAGGTCATCAGGTCAACCAACGGTCGAGAAATAGTTCGAAATTTTTGAAGTAATTGCCGAATTCCGTGTTTCCACGTCAAAAATTTATATACATATAGCACACAATTATTAGCTGGCGCGGCTAAAATATTTGCACCAAGCCAGGGTAGCTTTTATGAATGGGAGTCATTAAAGAATTCGCCAAAAGACACTAAGGTGTAAAATCCGAAAGTGCTGGTATGGAGGGTGAAACAGGGACAAACTCTGTCGGTTGTGGCTTAATTTTCAAATATATTGGTTGGTGGTTACAAGTTTTCGGCATTAATTCATACAGGGTGTGACCTATGTCTGATAAGACACGATGTATTAATGCTATTGGATGAAATTGAGCTTACTAAGGAAAAACGTTAATTATTTGACATAGGTAGCGCAATGCTTACAAATTTGGGTAGTTTTCCGAAATTGTCAGAGAAGAATTTCACGTAGGTAGCGAAAAGGATCTGCGATATAGCGCAATACTTGATAATGACATACTAAAGCTAGTACGAATAGATTTGTATATTTAAAACTGTGATGTAGAAATAAAAGATAATAAAGTAGTTGAAAATAGTGTAGTGAAAACTTCTAAAGTCGATGAAAAAGTGTTGAATGAAAGAATTAGAGATCTTGTGTGCAATATCAGTGTCAGAAGACGAGTTAAATATAGATTTATCGCACCTTTATAAGCACAGATCCAGCATCTTATATAAAATTATTATCTATCTACAAGGGACTAAGATATACACAGGAGGATGGGGCCATATGTAAAAGTTCACACAAATGAGGAAAGCTTCTGGAACCCACCACATGAAAACTATACTCCAATGAAAAATCAACAAATGCCTCGGTTGAGAGACATCCCTTTTGATGACGACCCCCGCAAACGTTTAAAGGATCATGATTTAATGGCATGCACCTGGAATGTCCGGTTCCTTAATTGGGAAGGTGCCGCTGCCCAGCTGGTTGATGTCCTCGTAAGACTAAGGATTGGCATCACCGCCGTCCAAGAAATGTGCTGGACGGGACAAGGACGGAAGAGAGTGGGTCCTTGTGATATCTATTACAGCGGCTATTCAAAGGAGCGCAAATTTGGTGTTGGGTTTGTGGAGGGAGAGAGGCTCCGTCGCCGAGTCCTGGCATTCGCCCCGCTGGATGAACGTCTAGCCGCAATTCACATCAATGCGAAGTTCTTCAACTTATCGTTAATTTGCGCCCACGCCCCGACAGAAGAGAAGGGTGATGTGACCAAAGATATTTCCTATGAGAGCCTAGAACGTACTTATGAGCGCTGCCCCCGCCACGATATCAAAATTCTGCTAGGCGATTTCAACGCCAGGGTGGGCAAAGAAGGTATTTTTTGGCGCAAAATCGGAAAATTCAGCCTCCATGACGAAACATCCGCAAACGGGCTGAGGCTGATTGACTTTGCCGGGGCCAGAAATATGGTTGTCTGTAGTACCAGATTCCAACATACGAAAATTCATCAAGCTACATGGCTGCCGCCAGATCATAAACACATAACCAAATCGACCACGTTGTGATAGACAGAAGACATGTATCCAGTGTTCTAGACGTGCGTACGTTCCGAGGGCCAAATATCGACACGGATCATTAACTTGTAGCAGCAAAAAGTCGCACCCGCCTCTGTGTGGCAAAAAACACCCGTCAACAAACGCAAGGAAGGTTTGAAGTTGAAAAGCTGCAATCACAGCAGACAGCCAGCAAGTTTTCTACTCGGCTTGCTCATCTGCACTCTGGGAGCACTATTCAGCGATTCGATATAAGGGAGCTGTAGAGCGAAATAGCAAATACCTTGCCTCCCGCTGCTTCGGAAACCATTGGTTTTCAACAATACCAGAAAAACAGCTGGTACGATGAGGAATGTCGAACTGCAGTGAAGAGAAAGTAGACTGCCTACCTCGCAACTTTGCGATCGACTACATCACGTGCGGGGTGGGATAGATACCGAGAGCTGAAGAGGTAAGCGAGACGCATTTGCAGACGAAAAAAGAAAGAGACCGAAATGCGTGAGTATGAAGAGCTTGAGAAGCTGGCCGACAAGGGTAACGCTCGAAAAATCTATGAGAAGATGCGGCGACTTACAGAAGGTTTCAAGACCGGAGCAAACTCATGTAGGGACCATGGAGGTAACCTGATGGCAGATGTCCAGATTATACTTAGTGTATGGACTATAAAGAAGTTCGAATAGCGATTGTCCGCTTAAAATATAACAAAGCGGCGGGAGCCTATGGCTTGCCGGCAGAACTAATCAAATACGGCGGAGAAGAATTAACAAGGAGCATGCATCAGCCTCTGTGCAGAATATGGTCGGACGAATGGAACCTAAGTGTGATCTGCCCAATCCAAAAACAGGGAGACCCCACGGTCTGCGTCAGGTATCGTGGGATAAATCTCCTTAATATCGCATATAAGATCCTATCTAGCGTATTGTGTGAAAGACTAAAGCCCACCTTCAGCAAACTGATCAAACCTTATCTGTGTGACTTTAGTCCTGGCAAATCCATCATTGACCAGATATTCACCATGCGCCAAATCTTGGAGAAGACCCGAGAGAAAAGAATCGATACACACCACCTTTTTATCGATTTTAAGGCTGGCTTCGACAGTACGATGAGTACGATAATGCCTCTACGCGGCTAAGTCTGAATTTGATAACCCCACGAAACTCATACGGCTTTGTAAACTGACCCTGGATAATACCAGAAGCGCGGTCAGAATTGGGAAGGACCTTACCGAGTCATTTGATACCAAAGGAGTTTCAGATAACGAGACTCTTTATCGTGGATTTCTTTATTGTGAGGCTGGAGAAAATAATACGAGCTGCAGAGCTAAACAGACCAGGCACAATATTCTACAAGAGTGTGCAATTGTTGGCGTAGGCCGATGATATTGATATAATTGGTCATAACACCCGCAACGTAAAATCTGCGTTCTCCAGGCTAGACAAAGAAGCAAAGCGAATGGGTCTGGTAGTGAACGAGGGCAAGACGAAATATCTCCTGTCATCAAATAAACAGTCATCGCATTCGCGACTTGGCTCCCACGTCACTGTTGACAGTCACAACATCGAAGTCGTAGATAAGTTCGTCTATCTGGGAACTAGCATTAACAACACCAACAATGACAGCCTTGAAATCCAACGCAGAATCACACTTGCCAACAGGTGGTACTTTGGACTGAGTAGGCAATTGAAAAGTAAAGTCCTCTCTCGACGAACCAAAACCCAACTCTACAAGTCGCTTATCATTCGCGTACTGACATATGGTGCAGAAGCCTGGACGATGGCCGATGAGTCGGCTTTTGGTGTTTTCGAGAGAAAAGTTTTGCGGAAGATTTATGGTCCTTTGCGCATTGGCAACGGCGAATGCCGCAGACGAAGGAACGATGAGCTGTACGAGCTATACGACGACATTGACATAGTTCAGCGAATCAAGAGACAGCGGATACGCTGGCTAGGTCATGTCGTCCGAATGGATGAAAGCGCTCCAGCTTTGAAAGTATTCGATGGAGTATCCGCTGGCGGAAGCAGAGGTAGAGGAAGAACTCCACTCCGTTGGAAAGATCAGGTGGAGAGCGACCTGGAATCACTTGGTATTTCTAACTGGCGCCAAACAGCAAAAAGAAGAAACGAGTGGCGCGCTATTGCTGACGAGGGTATAATCCGTAAGCGGTGCCTATGGCAAAAAATAAGAAGAAGATATAGACAGCCCATAACTTGTCTAATGGATCTCAAGTTCGAGTTTTTTTTTGTACCTCTTGGCATAACAAATTCGCCAGCTGTTTTTGTCGTTACTTAGCAGCAGTCTTAAGAGAGCTGATAGAAGCGGGCATAGTTTCTGTATAGTTGATGAAGTAAAGGGTTTATCAAGATTGAAAATAGTTTTAAAATTGCAGAAGCAAAAGAATATAAGCAAAGTGGTCAAAGTGTTAATTTTTAAAGCGACGCATCGATTTTCTCGGTTACACGATCGATGATGGAGCTATTAGGTGCACTTAAAAAATAGGGAATTTATTTGATTAGGCTTACTTTCAATATTCTCTCTGACTGCAATGCTTTCACCAGAACAATAAAAAAAAAGTGTGACTCCCATTAAATGTGTCACTTTGTGCACTAATTTACCAAAATACATCATGTTGATACACTTAGCAGCATATCTTGTGAAACTTTATAAGATTCGTTGAGTCATAGATTGGAATTAGCACAGCAAGACGATGATTAGGTAAGAGCAATAAGAACAATCTTGAAGATTTCTATTTGAAAAATGATATTTTGTCCACGAAAAAATATAAGACAAGATAATTCGAGCGGCTCTCAATCAAAACCACATTTGTATGTATTTAATTCCGCAGTTATTATCAAAGGCGCAATAGATTGTAAGGTTGTACATAACATAGAATGTTTAGTTGCCCAAGTCAAAGAAGAGAAGAAAGAAAGGTTCCTATTTCCCATTAACAAAGAAGATTGTCCTTTAGAAACATATCATATAGACGATGTAGGAGTTGACAAAGAAGGAGTACTATCCCGGTGGTGGTAGACGCGTTCTCGTAGTTTACTTGGCTTTATTTTTCAAAATATAACTCAGCAGATTTTGTTGTTAAGTATCTCAAAACAGAGGGACTGCATTTAATTCATATTCATTCAGAAAATATTGCTAGGGCGAAGGGACACAACAGCTATTGATCGCAACAGTATTGGAAATGGTTTCAACCTGTCCATTTCCAAGACTGTTGCGATCAATAGCAATCATAAAATCATTATACCAAAGCTTACAAAACTAAAGTTTGAAATATTGGTATAAACACGCGAAAAGTGTACTAAGGGCTATAAATAACATACTTCCGAGAAGTACAAAATTTTCTGCAATCAAAATCTTGACAGGGTTAGAGATGAGAGTTCCAGATATGAAAAAAATAGGCAATGAAATGAACATAGAAGAAATCGATGTAGAACGTAAACAGTTTCGTGAAAAAGCAAGGCTTAATATAGAGAAAATATAGCAGGCGAACAACTTCAATTCAAAAGGAAAGAAGGAAGTAAAGGTTACCCAGTTCGTATCCTGTCTAAAGCTAAGACCCAAGTAGTATACGAAAGGTGGGAGACCATGAAGGTCCGACAACGACAACATGAGTTGCAGACTATATGAAACCTGTGGCCAACAGTTCGGGACGAACGAACCTGGGAGTGTCACCCGGGAACTCTTCCCAGGAGCGAAAACAGTGACATGAAACGTATATAGTGATATCTTACGCTAATAGTAGCAACTAACAGAAAACGAACGACCCACAATACTGGGCAGAACAAAACAAAGGAAAAGGAGACTGATACAGCTAAAAATTTGAAACACTTTAAGTGTACTGATTAACAATGTAACTAAAGATTTGGAAACTCGAAATGTAATAACTTAGAATTAAATATTTGTTAAAATTAACTAAAATGTTGCAAACTTAAACTAAGTAAATAAGTGTTAAATTAATGCAATCTTTTTGTAAATTGGAAATTGAAATTGAAGGAAGAAATGGTTGAATAATTGGACATAATTTAATAAAGAAATCCCACATATGTTATATTTATATATGTATATCTTTGATTATATATATGTATATTGTGACGACATTCCCTGTACTAATGACAAACAAAAAGGCCGACAATGTAAATTAAATTCCCCGTTAAAAGGATAGAATAAAAGAAGCGGCAGTATAATGCAAAATTCCCCGTAGTAATAACACTGTTGCAAACTAAAGCGAACAATAATTGTTGATTAAGATTTGTAAAGTAAACCATTGTGTATAGAGAAGAAAATTGTAATTATTGTATAACAAAATAACCTTTGAGTAAATTCCTGACGATTAAGAGGCCAAACGAACACATCTTGTACTATTATTTAGCAATCTAGTGATCGGACTCGAAGGATTTTGGAAGTCATCGAGGGTAGCTACGAAAAACGTTACAAATGGTGGCAAAAGTGAGATTGTTAAATAAATTGCGGAAAAACAAAAAAATCGAAAATGGTCAATATTCAGGTTTGACGATACTACCCCTCAAAAAGGAATTGGCGAAGCGATTATCATCTTCAACCGGGAATAGGGGTGAGCTACAATAACGGCTGCGGGAAGCTATGGAAGCAGAAGTCATAGATTTGAGCCAATATGAATGACTTTGACTGTTGACTATGGTTGACTTTTTGCACTTCAATTGGATTTTATTTCTATTGTTAAGTAATTCATTATAACGTAATGTATTGATAAAAAAGAAAGGAAAATAAATAAATAAATAGAAATCCATGCTGCTATGACCGACATGCTTCTGACAGTACCCACCCAAATATCGGGCTCTGTACGACTAGGGGGCCAAAGGTGTTGGGTAACGTGCCCGGTTGAATTTATTGTGGGTAAACATCTGCTCCCAGAATGAGTTTTACGGGTGCTGAGTAATAAAAACTCGGACCCGAAAGGCGAATATGTGTGTAGCTCGACGCAATTATGGAGTCAATATTTGTTGTGAGACTCATACGCATTTTTTCTTGACTAGCGCATGGGCTGTAATTACTGTATTTACTCCGTGTTTACCGCGCAGGCGTAGTATGCAGCCACGTTGGCTTCCGTAATTCGTGCTGTTGAGTCGAAGCTCCTCGACGAATTCGCAGGCGATGATGGAGTTCGTGGAACAGACCCGTATTAGATGCCATAGGTTGGATGGCACTATGGAGGCCCGGAAATATTACGCTGCCCGCTTCTGAAATTTTCTTGTAGTTGTTCGGGCCGGGATTCCCTCCTGCCACAAAGTTCCCGTGATGGTGGGCGAAACGTCCGTGGTTCCGCTCCACGTCTTCGCGTAATTATGTGCTGTGGGTGGAACGTCCATGGTTCCGCTCTACGTCTTCTCATTGTTGTGTGCTGTGGGCGGAAAGGCCGTTATTCCGTTCCACTTTGGCGGCGTCTCTCATGGGACAGGAGGGATCGAAAAGTCCGGGATTCCGATCCCCTTTGTTCATCCGTGCGAAAAGGCCTAGTTTCCGCTCCAGAAGTGATCTCGCCGTCCTAATTTTCGGAAGCAGCAATTCTGATCGTGACGTCGGCGTCCATTTCTTCGGCCACTTGCGCACTTCATAGCCTGGTGTCAATTTGAACGTTATTATGTTCTTCGAGATGTATTCGTGTGATGCTTTCCTTGGCATGGCCTACATCTTGCTGTGCTCGTGCACGATTCGGCTCCATGTGCTATAGACAAGCAATGCGCGCAGTACTTGCCTAATATTGCTTCGCGAAGTCTGTTTTCGGGGGTTTTTTGACCGAAATATCGGCCAGAGCCTTATATGATGCCTGCCCTCGCAAAAGCGACACGGCTGTGGGTGGCGGTGAGCTTACTGCTCAGCTTTCTTCAGCATAGCGACAAACCGAGTCATAATTATCTGAAAAGGCGGAATTCAGTATTTTACCCAAGCCTCTGTCGAATTTGTTTGGCGGCTATTTGTGTCTGCTTATCGTACACATACATATACAAATATGTCGAATATAAGAGTGAGAAGTCGATACTTCACATATTCTAGACTGACCTTGAATTATCGTTAATTATTAATATAGAACTTTCTGTACGAACTGCATCGCATATATTCATTTTAGTAGGGAACTCGGTAGTGACAAAACTGCTATGGACGACGCGATCATAAATGGATATGATGCCGCCCACACGACTAACTGTTACTGTTTTACAGCCACAAATTGAGGAAGCGACTTTAGATGCTACCAAGCTTATAAAGGTTTCATGAAAAAATGTCGATTGTCTCCTGATGTATATATACAAATGGCTCTTCATTTGGCTTATTATCGTGATGCTGGTCGATTTTCATACCTACGAAGCATCTATGACACGTCTTTTCCGTGAAGGTCGAACTGAAGTATCTGGCAACCTTGTGCAAGAAGGTCGGAAAATTTTCAAAAAAATTTAGCTCAGCTAATTAAATAATTATTTTTGCTATTTAAATAAACAAATATTTAATTAATCGTTAATTATGTCGCCTGGAAACTCGCGGACAACCAGAAATAGTAAAGAAATCTGCAGCCAATGCAAATTGCGCATAGAAATTGGAAATGAAATGGTGCAGTGTGAAAAGTGCATAAAATCCTTACACGCACAATGTTTTATCCTGGAAAAGTGCCAGTTGAACAATCTTAAACTGAATCCAAATCAAAAGTATGTATGTCATTTTTGCGAAAGCAACCCAAAATTAACAATATCCCTTGGGTTGAGTGAAATCAAACAAAAATTAAATCAATTAGACGACATAAGCAAAACAATGCAGTTCATGTCGTCGCAATATGACACCATTTTATGTGGAGTAAAGGGAAATAAGAAGAAGATCAGCATAATAGAAAAAGAAAATCAACATCTTCGTAAAGAGGTTGCAGAACTCAAACAATCACTAAAAGTGTTAAATGATGAAACGGTACAAAATGATATTTTGGTAAGAGGAATAACCTTGAGCGAGCCCAATGAAAGTGCAATAGATGTAGCTATGCAAATTTCTGACGAAATAGGAGCTGGTATTGAGCCAAGCGATATAAAGCAAGCTTTTTTCGTTGGAAATAAACGACGTAACACAAAAACAATGATCGTTAAGTTCGCCAGTAATACCAGCAAATCCAAGTTCATGACAGTCAAGTCAAAACTAAAGGAAATCGAAGCAAAGAAAGATGTGTTTGTCAGGAACTGCCTTAGTAAAGAGACACTTGCTGTATTCAATCATGCAAAATCCCTTATATCAGTTGGTTTTAGTATTGTATTTGTTAAAGGCAATAAAATAATAGCGAAGAAGGATGAGCAAGCACCTGAAACAACAATGAAGTGTATGGATGATGTTGACAGGTTGTTACATGCCTTGTCGACAACAACAAAGACAAGACAAGTTTTTCGCGGTCTCACAGATGACGATGATGATGCTGTTTACGAAGAGTGTGAGGCAATATAAAGATTATTACAAATTAGTGTTACCAGATAGTTAAAAACTTCCCTTTTATATTTTTCTCATGATTTGCAACAATTATTTTAAATGCCTAAAATCGTATAGAGATTATTTTTCTAAAATTAATTTTAATGTTCTAAATCTTGTTTCATTGAATATAAGAAGCGCTTCGTCGTTACGTAAATTCAACCAACTTCGAGATTTTTTGAGCAACTTACCCAAATTACCTGATATTATAGCAATTCAAGAAACTTGGTTCAACAATGAAGTTTCAAGTATTTATGATATACCGGGATACAATAGTGTTCACTCATGTAGAGGAAATGGTTATGGTGGAACGTCGGTTTATATAAACAAGAAATTAAAGTATGTAGTGAACGGGATATATGATGAGAACTATATAAATTGTGTATCTATTACTCTTAATGAAATTAAGATAGATGCTAAATCTCTTAACATTGTTTCCATATACAGATCTCAGAAGTGCACTGAAAATGTATTCCTTCAATTTATTGATAATCTTCTTTCCACTAATGCTAACGAAACCGTAGTTTATTTGGGTGATACGAACATTGACTTATTAGCTGAAAATTCATCTAGTAGTTGTTTTATCAATCTTTTTAGCATATATAGCCTTTACAACTGTCATACACTAGTTACTCGTCCAGCAAGCGAGGCGTGCATAGACAACATTTTTTGCAACTTAGAAAGGGAACCTACAATAGATTCTATCGAATGTACGTTATCTGATCACAATCTTTTAGTATGCAAAATTGATTACGAGCTTCCGGATATCCAGTCGGTTGAAAGAGTAGTTTGTAGTGTTGACTACGATAAAGTTAGAAAGCAGCTGGAAGAAAAGTTAAATAGGTATGATAGAAATGATCAGTCCGCCTTAGCAGAACTCATGCATAATATTTCAGATACTTTAGAATTAGCTACGACAAAAATAGAACATAAATCCCTTTTACGATATGAAATAGCACCCTGGATAAACAAGAACATTCAAGCCTTGCTGGTGTTAAAGAATAAACTTTTGAAACTCAGGAAAAAAACTAGTCGTGATAAGGAGGTATGTGAAAGACTTAGGAGAATAAGCCGGGTTATTAAAAGCGCAACAAAGTTGTCAATGAACAACTATTATTCGTCTATGCTTAATAAATGTGGCTCTGATCCAAAAAAAACGTGGAGATTTATCAACACCATTTTAGGCAGAAAAAAGAAAGAGTATATTGTGCTCAATGACAGTGATGATGTTCCACTGACGTGTGACATAGATAAGGCTAACTTTTTAAATAACTTTTTCCTAGAATCCGTAAGAGACTTACAAAACAGTATTGAAGTTCGAGACGATGATGACTGTTGCATGTTTAGAATGTCAACAAAGCTTCAAAATAGTTTCGTGCTGAATGAGATTAGCGCCCAAGACATGGAACTTGCGTTGACAAACATTGTAATAGACAAAGGCTGTGGACACGACAATATACCACCAAAAGCACTATTTTTGACAAAAGATATTATAGCACCCTATTTAACACAAGCGTTTAATAACATGATTAGAAGTTCTACTTATCCAGGAGTTCTCAAAATTCATAAAGTAATACCAATTCGAAAAGTCACTCATGCAAAGAAAGCTGAAGATTACAGACCAGTTGCTGTTCTACCAATTATAGATAAAGTTTTTGAAAGGATTATATACGATCAACTCATGTATTTTTTGGAGTCAGAAAAGGAGATGTTTCCTTATCAATTTGGGTTTAGAAAAGGTTGTGGCACTGAAGAGACGGTGGTCAATGTTGTCAATATTATTTGCGATGGCTTAGATCATGGATATGCTGGTGTAGCTGGCATGTTTTATGATTTCAGCAAAGCTTTTGACCTCGTTGACCATCGTATTTTATTGCAAAAGCTAAAATTGTTAGGCATAAGAAATAAGGAACATAAACTTTTAACAGACTATTTTGAAAACCGAAAACAATATGTAGAAATCAATGGGTCAAAGAGTTTCTTAAAATCAATTAGTTGTGGTGTACCACAGGGCAGCGTCTTGGGACCATTACTGTTTAAGCTGTATATAAATGACATTAAGAATCTTAATTTGTATGGTCGTCTCGTAATGTTTGCATATGACATTAGCTTATTTTCCCCGTATAAACATCCCGCAGTTCGTAAGGTTCAGATTGAACACGATGCTATTGCTATCTCCGAGTATGCGCGCTTACATAAATTGGTGTTGAATGCAGGTAAAACTAAACTAGTCAGGTTTAGACCACAAATAACGCCTCAAATAAATCTGGAGTGCAGTGTATTTCTTGACGGAAGGGAGATTTTTGAGGTGGACACCGTTAAATATTTGGGAGTTCATCTCGCTAGAAACTTATCTTGGGCCGCTCATATTCTCTACAAGTTTCGTAATAAGCTTACAACGCAAGTTAAGTTGTCCTTATATCAGTCTCTTATTCACAGTCATTTGTCGTATCTTCCAATAATATACGCCCATAAGGTAAGCAATGAAATAAGATCCCTCCAATCGTGTCAGAAAACCGCACTAAAACTTGTTTTTAACCTCCCAAGAATGCATTCCACATTAAGTCTCTTCAATGAGTATGCGAAATCGATATTACCAATAGTTGGCTTGTATAAAAAGAAACTTTTAATTTACGTTTATAAAAATATTAATAATGTGGGCTACCATGTTTTAAGATTTGATCGAAATCAATCAGTGTTCAATACGCGAAACTGCGAAATGCTTAGAGTAGTTAGATGTCGATCACAGACTTCTAAACAAAGAATAGAATATGCGGGACCTAACCAATATAATAAATTGCCCAATAATATCAAAACGTTGAGTCGTATATCTAGTTTCAAAATTCAGCTAAAGCGCTATCTTCTAGATAGCGTCGAATCGTT
Source organism: Neoceratitis asiatica (assembly GCA_030068015.2). NCBI lineage: Eukaryota > Metazoa > Arthropoda > Insecta > Diptera > Tephritidae > Neoceratitis > Neoceratitis asiatica. Next base: position 3,517,072 of record CM061530.1, read on the forward strand.
TCTTAATTGAATCCTCAGATTAAATGCTAAGTAACTATTCTTCATTAAATTTATATTTTATTTTTATATATGTATGTTTTCCAACCTAATACTTGTAAAAGCCAGATATCCTATATCAAGCCAAAATGGCGCAGAGGAACCGTACTATGTAATTGCTTAGATATATGCTTGTATTTATTGTACAATCAATTGAATTTTTTAATAAAGTTTTGATATATATATAATAAAAAAATAAATAAAAAAATAAAAAAAAACTGTACAGCCATGTACAATTGAAGCAGCAGCATGATGAAAGCAAACGTTAATACGACAAACGAGGAGCGCGTCAAGCTTCTGCATGAAGCATGTGATCGTCATCAGCTTGGATATCAAGATGCTATGTGCGGACGAGGTGTTGATCGGCATTAGTTTTGCATTTACGTGGTTTCCAAATACTTAGAAGTGGACTTGCTTTTCCTTAATGGGGTATTAAGCGAGCCGTGGCGTTTATCACTAGTAAACCACCACATGGCCAAACTCCTAAAATGGACTTAAAGAAACATCCAAATTGCATAAGCTCAGGCGGAGGATTTGGACCTGTTGCTGACTTTGGTTACGGCGTATCATACATTACAGATGGCAAAAACTTAATATTCTACCACATATCGATTTGCAGAAAATAAATGTACATCTTTAGCCGATATACGCGCTATGTTCGTTGCATTTCAAAAAAAAAAAAGGTGAAATTAATACAAAAAACGGGAAACACATATTTCAACATTCTCTATTTTTGTTTGTTTATCTATGTAAATTTTCAATAAATTAATGTATTACAACTAATCGTATAAAATTTTCGCATATACTTAGGAATAAAAAGCGTAAAGATCCAAAAAATCCAATTATACAATTCAATTCAAGGAAATGCAATTCACCCAAATCGATGGCAATCAAGGATAATTTAAACGTAGTGATCGAACATTGAAAACTTCTACACATGCTCCTCTCAAACAGCTGGTGAACACACAGCAAACAGGCACAAAAATTTCATGACTGCTCCTGCGGCAGTAGTGGCCACACAACAGCAGCAGGTTATGAATATGATGGACGCCGTCGTTGGTAGCACTTCCACACCTACGGCTGCTGCCGCAGCTGCAACGGCTGGTAAAGTATTGCGTTCAAATCAGGAGAGGTTGTTTCATTAATTTTTCACCAATGATGGTTCTTTAGGTGAATACAAATATACGGTGAACATGGGACAGCATCTCCTCAAATCACCGGTGCTTATATGTATGTCGTTAGTGGTTGCCGCTGCCGCCGCTGCTGATCCATATGGTTGTTTGCCACCCCATGCCGCTGACGTTTATAATGCTCACAACACCAGTTTCCCTCCCGTGTGGCATAGTCCGATGTAATGTAACAACAGCAGCAGCAGCAGCAGCAACAACAACAACAACAACAGCAAAACCGTAAGTGCATCAAAAATGAATTGCTGGCTTATGACGGGATTAATTAATGTTATATAAACCGCATCCAGACTGGTGAAGGCACCCCGTGCCTCGACATAAAAGCGTAACTGGCGCTCACAATCTCACGGAAAAGAAACTTTACGAATGAAAATGCTTATCAAGTTTGAAATTTGACGTCGTTCGTCTACTACTGATAAAGCACTCACATAGTTATTAAGAATCTACCCAAAAATCATAAGCGCATTGATTACAATTTCATCGGAAATCTCATTTTCACACTTAAGTTTAATCATTGTCATGATATTTTGCAAACAATAAGCTGTATTGAATCTTTTTGAAATAAATACAACAATTGTAAAAAGCTTTTTTTGGACTCGTGATGCAATATATTTAAAGCACTGCAAAAAAATTTCTAAAATGTTTTTGAAAACCCGTGAAGTATATAATATGATATATACTCCAGTGGTTTTGCTCGCGTAAATTCAAGGAAATTAAAAAAAGGAAATGAATTAGTTTTTCTGAATGGGATTTATTTATAATTTTTAAAAAACAATTTAGTTATTCATATATTATAATAGATAAATTAAGTATAAACTAATTTTACCTCAAAATTGCGGTGTGGCGGCGGAACGTCTTTATCCTTGGCGGGTTGAGATGACAAGAAGAAGGTGAAAAAGCGAGAAAGTTCCACTAACCCTCAAATCGGTTAGTTATTTCCGTTTTGAAAGGGGAAATGCAACAATAAAAGCACTACCAGGAAAAGTGTGGTTTTTTATATGAGCATGGTAGTGCATATGTGCATGTGTGAGTGTCTAACACAGTTTGTGTACAATTGATGGAGAAATGCAACAAAGGGGAAATGCAACAATAAAAGCACTACCAGGAAAGCGCGGTTTTTTATATGAACATGGTAGTGCATATGTGCATGTGTGAGTGTCTAACACAATTTGTATACAATTGATAGAAAAATGCAACAAAGGGAAAATGCAACAATAAAAGCACTACCAGGAAAGTGCGGTTTTTATATGAACATGGTAGTGCATGTGTGCATGTATGAGTGTGTAACACAATTTGTGTACAACACGGAGCATTTAGATTAGGGTGGTGTGTTAGAAGGTGGGATTTAGCCCGAAGGTCTAATCATACCGGCCCCCTTGCTATAAGCAACTTCTAAGGAAGTACTACGTATTTGAAGTAGTACTTCCGCTGCCACACCTGTGTTATTACAATTGTATATATATATATTAATATTAACGTGAATATAAAATGAAAGTTTTGTTGGTCCTCTGCAGCTCGCCCAGGAGATCGGGTTCCTCCGTTTGGTGAGAACGTGTTGGCTATTTTAAAGAAATAAGAAGACTTGTGAAAGAAAACAAAAAATTGACGCGGTTGACTTTTGCACTGTATTTAAAAAATTCATTATAATATGTAATTCCTTATAATTGATGAAAAAAAGGGTATTGATAAAAAAGGAATGGAAATAAATAAATCGACAGTCATGCGGTTATGACCGGCACGATCCTGAGAGCACCCACCCAAATATTGTGCTCTGTGCGACGAGCGGGCCAAAGGTGTTGGGAAGCGTGCTCGGTTGAATGAGCTGCGGATAAACATCTGCTCCCAGAACAAGTCGTACCGGTGCTGAATAGTAAAACCGGGTGTCCGCAAGGCGAATGTGGGTATAACTTGACGCAATGGTGGCGTCAACGTTAGTTGCGGGACTCACACGCATGTAGCTCCTTTTGACCAGCGCATGGGCTGTGAATACCGTATTTACTCCATGTTTCCCTCGCAGGCGGAGTATGCAGCCCCTTTGATTTCCGTAGGTCATGGTGTCGAGGCGGAGTTCCTCGGCTAATTCGCGGGCGATGATGGAGTTCGGGGAGCAGACGTCGATTATAGCCCGTATCAAATGCAGCCGTCCTCGAGCTTCGACTTTAACCACCGCAATAGGTGCTATGGCTATAGTTTGGCTGTAGCGCAAACGATGGAGGCCCGGAAGTATTGCGTTGCCCACTTCTAAAATTTATTGGAAGCTGTGCGGGCCGGGATTCCCTTCTGCGGCAGAGTTCCTGAGATGGTGGGCGAAACGTTCGTGGTTCTGCTCCACGTCTTGCGTAATTGTGGGGAATGGGCGGAACGTCCGTGGTTCCGCTCCACGTCTACGCCTGATTGTGTGTTGTGGGCGGAACGACCGTGGTTCCGCTTCACTTTGGCGGCGCCTCTCATGTGACAGGAGGGGTCGGAAAGTCCGGGGTTCCGATCCCCTTTGTTCATCTTGGCGGAGAGGCCTGGTTTCCGCTCCAGACGTGATCTCACCGTCCTCAATTTCGGACGCGTCCAGTGAGATCGTGGCCTCTTCGTCCATTTCTTCGGCCACTTGTACACTCCATGGCCTGGTGTCAATTGGGATGTTATCATCTTCTGGGAGATGTAAGGTCATGTGATGCTTTTGATTGCATCGCCTACATCTTGCTGGGCTCGTACACGACTCGGCCCCAAGCGATAAAGACAGGCAATTCGCGCAATACCTGCATAGTATTGCTTCGCGCAGTCTATTTTCAGGTGTTTTCGACCGGAATATCGGGCAGGACCTTATAGGATGCCTGCCCTCGCAGAGGCGACACGGTTGTGGGTAACGATGCGCTTGTTGTTCAGCTTTCTTTAATATGGCGGCGAAACGAGTCATGTTTATCTGTTGGAATATATTTATATATTGGAATTCAGTATTTGACCCTCTATCGAACTGGTTGGGTGGCGATTTCGGTTAACTTATTGTACACATACATATATAATTTATACATAAGGACATATATATATATCAACGTAAATTTGCTTATGTGGAGTTACCTTAATGTCGTACACTATGTCGACAGAGGGTGAAACCATAATAATGGCAAGTTCACCCAAGCCTGCCACCCAAAAGAGTGAGTGGTGCGAAACTCTACTAATGTCAATTTACGTATTCAAGAATATCCGGTAGGGGTCGCAGGCTGGTTATCAGATGTTCTATTATGAAGTGTGGGAAAGTGTGTTTCCCTTTTTTTGTTCAGTGAGAAATATATTCAACGTTGCCAATCATTAATAAATTAATTGCTTATAATTTGTGGAGAAAATTCGAAGCGCAGCTCAGATGAAATAGAGAAGCCGATAGTTGACATGTTCTAGAGTGTACGTCGAGAACATTCGTTACCGAAAACGATGCGATCATTCCAGGCGGTTGGTTGCAAACAACCGACTAGTAGATAAGAGCGACATACGACTGCAAAGCCGGTTGTTAGTAAAGTGAACGCTTTTGTGATTACAGTGCAGTGAAGTAATAAAAAGCGGACCTTGAATAAATTCTTTATAAAATAAGGAACTGCAAAGATAGTTGGCGGCCTTTGTTTAACAATCCAGTGATCGTACCCTAAGGATTTGGGAAATCATTGAAGTTGGTTCGGTAAAATCGTAACAACATGATAAGTTAATAATTGCAATCGCTATGAGCGTATTGTGGGTAGAAGTTGAAAGTGCTTTTATGTGAAACGAATTTTTTCATACTCTTTGTGGAACCGCAACGATTCACGCAAAAAATGCTTTATATAAAAAAAATGTCGAATATACGAGTGAGATGTCGATACTAAAACTATGTTCTAGACTGACCTTGAATGTTCGTGAATCATACATATAGAACTTTCTATATATATATATATATATATATATAAAAGAACTGTATTTACAAAATAAATTATTGTGATAATAATAAAGAAGCCGAATAACAGGGTTTGGTACCTTTTTTGACAATCCCATGATCGGCCACTTGGCGTATTATGGTTACCTGATTCAAGTTGAAAACCCGTGAAGTATATAATATGATATATACTCCAGTGGTTTTGCTCGCGTAAATTTAAGGAAATTAAAAAAAAGGAAAATGAATTAGTTTTCTTGAATTGGATTTATTTATAATATTAAAAAAAACAATTTAGTTATTCATATATTATAATAAATAAATTAAGTATAAATTAATTTTACCTCAAAATTTCGGTGTGGCGGCGGAACGTCTTTATCCTTTGCGAGTTGAGATGACAAGAAGAAAGTGAAAAAGCGAGAAAGTTCCACTAACCCTCAAATCGGTTAGTTATTTCCGTTTTGAAAGGGGAAATGCAACAATAAAAGCACTACCAGGAAAAGTGCGGTTTTTTATATGAACATGGTAGTGCATATGTGCATGTGTGAGTGTCTAACACAATTTGTGTACAATTTATGGAGAAATGCAACAAAGGGGAAATGTAACAATAAAAGCACTACCAGGAAAAGTGCGGTTTTTTATATGAACATGGTAGTGCATGTGTGCATGTATGAGTGTGTAACACAATTTGTGTACAACACGGAGTATTTAGATTAGGGTGGTGTTTTAGAAGGTGGGATTTAGCCCGAAGGTCTAAACATACCGGCCCCCTTGCTATAAGCAACTTCTTTCAAATACGTAGTACTTCCGCTGCCACACCTGTGTTATTACAATTGTATATATATTAATATTAACGTAAATATAAAATGAAAGTTTTGTTGGTCCTCTGCAGCTCGCCCAGGAGATCGGGTTCCTCCGTTTGTTGAGAACCTGTTGGCTATTTTAAAGAAATAAGAAGACTTGTGGAAGAAAACAAAAAAATTGACGTGGTTGACTTTTGCACTGTATTTAAAAAATTCATTATAATATGTAATAATAATATATAATATGTAAAAAAAAAGGGTATTGATATAAAAGGAATGGAAATAAAATAAATCGACAGTCATGCGGTTATGACCGGCATGATCCTGAGAGCACCCACCCAAATATTGTGCTCTGTGCGACGAGCGGGCCAAAGGTGTTGGGTAGCGTGCCCGGTTGAATGAGCTGCGGATAAACATCTGCTCCCAGAACAAGTCGTACTGGTGCTGAATAGTAAAACCGGGGGTCCGCGAGGCGAATGTGGGTATAACTTGACGCAATGGTGGCGTCAACGTTAGTTGCGGGACTCACACGCATGTAGCTCCTTTTGACCAGCGCATGGGCTGTGACTACCGTATTTACTCCATGTTTCCCTCGCAGGCGGAGTATGCAGCCACGTTGATTTCCGTAGGTCATGGTGTCGAGGCGGAGTTCCTCGGCTAATTCGCGGGCGATGATGGAGTTCGGGGAGCAGACGTCGATTATAGCCCGTATCAAATGCAGCCGTCCTCGAGCTTCGATTTTAACCACCGCAATAGGTGCTATGGCTATAGTTGGCTGTAGCGCAAACGATGGAGGCCCGGAAGTATTGCGTTGCCCACTTCTAAAATTTATTGGAAGCTGTGCGGGCCGGGATTCCTTTCTGCGGCAGAGTTCCTGAGATGGTGGGCGAAACGTTCGTGGTTCTGCTCCACGTCTTCGCGTAATTGTGTGTTGTGGGCGGAACGACTGTGGTTCCGCTTCACTTTGGCGGCGCCTCTTATGTGACAGGAGGGATCGGAAAGTCCGGGGTTCCGATCCCCTTTGTTCATCTGGGCGGAAAGGCCTAGTTTCCGCTCCAGACGTGATCTCACCGTCCTCAATTTCGGACGCGAAACGAGTCATGTTTATCTGTTGGAATATATTTATATATTGGAATTCAGTATTTGACCCTCTATCGAACTGGCTGGGTGGCGATTTCGGCTAACTTATTGTACACATACATATATAATTTATACATAAGGACATATATATATATCAACGTAAATTTGCTTATGTGGAGTTACCTTAATGTCGTACACTATGTCGACAGAGGGTGAAACCATAATAATGGCAAGTTCACCCAAGCCTGCCACCCAAAAGAGTGAGTGGTGCGAAACTCTACTAATGTCAATGTGTTTCCCTTTTTTTGTTCAGTGAGAAATATATTCAACGTTGCCAATCATTAATAAATTAATTGCTTATAATTTGTGGAGAAAATTCGAAGCGCAGCTCAGATGAAATAGAAAAGCCGATAGTTGACATGTTTTAGAGTGTAAGTCGAAAACATTCGTTACCGAAAACGATGCGATCATTCCAGGCGGTTGGTTGCAAACAACCGACTAGTATATAAGAGCGACATACGACTGCAAAGCCGGTTGTTAGTAAAGTGAACGCTTTTGTGATTACAGTGCAGTGAAGTAATAAAAAGCGGACCTTGAATAAATTCTTTATAAAATAAGGAACTGCAAAGATAGTTGGCGGCCTTTGTTTAACAATCCAGTGATCGTACCCTAAGGATTTGGGAAATCATTGAAGTTGGTTCGGTAAAATCGTAACAACATGATAAGTTAATAATTGCAATCGCTATGAGTATATTGTGGGTAGAAGCTGAAAGTGCTTTTATGTGAAACGAATTTTTTCATACTCTTTGCGAAACCGCAACGATTCTCGCAAAAAATGCTTTATATAAAAAAAACGAATTTATTGGAGAGCCGCAAGAAAACTGCAAGGAATTTTGCATAATCTTCCAAGCAACTAACAAGTCAGTAATTCTCTTTTTGTGTATGTAAATATATAAATATATAGTATGTAATGTATTTAGTCATATAAGTTCGCATATACATATGTATATGTAGTGTGTAAATATTTAAGACTTGTGGCGCAATGCTTTTCTAAAATCAATGAAAGGTGCTTTGATTAGTATGAAATGAGTTAATTTTTATTGCGCTTCAAATCTGCCTTAAATCATATCGAATCAGTAAAAAAAAGTATAGGCAATTTACGCAAAGCACAACTAAGATTAAGCTTATGGTGGATGTCATGATGTAGTTTGGTTTCATTGGCATGTTTTGGTTTTATTGAATACAAAATGATATATAAAATATCAATAATTTTAATTTTTTTTTTAATGCCTGCATCTCATAACATGGCTGTCGAAAGCCCTGTCACTTTCAACACTGTGCCAGTCATGGTTGGCGGAGTGATGTTGCAATTTAGATTTTTTTTTTTGCGTAGTTTTTATGGCTACTTCAATGTGTGTGAGTGTTTTTCGTCTTTCATACGATGGTATGCCGAAAGTAAAGAATGAACGTAGAAGAAAAGTAGACCAAAAAAAATTGAATTGAACAATTTGTAGTGAAGATAATAACAACGCATTTAGCTTGTGTAAAAGACAGAAAAAAGTTTTACAAAAGCCATGGAAATACATACGTAAATAGTAAAGTATAATACACTGGAAGAAAATTTTTTGCAGAAGTAATAATATTAAGAATCACCAAAGAAAAAACCAATTATTGAATTAATTGAGAATGCAGATCGTGAACGGCGGATGCAAATCGTGAACGTCGTTTGAGATTGCAAATTCCTTGAGTAGTTTCTAAGTTCAAAATGTATTTGTTTTATATGCGGTTATTTTTCAATTCGAAATTTCAGAAGAGTTGTTGGAGTTGCCAAGTAAGAAACTTACTTATCTTCAGTTAGAATATTCTCTGCCAGGGGGTATGTGCGTACATATTTGGGTCACAAATATTCGTTCAATGAACTGCGTATAATATTTTTTAAATATGTTTACATAGGTATTGATGGATTTTTCATTACTCACGAGTGGTAGCGTTAAAATTCTTCGGCTACCCGCATTTAAGTGCGAGGAGTAATAGAGAATCACATCGTTTATACTATTCTGTGACAGAATTTTAAGATTCTGTAATAAATTTAAGGGAATTTAAAATGATTATCAGATAAGACATCTGATATGAGAGGAAGTGGAGTTACTTGCGAGGATTACTTTCAGCTTTCAAGTGGACTTACAATTTACGAAACAGGAATGGAATTCATTGTTGGGTTTAGATTGGTTTAGATGTGGATGTGGGCTCGTTAGAAGTAGAATTCCTTTTGCAGTTAGGATTAGGCGTTGATTCAGCTTCTTCTTTGTTAGGTGGTAATAAAACCAACTTCACGATGGGCCGGGAGATTTGTCCTTTTTCAGTGAAGACATCCACGACTCGCACGCGGTTGTCCGATCCTGGGTGGACGTTTACGACTCGGCCTAGTCTCCATTCATTTGGTGGCAAATTGTCTTCCCTTATAACGACGATATCTCCATTCTTTAAGTTGGATTGAGGGAACTTCCACTTATTGCGTTTTTGAAGTTCGGTTAGATATTCCATCCTCCACCGTTTACAAAATGTATGGTGTAGGGCCTTTAGTCGTTGCCACCTATTTAAAATCGAAGCGCGATGTTCATCAGCATCTAATTCAGGAAGTGCAAGTAGATGTCCGCCAACGAGAAAGTGACCTGGAGTTAGGAGTTCCAAATCGGATGGTTGGTTAGAAGACGGGCTGAGTGGTCGAGAGTTGAGGCACGACTAAATTCTGCATAGAAGAGTCGAGAGTTCCTCAAAAGTATATTTATAGTCTATGGCAAGTTTTTTAAAATGTGCTTTGAAGCTTTTAACTCCCGCTTCCCATAGTCCCCCCATATGAGGAGCCGAGGCGGGTATGAAATGCCACGTAAGCATTTGATGAATGTATTTCGTCAAAGTGCTGCTACGAGCCTCGGCTATAAATGCTTTAAACTCTGATCGTAGAGACCGAGACGCTCCGACAAAGTTTATTCCGTTGTCGGAAAAAACCTGTTTTGGACAACCTCGTCTTCCTACAAATCTTGCAAAGGCTGCTAGGAATGATTGTGTACTTAAGTCGGATGTAGCTTCTAAATGTATCGCTTTGGTGGCGAAGCATACAAAGAGGCAGACATATCCCTTTGTCACCCGACAACCTCGTCCGTTGTAAGTTTTAATGTCGAACGGTCCTGTGAAGTCGACTCCAGTATTGGTAAAGGGTCGAGAATATGTAGTACGTTCTTCTGGAAGTACACCCATGAGTTGCGTAAGTGAACGTTTTCTATAAATCGTGCAGATTTTAGAGTTGTGAATTGTCGATTTAATCAGATTCTGAACTCGCGGTATCCAATACTGCGTTCGTATTAGGCGCAGCATAAGCTGATTTTCGCCATGCAGTGACACTTTGTGGACGAATTGGAATATCAGACGAGATAATTTGCTATTATATGGGAGTATGATTGGGTGGCGCTCGTTATAACCTAAATCTAACGATTTGTTAAGTCGACCCCCTATCCTTAAAACATCTCCGCTGTCAATATATGGATTAAGGGGTAAAATTTCACTTTTGGGGCCTATCAATTTTTTCGATTTTAGTAAGGAGTATTCTTGACCATAGTGCTGCTTCTGGCATATAATTATTAAGCGCTGAGTCGTTGCTTTGATTTCATCTGCTGAAATCGAGCAAGATTTTGCTTGAAAAGAAGCTCTGGTGTTTGAGTGAGTTCTTTGATAAAATCTTAATATGTAAGATAAGACTCTCAAAGCTCTTGGTAGATCGGAAAATCTCTCAAGAATATCATAACTAACTTCAACTGCCGTGGTCGTGTGAATTTGTACCCTTTTTTCTTCTAACTCGGTAAGATAATCTTTTTCTTGTGTGGGCCATTTTGAGCTTTCTTCTTGCAACCAAGAAGGACCCTGCCACCACAACGAATTTGTAATTAATTCATGTGCGCTAATGCCTCTACTTGCTAAATCTGATGGATTTGATGCTGAATCAAAATGTAACCAATGTTGATTTCCGACTTTTTCTATAATTTTTGTTACGCGATGGGCCACAAATGTTGACCATGAGCATGGAGGTTTCTTAATCCAGGCTAAAACGATAGTAGAGTCTGTCCATAAATACTTATTGACTTCTCCTAAATTAAGGTTTGTGACTATAGAATCAACTAGATCTGCTAGATCTCGTAGCGAAATAGTTTTCACTGGAGCTACCTTTGATTTGGCGACTAGGAGATTGACATGTATATTATTATTTTTTCTTACACGAAGAAAAATACTAGCAGCATATGCCTTCTCTGAGGCATCACAAAACCCGTGAATTTCTACTCGATCTGTAGGAGAGAAATATACCCAGCGTGGAATGCGAATTTTATTAATTTCGGAATAATCTTCTACAAAACTCTGCCAACGTTCTGACGTCGTTGCAGATACCGCTTCATCCCAATCGGTTCCCTCTAACCAAATTTTTTGCATTAGAATCTTCGCGGTAACCACAAACGGCGCGAGCCATCCTAATGGATCAAAAAGTTTCGCGATCGCTGAAAGTATTGCTCTTTTGGTAAAGCAAACTTCAGATATTAGCGCTTGCGGTGAAATAAAATGTATCAGAATGGGCGTTCCATCTGATGCCTAAAGCTTTAGCGGTGCTGGTATCCTCGAAATCCAGAAAATCTTCATTAAGAAGATGTGATTTGGGTATTCCTTCTAGGAGTTGCTCGTTGTTAGAAGTCCATTTTCTAAGTGGAAATCCAGCCGATTGTAATGCAGCTAATATTTCGTTCTTAGCTCTCATTGCAGATTCGATGGTGTGTCCTCCTGCTAAAACATCATCGACATACATATAATTTCTTAATATGTCGGAAGCAAATGGATATAAATCTTCTAGCGCAGTTAACACCAAAGGTAACCGTTTTCAATTCATACAGACTGATTGGTTCTATTGGGTTTTTTCGAAAAACTATACGCTGGAACTTGGTTTGATTATCGTTTAGTAATATTTGGCAATACATCTTTTCGATGTCGCTATTAAATACGAACTTAAATAATCTCCACCTTAATAATAATATTGTTAGATCACTTTGCAGAATTGGACCTGCGTGGAGAACATCATTGAGACTTATCCCGTTTTTCGTTGGACATGATGCGTTAAATACCACTCGAACTTTAGTGGTTGTACTCTCCTCCTTCCTGACTGCATGATGAGGAAGGAAGTAGTTGTCACAATCATCTCCGGGAACGTGATTTGAGATCCGCTTCATGTGTCCAAGAGTTTCGTATTCTGACAGAACTCTATTGTACTCTTTTTGTAGAGGTGGATCCTTTGTCAGACGCGCTTCAATGCGGAAAAACTGCGAGCAAGCTATCTTCAGTGATGGACTTAAACGTAAGTTATGTGGAAATTCCTTTTTGAATGGTAATGAGACGATATATTTGCCTTCTTTATTTCGTTTAGTTGTTCGTCTGTATAGCTGCTCACAATACTCTTCATCAACGTTGTGGAGTCTTTTCCGAGGAAGATCTTCCAATTCCCAGAACGATGCTAAGCGTTTATCCAAGTTGATTTCGCTGTAAAATGAAACGCATTTGTTGTTTGCGGTAACTGTGTCAGTCCGGCCGGTCAATATCCAACCGAAGACAGTTTCTTGAGCGAGAAGAGTTGCCAGTACATCCTTCCTAATGCCCTCCAGTAATATTTGAGCGTAAATGTCGCCACCGAGTATGAGATCCACTTGCTCGTTTGCATAAAATCGTTTGTCTGCTAGTACCAGACCCGGAAACGCTTGCTTGGCCATAATATCTATTTGGCATAATGGGAGATCTCCGGTTAGTTGCGGTAATACCAACGCGGTGGTATCTATTTTAATTAAAGGGTCGATTGGTGACCGCAGCTGTATATAACACGCCTCTTTGACTTGAGCAGAGACTGTGTTATTGATACTTGACACTTGGGCTTGTATCTTTTTTGAAGGCAGATTAATTCTGCGCTTAAGTATTTCACTAATGAAAGAGCATTCTGAGCCAGAGTCTATTAGGGCGCGCGCTGAAAAATTTGTATTATTGTAAAAAACGTGAACTCGCGCGGTCCCTAGTAGTACTTCTTTGCTCGTATTCGCAAAACATGATTGGACATTTTGTGTTTGTCCTTTGTTTGCATTAACAACATCGCGTCTAGCTTGAGCTTGCGCTGAAGTTGATGCATTGTTATCATTGTAGCTCATTGCTACTTTTGGCTGAACTGCCTGTAAATGTAATAGAGAATTGTGTCTTTGGTGACAAATGTTGCAGTTAAAACGGCTCCTGCACTTTGTCACCGTATGACCCGAAGGTAGGCAGTTCAAGCAGCTCTGAACTTTCTTTATGTAATCGATTCTGTCTTGAATCTTTAATTAGAGAAATTTTTGGCATTCAGATAGCCTGTGATCTGATTCCTTACAAAATTTGCACAGAGCATTAGAAATTGTTGCTTGGTAGGTACCAAGTCTTTTTTGCGGTTCTGGAATTTTATTATTTTGCGGCTTTGCAATTTTTGAATGTTTTGCCGCCCGTATATCGGAAATAGTTTCCAGAGTCTGGAATCTATTAGATAAAAATCTATCCATGTCATCCCATTTCGGTATCTCTGACTTGTCTTGTATGGTTTGCTCCCATAAAGCCAGAGTACTTTCAGGTAACTTAGTAGAGCACAGATAAGTTATTAATGCATCCCAATTGGATACATCAATGCTGTGATACTGTAAAGCTGAAAGGCAATTATTTATACTACGTTGTAATTTATTAAGTGAAGTTCCGCATTAACTTTCTACTGTCTGTATATTAAAAAGAATTTTTATTTGTGAATTCACTAGGATTCGTTTATTTTCGAATCTATCACATAAGTTTCTCCAGGCCGTGTTAAAGCCTTCATTTGTGATTTTGCATTTGCTAACAATTTCTTTGGCTTCCCCTTGTGTTTTCTGATTTAAATAAAACAGCTTTTCCACAGGAGTAATGCCTTTGTTATTTATATAGATGACCGTGAACATATCTCGGAATGTAGGCCATGAGGTATAGTCGCCCTTAAATACGTTTGTATCGCAGGGTGGGAGGTGAATCTTGTGTTCCCTTATCGACATATCCTCGAGTTCTTTGTCAGTCTTTGTTAGCTTCGAATGGAGTTCTGCCATTTTTGACATGCAGCGCAAATACACAGTATATGAACTTTTGTATTTTGCTTTTACTGCTGCTGACTTCGCATCTGCTGCGCTTGAATTTAAAAGTTCTTCATAAGAAACCTTTACTTTTCTCCAAATCGCTTTAAGCTCATCTTGTTGAAGAATCAGGCTATATTTGGTGTGGTCTGTTTCATCTAACACATTATAGTCTGCCTCGAACTCTACTATGGAGTCTGCTAAGCGTATAAATGTATCCATTTTTAAATATATGTATAACCTTTAAAGGTTATTTATTGAAAATTTCTTCTTTTTTTTTTTTTGAAACACCAGATATAATTTGTACACCAAAGTTTGCAATTTAAATATCAGGATAAATTATCTTTATTATTATTTGTATTGTAATAATTTTATGTATATGTATATGTCTATGTATATGTATATGTATTTTCAACACAATTTCTATTGCAGAATTCTCGCCACCCACCTTTGAGGGATACGTGTATACGTGATCTTGATATATATCAACGTTAAGCTGAATATTTTGAAGCTGATAAAAACGATTTAAGTGATTTTGTGGAAGCAGAATTTATTCAAAGTGAAGTGAAACAAACAAAAAGAAAAAATGCCAGTTAATGTGAAAAAAAATCAAGTGCAGTCACAAGTGAGGTTATACAACCTAAGAACTGTATGTTGTTGTTAGTGCCGGTGACTTGAATAATTAAGAACTTTACACGAAAATATTGCAAAATGAAAGAAGAACTCGATGTGAGAAAAAAAGTGAAATTTATTTTGCAGATATGAGAAAGTAAAATGTGTTTTGGTAATTAATTATCAAAAAATAATTGCACTAACAACAAAATTGTGTTTAAATAAGAATGTGACTATCTGTGCACTTGTAATTGTGGAATGTTGGCAAATCACTTTTCACTTCAACAAAATCACTCGCGATCTTTATTGGATTAGCAATCGAGTATTGCTTTTATTTAATTTTTGTTTTATTTTAAATTGCCGCGTATAATACCAAAAAAAATTAATTTTAAAAATATGTAAAAGTGCTGTCAACCATGTACCTTTGATATTGGATGTGTATGTATGTGTCTTTGAAGTCGCTTTTTTGATTTATCCTGATCCAATTGAATAGGGTGAACTATTTTTGTGCTGGTGATGTCTTTGATATTGGATGTGTATGTATGTGTCTTTGAAGTCGCTTATTCGATTTATCCTGATCCAATTAAATAGGATGAACTATTTTTGTGCTGGTGACTTCTGAGCAAGATTTTGCTTGTGGACTGTATAAATGGTACGCTTTAGGTCGAAGAAGGACCATGAAAACCCGTGAAGTATATAATATGATATATACTCCAGTGGTTTTGCTCGCGTAAATTTAAGGAAATTAAAAAAAAGGAAATGAATTAGTTTTTCTGAATGGGATTTATTTATAATTTTTAAAAAAACAATTTAGTTATTCATATATTATAATAGATAAATTAAGTATAAATAAATTTTACCTCAAAATTGCGGTGTGGCGGCGGAACGTCTTTATCCTTGGCGGGTTGAGATGACAAGAAGAAGGTGAAAAAGCGAGAAAGTTCCACTAACCCTCAAATCGGTTAGTTATTTCCGTTTTGAAAGGGGAAATGCAACAATAAAAGCACTACCAGGAAAGTGCGGTTTTTTATATGAACATGGTAGTGCATATGTGCATGTGTGAGTGTCTAACACAATTTGTGTACAATTGATGGAGAAATGCAACAAAGGGAAAATGCAACAATAAAAGCACTACCAGGAAAGTGCGGTTTTTTATATGAACATGGTAGTGCATGTGTGCATGTATGAGTGTGTAACACAATTTGTGTACAACACGGAGCATTTAGATTAGGGTGGTGTGTTAGAAGGTGGGATTTAGCCCGAAGGTCTAAACACAAGTCGTTACAAAAAAAATTTAGTACAAAGAAAGGAAGAAAATTATTTGTATGTATGTTATCCAACACTATACGCTTTGACATTTTGACGTATAGTAATTACGGCCGATACTCCTTTCGGATCCGGAATTCAATTTGGTAAGTTGTAAATTTTTTATATGCAATTTTATTAATGTGACTTTATCTTTCAGATTCTTATTTACATCACATTTAGCAGGGTTATAGTGCCACACTATAAGCGTCAGGATTATAGTGCCTGCGGAATGACCAAAGTGACGTTAGTCGTAGGAAAGCAAAATTTGTGGGCGGCAGCGCGTGAGTTACATACTCTCTTACCCCTAAGAGTATGTCCAGTAAATCATAAATGTAAAACTCTCATTCTCTTTATGTTACCATATCGTCATGTTAATCGTTAGTTAATAAGTTCACACATATATATGTACGTATACTAAGAGAACTTCCGTTTCTTTTAACATATTTGAATATTAGCTTACATAACTATTTTTTAGCTCTTAAGTTTTAGTTTTCTGTAAGACATACCTGTAAAACGAGTTCAAGAGAAAAATAAACGAAATTAGGAAAATTTTTGTGTTTAATCATTTCTGATTTTAATAAATTGTGATAAAGGCGATTAGTAATTAATCGAATATAATCATATACTTTTAAAAGTATACCTTGTACGGAATATGTAAATCGTATTTCCGTAAGCGGCGCAGTCGAAAAAAAAAACAGACATTTTCAGACATTGAAAATAATACCGTTCGCTCCGTTATAAAGCACAATAAATATGGGTTTATGAACAAAAAGCGACAAAGTGTGTTCGACCAAAATAGAGAATTAGTAAAAATGGAAAAAATGGTGGAGGAATTAAATCAAAAGCTAGCCGCAATGGAACTAACTATGAACCAACAAAAAATTGTAATTTCGCAACAACAACAACAAATAGATATGCACAGCCAACAAGGAGTGCAAACTCAATTTCTTCAATTAAGTGCTAAAGACGTTTTACAACAATTTCGTCATATTAGACCGTTAGATGGCACACAACCAGTATGTTCTTTTTTCAAGTCCGTTGAAAATGTACTACAGCTTTGTGGAAATCATATGGATTTGACACGGTTTGGAATCCAAATTATAAGAAACGAAAAAATTATGGGTGATGCTGGCAGGAGTATACAAGAGTTAGAAGATGACGCTGATTGGAACTTTATCAAAGCGCACTTGAAGCAGCATTTCAGACCACGACGAACATATGGAGAAATTTTCAACAGTTGCAGAATTGTAAAAGTAAGCACATTACGAGAGTTATTTTGTTTTTTTGAAAGGGTTAAATTTGACCTAAATGAACTATACGAGTTTGATGGTAAGAAGTCAACACTTTATTCCCCTCAAAGTATTAATAGAGATTTAGTTGATATTTTACTCGAAAAAATTGATGCCCCTATTAGAGCACATATTATAGAGAACAGTAATTTGAATGAGGTTATTGTACGGTACACAAATTTAAAACTGCTGGACGATACCAGATGTATAGATTTTAGGCATAGAAGGCAACAAACAAAAATTAAAAACAATTCAATTTTAAATCAGCAGTTTGAAGAAAATGTTAACCAATCTTTTAAAAATAATAATAATATGTATACATTTCCTGTAAATAAGAGTGAATTACAAAAACGTGATGCTCAAGTAAGAAGCTATCAATATAAGCAACAAGATAGTTCAGCACAACACCATAAAAATACCAGTAAATTATATGATAAGAGGAATTCTTCGCGGTTTAGGAATAAGGACTATTCAACCATTAATAACAATAATCGTAGTAATGGGGTTGAACCCATGGATATTACTAATATAGAGGCTGTAAATTTTCGCGATGGCCCCGATACTCAAATTTACCCATAATATCAATAACAATACAAAGTGAAAAAATTAATTGTTTGATTGACAGTGGTTCCACGACTAGTCTTATAGGGCCAAACACCTTAAGTCAGTTTTCTATTGAGAATCTTGAGGAAGCATTATATTTTAGAACTATTAACGGTGTCAATCAAATAAAAAATAAATTAACCACTCCCTCTCCTAAAGAATTTAACCTGTATGGCACTATTTCTTGGAAAGTTGCTAACTTAAATAATAATAATTATAACGCCATTATTGGGCAAAACGTTCTAAGGCCGCTAAGAGCCAAAATTGATTTCGCAAACGATTTTATAGAAATAAATAGCAATAAATTGTTTTTTCATGAATATCCTTTTGATATACACAGTATTTGTACGTTAAAACCAGTACATTCCGACATACTTACCAAATTAAATTTGGATCACCTTAGCAGTGAAGAGCACGAAAGTTCGAAAAATTATTATTGATGTATGAAGACTTATTTTACAAAGAAGGAGAGAGCCTAACGGCTACTCATTGTATCCAGCACGAAATAGTTACGCAAACCAACAATCCCATCTACTCGAAAATTTATCGGTATCCCAAAGTTCACGAAGAAGAGATAAGTCGCCAAATAAACGATATGCTTAAGCAAAATATCATAGCACCATCTTCGTCCCCATATAATAGTCCTTTGTGGATTGTGCCCAAGAAAGAGAATAAAACGGGTTCGAGAGAATGGCGAATTGTTATCGATTATCAGAAGCTGAACGAAAATACAGTTGCCGATAAGTTTCCAATTCCTAATATAGACGGTATATTAGAAAAATTGGGAAGAGCAATATACTTCACTACACTGGACCTCGAGAAAGGCTTCCATCAAATTGTAGTGAAGCCCGAAGACAGGAAAAAGACTGCGTTTTCTACCCCTCATGGACACTTTGAGTTCATCAGAATGCCATTTGGGCTTAAAAACGCCCCATCAACCTTCCAAAGGTTAATGAATGTAGTTCTCCAAAAATACATAAATAAAATATGTGTGGTCTACCTAGACGATATTTTGATTTTTAGTACCTCTTTGGAGGAACATGTAACAAACTTGAAACTAACATTTGAATCACTAAGGAAAGCCGGTCTTAAGATACAGTTAAATAAATGTAATTTTTTATCTAAAGAGACAGAGTATTTAGGCCATGTCCTAACTCCTGAAGGAGTGAAACCTAATGGCAACAAAATTGATGTAATTCGAAACCTAAAATTACCAACTACTGAAAAACAGATTAGGTCATTTTTAGGTATTACTGGTTATTACCGTAAATTTGTAAAGGATTACGCGAAAGTAGCGTATCCAATGATTTATTACCTGAAGAAGGGCAGAAAAATTAACACTAATGATCCAAATTATGTCTCAGCGTTTGAGAAATTGAAAGTTTTAATAACAGACCATCCTATTTTACGGTACCCCAATTTTAACAAAAGGTTTAAAGTAACTACCGATGCAAGTAACTTTGCTCTTGGGGCGGTTTTATCCCAAGATCGCCACCCTGTGTGCTTTGCGTCGAGGACACTCAATGACCATGAAAAAAATTATTCGACGGTCGAGAAAGAGTTACTTAGTATAGTTTGGGCGGTTCAGTATTTTAGGCCGTATGTTTTCGGCAAAGAATTTGATTTGCAAACAGATCATCAACCGCTTAAGTGGTTACAAGTGAAGTATAGGGGTAAGGATATTAATCCACGTCTTCAAAGGTGGCTAGTCCAATTAGGAGAATACGACGCGAAAATCGAATATATTCAGGGAAAAGATAATAAAATTGCCGATTTTCTCAGTCGAATAAATTCCACCATCAACGAAATTAATATGCTTAATGAAGAAAATGACAATTTTTCAACCATGGCAACCATACATTCCCAAGAGCAAGATCATAATGACCACTTCCCTATATTAGACACAGTTGTGAATCGCTTTAAAACACAAATTATTTTATTAAAACAAAAATCAATCGAAAGGGAGTACATACTCGGAAATAAGCGAATATATATTCAGGAAAGTGATATCCCTGACTTTATATCCGACATAGTTAGGCGAAGCATGCTATCAGGTAAAGTTGGAATATATTGCGAGCTGAGTGATTCAGTTTACAATACCGTCCAGTTAAAGCTAATCGAATTATTTGAAAGCAGTAAAAGTGCAAAATTTGTCAAATGTTCATACATGGCCAAAGATGTAAAAACTGAAGAAGAAGCCATAAAGCATATATCAATTTTTCATACTAAAGAATCTGGCCATTCGGGCATAATCCCTAATTACGAAAATTTAAAGCGAAAAATCTATTACCCAAACTTAAAGAATATTATCAGTAAAGTAATAAATAATTGCGATGTTTGTTCAGCATCAAAATATGACCGAAATCCCATAAGGAAAAAATTTCATATCACGGAAACGCCTTCTGATAAAAGAGAAATAGTTCACATAGACACCTACGTTAATTCCAAACATTCGTTCATTATTTTCCTTGATAAATTTTCAAAGCATGCTGTAGCTTTTTTCCTTGAAGACAGAAATAGTCTTACTCTTGTAGAAAAAATAAGATTGTACATCTCGGCCTTTGGTAAAGTGAAAAAAATTGTTTGCGATAACGAATTCAACTCTATTAACGTGAAAGAATTTTGTAAAGAAGAAAATATAGAATTACATTTATCAAAGCCAAACAGTCATACAGGTAATTCTGATGTGGAAAGGCTTAACAACACGTTAACTGAGAGAATCAGAGCTTTAAATTTGGAAAAAAAGATGCCAATAAAAGACCAAGTAAGTAAAGCGATAGAGCTTTACAACAACACTTTCCATTCAACAATTGAAAATACGCCGAACAATGTCCACAACAACAAAGTGGACACGAAAAAAGTAAAGGAAAAAACGGAACTCAAAAAATTAAAGAAAATATCCAAAGCAAACGAGAAAAGAGAGGAGTATGTAGAGAATAGAAGTGAGGGGTTTGTCAAAAATTATTTAAATGTTCGACACAAAGAACAACCCAAATTTAGAAAAATGAAATTAACGAATGTTCACGAATCAAACATCAAACAGCCCTTTAAACGAAGTGCAAGTCGATAAATGAAAAGTCTTTCAATAAATTTTCTTTTACATATTATTTAAAAAAAAAAAAAAAAAAAAAAAAAAATTCAACTTTTTATTTCTTCCGCGGTAAACATATGTACTACTGGTATAAATATTGAATTGCTATATTTTATTTATTTATTTAAAGTATCTCATATTTGTCTAATTTGTCACAAATCATTATATACTAAGTACATACATATTCATATTCATACATGCCTTTTTGCCTTAAATATATATGCCTGTGGTATATTAAAACTGCATAGAGTTATTTGAAATCATTCATATAACTACATATAAGTATACATACATAAATACAAAAAGTAAAACAGAGAAAAGTAAAAATATTAAACATAATACAACGCCAATGTAAAAATAAAATCCCGGAGTATTTTTAGATCAAGGGGGGGGGAGGAGTTACATACTCTCTTACCCCTAAGAGTATGTCCAGTAAATCATAAATGTAAAACTCTCATTCTCTTTATGTTACCATATCGTCATGTTAATCGTTAGTTAATAAGTTCACACATATATATGTACGTATACTAAGAGAACTTCCGTTTCTTTTAACATATTTGAATATTAGCTTACATAACTATTTTTTAGCTCTTAAGTTTTAGTTTTCTGTAAGACATACCTGTAAAACGAGTTCAAGAGAAAAATAAACGAAATTAGGAAAATTTTTGTGTTTAATCATTTCTGATTTTAATAAATTGTGATAAAGGCGATTAGTAATTAATCGAATATAATCATATACTTTTAAAAGTATACCTTGTACGGAATATGTAAATCGTATTTCCGTAAGTCGTGCGCTCCAAGTGCTGAAAGCACAAGCTACAACGAGTTGAATGAAGACCTTAACAATAGCATGGAAGAAAGTGATAACATATTGGTACATGAGATCGGCATACAACGCAGCAGGATGGTAAACTTTAAAGTTCTTTAGTCAAGGCAAAAATGCACCAATGACCAGTACGAGTATGAGTGCGAATGCAGTAAGTAGCGACATGACAGCGGCGCAGGACGAGAATGGCGAATATGCACCAATACTGAAAGTGCCACGTGCACAATCTCGTGATCAGAGTGGTTCGCATAAAATGGACTCGGCTATTTTGAAGCGCCAAAAGTTACCGATGAAGATGACGTACTACTAGTGTAATAGAGGTAAGTGATAATTATGTGACTACAAATTGCAGTGAATTTTTCAATGCATTCCATCCGTTAACAAATTTTAATACTTCTAAAACGCGAAAAACAACACCAATTGCGCAAATGGATATGTGATAATGGGATTATTCCTAAAAAATTGTTGATCTCAGATATCGTGGTTTTCTGTAATTAAATGTGACCAAGTTTTTACACAATTTATGTACTCAGTTGGATTGGTGAACGTGTCAGTTGTGTTGAAAGCAGCATTTAAAAACTGCCAATCTCTGTTCGGGTAATGGAGGGCAAACTCCTAAATTCTTTCCAAGTGCATGAAATAAATATCTTTTATAAATATACCTTCTGTATTGAAATTTGCAAATAATTGACTATTTCCAAAGCGTTTGTAGCAACAAATTCCGACCGGAAAATATTCAATATGGAAATCAATAGTGGTGCATTATTCTTTTTATTTCCTTGAATTCGTCTATTACTTCTTCTGCATAAAGATTGCCTTTGCGTACAAGTGCGGATAGCAGGTAATCTAAAGCTGGGCCATACAATGCCCAATATTCTTTAATATTAAGCCGTTGTCTATTCAGTTCAGAACGAACAGCGCCGCTAAAAACCGTGTCGTAGACCTTTAAAAAGTCCTTGAAATTTCTTTAATTAATTTTAATTTTTCTCTAATGCATTTCTTATTATTATAATATTATAATATTAAAAGTATTGTTTTGTTATTGGATGTCAAAAAGTGAATCATTATTTCTTTATTCAAATTCTTTCTTTTATACAATTTTTTGGTTATATACATTCTTATTTACTATATTACATTTAACACTATATATTAAGTATATGTAGATATATAAACGCATTATGTATATATGTAAGCGCATTCGAATTCAATTGGTCGCTCACACATATACATATATAATAAGTGTGTAAAAATGCATTCTCAGCATAAACACTTCAAGTGGAATTATTATTGCTGCGTTTGATTATTTGTTTATATTATTATATATCTACATTGTTAAAAAGTGTGGGAAAAGAATTTATTCAAAAGCAATTACATAATTAGTGCTTGATATATTACACCTCCTTTCCCAAAAAGAATCGTTTATACGTTTCTAATAAATGAATAAGCGATTCTATTTCATTTAATGACTTATATTTTATTGCTCTATATTTTTTTTTTTATATTTGGTAATTACTTATGTTACAAAGTTGTGGTTTTGTTTATATTTATTTTTGTTTTTAAGTGCTCAAATTTTATTTGTTTGTTTGTAAATGTAAATAAAGAATTTATTGTAAAATTTTATGAATAAATGCAATGAACATTTTCGTCTTTATGAGTTTCATATTTGTATACAATTTAAAATTTTACTTTATATTTTTATGAGTTAAACAATAATGATAAAGAGAAATGACATTATTCCAATAGCTTTAGCCTATTCTTATGTATTACAATTTTCTTATTTTTACTATTTTGTTCTATGTTTCCTAATTTATAATTGTAATTCTTATCAATATGTTTTATATTATATGGAATTAAAGTGTAATTATTATTTCTATCTATATTTTCTATCTTATAGGGCCCTTTATATCTACTTTCTAACTTATGACCTGCTTCATTTTTAACTAATACTAAATCTCCTATGTTTATTTCCTTATACTGAACATTTCTATCATAGTTAATTTTTTGTTTTTGTTTAGATTCCTGTACTAATTTCCTAGCTTTTTGTTGTGCTAATTGTAACCTATACTTAATTTCCTTATCATAAGCCTCATGATTATATACTGGGCTAATTACATTTTCTTTTAAAAATTCGTAAGTCAGAGGTGTCTTTCCAAAAACTAGTTCAAAAGGACAATAGCCATGAACTGTTGAAGGTGTTGTATTGTAACAATACGAAAAATATTTAAGGTATTCATCCCAATCATCTTTGTCAATGGATATGTAGGAACGCACATATTCATTGAATGTTCTATGGTTGCGTTCAACAGTACCTAAAGTTTGATGGTGGTAGGGTGTTGAGGTTTTATGCTCTATTTTTAAGAGCTTACATAATTCCTCAAGTAAACTATTTTTGTATTCTGTTCCCATATCCGTTATAATTGTTTTCATACAACCATAAATCAAAATGAAATGTTCGAATACAGCCTTAGCAACTGCTACAGCATGTTTGCTTTGGACAGGCACTGTAACCAAATATTTGGTTAGGTCACATATAATAGTGACCGCATATTCATTTCCATGTATTGATTTTGGTAATGGTCCTATTGTGTCAATTTGTACTATATCAAAAGCTTTTGGTGGTGTTTCCGTGATAGTCATTCGTTCTTTCAGGTGTTTATTGATTTTATTTTTATTGCAGTGGATGCAATTTTTTATATATTTTCTTATGTCATTTTTCATATTATTCCAGTAATATTTTTGTATTATTTTGCTTGACGTACGATTTATTCCTGGGTGGCCACCAAAAACAGGATCGTCGTGGTATTTATGAAGAATTTCTTTAATTTCTTTGTTATTTGTCACATGCATAACCTCCGGAGTTAATACTATAATTAAATTTTTGAGAACTTTGGTACCAATTTCTTTAAATGTGTCTACCCGGGTATAATTATTCTTAAACAATTTGTCTCCTAAAGACAACTGTATTTTTCCGATTCCCAAATTGCCGGCTTCTTCCATAAGCTTGGCAAAGAATTGACCTAAGTCAATCTTCGCCTCAACAATTAGGTTTTTTATATTAATTTTGCTACAAATTTTCTTTCCCTTTTTTAAACATAATTTTGGAGGATCGAAAACGAGCTGGACTAGTCTTTTTACTTCACATTTATTTAGCGCTTCATATATTATTGGGTTCTCTTTGTGACTTTTTATTTCTTCATTTTTGTTACTGGAATTTTTATTATTATAGTTTTTATTAGTTTCCGATCTAGTCGTAACTTTTAGTATTTTACACGCTTCTACAGATATTTCCTTTAGATCTTTGATATCTATGCGTGATAATGCGTCTGCTACATAATTCTGTTCTCCTGCTATATACTCCACCTCAAAATCATATTCTTCCAAATCCAATCTGATTCTAGTTAACTTTGATGAAGGGTTTTTCATCGAAAATAGAAATGTTAAAGGTTTATGGTCTGTCTTAACCAAGAATTTTCTGCCAAAAACGTATGGTCTAAAATATGTTATGGCCCAATGAATGGCCGCCAATTCTTTCTCAATTGTTGCTTTATTAACTTCACCTTTTGTGAACGATCTAGATGCATAGGCAATTGGTAATTGCTTTCCTTCATACTCTTGACTCAAAACTGCCCCACAAGCATAACCGCTAGCATCTGTTGTTATGCAAAATTGTTTACCGAAATCAGGATATTGTAGAATATTAGGACTTATTAATGCAGCCTTCAAATATTCAAAGGATTTTTCACAATCTTTTGTCCAATCGAAAACTACATTTTTCTTACAAAGTCTTGTTAATATTCTAGAGTACTCTGCAAAATTTGGAATGAATCTTCTATAATAATTGCAAAATGCGACGAATCTTTTTGCTTCATCTGCATTTTTAGGGATTGGGTAATTTTTGACAATTTCGAACTTACTGGGGTCTGGTAAAATTCCTTTACTTGTACATTTATGACCAAGGTATGTTACTTCCTGGCTGAAAAATAAGCATTTATCCGGGTGTAATTTTAAATTATACTTCCTACAAGTTTCGAATACATCCCGTAAGTTTTTAATCATATGCTTTTCAGAGCATCCCAATACGACCAAATCGTCCATGTACAAAAATGCTTGTGAAGGCTTTAAGCCTGCAAATGCTAATGTCATCATTCTTTGGAATGAGTTTGGGGCTACTTTAAGACCATACGGCAATCTTTTGAAACGATAAGTACCATTATCTGCTGTAAAGGATGTGATATCCCTTGACTCTGGGCTTAGTTCTATTTGGTGAAAGCCGGACATTAAATCTAAGCATGAAAAATATTTAGCTCTTCCTAATTGATCTAGTATGTCATCAATTCTTGGCAATGGAAATTTATCTGCAGTTAGTTTTTTATTTACTTGTCTGTAGTCGACAACCATTCTCCATCTTTTTTCTTGGTGATTTGGGAGTGATTTTTTGGGTACTAATAAAATTGGACTATTAAATTCTGATATTGAAGGTTCTATTATGTCGTCTTTAATTAATTTATTTACTTGTTTATTTATTTCGCTCTTGTGGGCTTCTGGTATTCTGTAGTTTTTTACGTAATCAGGGTTATTGTCTTTCATATGAAGTTTTTGTTTGTAAAAATTATTAGTGGTAATTGGTTCTGTTTCTAATGAGAAAATGTCTAGGAATTCTGCACATAGTGCATTAAGTGATTTATTTGCAAAGTGTGGAAAATTTTTATTTAATCTTTCTAATTTTTCTTTATTGTTAGCCTCTTTTTCAAATCTATTATTATTTATTATTGTATAATCGCTCAAATTTTCTGTGCGTATATTGAAGTCTTTGAGTACTGTATTTTTATCGGTTGTATTTATAATTCTAACAAGTGTTTCGTTTGAATTTGCTAAGGTGTTTGCAATAAAGATGCCTTCAGATAATTATTGTTGTGGAATTAGTAGTTCAGAATTGTGATTTTTAATGTGGATTTGTCGGACTACTTCCGATCTTGCTGGAATTGATATACTGTTTATTGTTGGGTTATTAGTCATTTGAATTATTATATTTTCTGGGTAATCATATGGTCTTAATATTAGGGTGTCCCCTTCTTTTTGGTAATCTAAAATGCAATTATATTTTTTAATAAAATCCAAACCTAATATTCCATCGCATGGAATTGGAAAATTGTCCTCTACTACATGAAATTTGTGTTTAATCAATAGGTAATCGTCTTTTAAATCTGCTTTAACCGTACCAATAGTGCTTGTAATGCCTTCACCAATTCCTTTTAAATCAGTTTTTTGTGAATTATTAATTGTGACATGACTGTCAATTTGACCCTTTTTTATAATTGAAATATCTGCTCCTGTGTCGATCAGTAGGGTTGTGATAGAATCATTCAGAGTTGTCCTGGAAGATATGTAGCTATTGAGGTGTAAATTGAAAACATATAATTTTTTATTTAATGAGGTGGAGTTTGTTGGTTTTCCTGTTGGGTAACATTTCTTACATTTCTGGTGTTATTACGGTTATAACCTCGTGATCCAAAGCTTCTACCAGATCTTTGGTTATTTATTCGGTTATTATTATTGTTGTTGCCATAATTGTTAAATGTACGCCTCTGATTTCCTCTATAATTATTATTTTGATAATTTCTGCGGAAGATACCTTGAAAGTAATTTTGTTGGCGTATATGCAAGAGTGAATTTGGGTTGCCAGTTATTTCTGTGCAACTGTTGGTAAATTTTGATATTGCTTCGTTCATTGAAGTGAACGTTCCCGCTTGCATAATTGTTTTTACTTTATCGTTGGAACAATTTTTACACATAGCCTTTACAGCTGATTGTGTAGCATACTTGTTTGCTAACTCTGGTGTTAGTCCGTCAGATATGTATGCTCCTTCCAATGATTTTGTGAGCTTTTCAATCTTAGCAGTGTATTGATTTGCTGTTTTACTGCGTTGTTGGATGTTCAGGAGTTTTGCTGTCAAAACTTCCACTGATTCACCCTTAATATTTGACTTTAATCTTTGTTTAATTTCCTGAATGGAAGATTCAGTGCTTATAATATTTCTAGCTGTCCCCCTGAGTTTAGTCTTTATCATAGATACTGCGATGGCCTCATGACTATCCTTGATTTGCTCCAGATTTGGGCATCCAGAAAACTGGATAGATTTTCAGATTTTCCATCGAAATCTGGTAAGATCGATGATGCAGTTTTAATAAATTCTACGTTTGTCAATGGCATTTTGTCGCTTTCTGTTTGCGAATTTTTATCAATAATTTCAATGTTTAAAGCAGACAGAAAAATTTATTTCAATTTCTTTTTCAAATGTATTTGGGACCAATGCCTCGATGTTATATCTACCTAGTGAGGATACTAATTTGTCCCTGACACTGGAAAAATATTGTTGTGCTTCTAGTTGATGATTGGCAGTTAATTTTATGTAGACTCCTTGTATAGTCTTTCCTATGTTATTTAATGACTGTAATATTGTGTTGAGATGCTTTAACACAGTTACTCGTTGTATGGTTGTATTCTTCTTAATACACTTATAAGATTTTTCTGCCAAAGTCTTCTCTTCCACCAGTGTATTCAGAATGGTTTCCCATTTGTCCATTGGGGTATATATTTTTCCCTTGGGTTTAGACTTTGTCTAGACCATCTGCTCGGCTCATGTATTTTTTCTTTAAAAATTTGTTGTGAGACGAATATAATTTGAGTAATAAATTGAGACAAGTGCAAATTGTTAATATTATTAACAAGATTTTAATAAAATTTAGTGTCTCAGTGTGGTCAACTATTTGGATTGAATTAATTACATTAGCATTAGGCTTTTCCAATTTGGATTCTTGGCCTCCCATTGTAAAAAATAATTTTTTTTTTTTTTTCAATGCAAAAATTTATAAATTTTTATTTTTATTTTATTATATTTCTTTATTTATTAACAAGCCTATGCTTAAAAGTAATTATTCTTTTATCTATAGCTCCGATAGATTATATTTTATCAAGGTTCTCCTAGTTTCTTCTATCAAGGTTGTAGGATACCTAACGTCTTCAAGGGTTGGTTCCCTAGTCATACCTATGTGCTCCCACCATTTTTTCAACCATACTAAATATTCTTTTTCTTCCTTGCTGTAATCTTTTAAGTTTCTTAATTTCCTGAGTTCCTCAAGTGTGTTTTCAAAATCTAAATTATCAATGGCACTGTTGATAGCCTTGTAATCGAGGTCATCGGGCAATGCGCTATCTTCTTTAATCTGTCTATCTATGTTCATGTTAAAAATTGTATTCTTTATCGGAGAGAGAGAAAAAAAATTATTTTAAACAGCAGGAATGTAATTCTTGCTCGTCAATAGGCTGCCGTTAGGCTGGCCAGAAGTTTTTATCTAATTATAATAATATATTTATATATGGTTTAGTAAGTATATATATGCTTAACACAACTTATTGATAATAGAGCACTTAATAAAATTTACAAATAACTATTGGCTTTCAATATCAATTTTGAGGAAATATCAATTTTAGTACAAAAGAAATGTTTTTAAGTGTGATGAGTGGTTGAGTGAGTTTCACTGCTTCACTATAAACTGTATTTATGTATGTAGATAACTCCAAACACAATAACGACTTCTAGCTGCTGATAGATTTATGATCCTTGCGCACATTTTTATGTTGTTTTTCAGATGTTTGAATTGTCCAGTTGAAGATAATTTCGCTTGCTGCTTGTCCAGTGACTGGAACACAGTACCTTGTTGATTATTTATGCTTTTTACTGCTGCTGCTATTTTCCGCTGTGATTATGATAAACTCACTTTCCGCTGTGATTATGAATAGACTTTTTCTCACTTTTGCGATAACTGCTGCTGCTATTTTCCGCTGTGATTATGATAAACTCACTTGCTTTTTTGTTAATATTTTTATTTTTATTCTTGATTTTCCGACTTATACTCTGAAAATTTTTTTTTATTCAAGAGTTTGCCTTATATAGCATTCGGCTGTCCTTCCATATAACTTTCGGCTGATTAGCCAGTTTTGTTATTGGGAATTCGCCATTTAGCTTTTCGGCTGTCGGTATTTTTAATTTCAAGAATTTGGCAGGATCGCCATATAATATTATAATATTAAAAGTATTGTTTTGTTTTGAATGTCAAAAAGTGAATGATGATTTCTTTATTCAAATTCTTTCTTTTATACAATTTTTTGGTTATATACATTCTTATTTACTATATTACATTTAACGCTATATATTAAGTATATGTAGATATATAAACGCATTATGTATATATGTAAGCGCATTCGAATTCAATTGGTCGCTCACACATATACATATATAATAAGTGTGTAAAAATGCATTCTCAGCATAAACACTTCAAGTGGAATTATTATTGCTGCGTTTGATTATTTGTTTATATTATTATATATCTACATTGTTAAAAAGTATGGGAAAAGAATTTATTCAAAAGCAATTACATAATTAGTGCTTGATATATTACATTATTATTCACAGCTAAACTGCTAAAACTGCTTTGATTATCTTTGGAAGATTGTTTTGTGCCTTTGCTTTCCACAACGGTCACTGCATGAATCTTTAATGGAAGTTCGTAGCCCCGGCAGCTTTGTAAGTGGGTTTTAGATACTTCAAAGTGCGAGGAATACATTTAAAGGTGGGGGTTATTTCTTTAAGAGCTTCACTATTATTATTGAATATATCTTTCTTGAAGAAGCTGAGCGGGGTGTATACCTTTATGTTAAAGGCGCTTAGAGTTATACAACCAAAAAGTATTCAAACGTTACGATACAGAATTGGGTGTATACACTTGTTTTAAATGGAATCCTACACTACTTCGATGCCAATGAAGTGCATTTCCACCTACCATCATATCCATATGTATTATAATTTATAAATATTTTTACATGCCTATGTTTCAAAATATATGGTTATGTTGATGGATTTTTTATTACTCACGAGTAGTAGCGAAGCTTCAATTCATCAGCTATCTACGTTTAAGCGCGGAGAGGAATACAGAATCACATCGTTTATACTTTTCTGTGACAAAATTTTACGATCCTGTAAAAAATTTAATTAAAATATATTTTATGCGTTTTTAAATGTATTATCTGATAAGACATCTGATATGAGAGGAAGTGGAATCACCTACGTGTATTACTTTAAGCAAAGTGGAATCAAACGTTACTAAACAGGAGTAGAATCCATCGTTGCTTTTAGATCGCTTTAGATGTGGATGTGGGCTCGTTGGAAGTGGAATCCTTCTAACAGTTAGGGGTGAGTGTTGATTCTCTGTTAGGTGGTAATAAAACCAACTTCACTATGAGCCGGGAGATTTGTCCTTTTTCAGTAAAGATATCCACGACTCGTATGCGGTTGTCCGATCCTGATTCTAGGTTTACGGCTCGGCCTAGTCTCCATTCATTTGGTGGCAAATTATCTTCTTTTATAACAACGAGGTCTCCATTCTTTAAGTTGGATTGTGGAAATTTCCATTTCTATAGCAAGTTTTTTGAAATGTGCTTTGAAGCTTTTGACTCCCGAGAATGAAATGCCACGTAAGCATTTGATGGATGTATTTCGTCAAAAAGCTACTACGGGCCTCGGCTACAAATGCTTTAAACTCCGATCGTAGAGACCGAGACGCTCCGACAAAGTTTGTTCCGTTATCGGAATAAACCTTTTTTCGACAACCTCATCTTGCTACAAATCTGGCATAGGCTGCTAGGAATGATTACGTAATTAAGTCTGATGTGGCTTCTAAATGTATCGCTTTGGTGGCAAAACATACAAAGCGACATTATCCCTTTGTCACCCGACAACCTCCCCCATTGTAAGTTTTAATGTCGAACGGTCCTGTGAAATCGACTCCAGTATTGGTAAACGGTCGAGAATATGTAGTACGTTCTTCTGGAAGTATACCCATAAGCTGCGTAAGTAAACGTTTTCTTTAAATAGTGAAGATTTACGGTTGTGAATTGTCGATTTAATCAGATTCTGAACTCGCGGTATCCAATACAGCGTTCGTATTAGGCTCATCATAAGCTGATTTTCGCCATGCAGTGACATTTTGTGGACGAATTGGACTATAAGAAGAGATAATTTGCTTTTATATGGGAGTATGATTGGGTCGCGCTCGTTATGAGCTAGATCTAGCAATTTGTTAAGTCGATTTCATCGAGCAAGATTTCACTTGAAAAGAAGCTCTAGTGTTTGGATGAGTTCTTTGGTTAAATCTTAATATGTATGATAAGAAAGACTCTTAAAGCTCTCGATAGATCGAAAAATCTCGGCTAGATAATCCTTTTCTTGTGTGGGCCATTTTGAGCTTTCTTCTTACAACCAAGAAGGACCCTGTCACCACAACGAATTTGTAATTAATTCATGTGCGACAATGCCTCTATTTGCTAAATCTGATGGATTTGATGCTGAGTCAACATGTAGCCAATATTGATTTCCGACTTTTTCTACGATTTTTGTTACTCGATGGGCCACAAATGTTGACCCTGAGCAGGGAGGTTTCCTAATCCACGCAAAACAATAGTAGAGTCTGTCCATAAATATCTATTGACTTCTCCTAAATTAAGGTTTTTAACTATTGAATCAACTAGATCTGCTAACAATACAGCTCCGCATAATTCTAGTCTTGGTAGCGAAATAGTTTTCACTTTTGCTGCTTATGACTTGGTAACTAGGAGATTGACGTGTATCTTATTATCTTTTCTTACACGAAGGAATATACTAGCAGCGTATGCCTTCTCTGAGGCATCACAAAACCCACGAAGTTCTACTCGATCTGTATTAGAGAAATATACCCAGCATGGAATGCAAATCTTGTTAATTTCAGAATAATCTTCTAGAAAACTCTGCCAACGGTCTGACGTCTTAACAGTTACCCCTTCGTCCCAACCTATTCCCTTTAACCAAATTTGTTGCATTAGAATTTTTGCGGTAACCAGAAACGGCGCTAGCCATCCTAATGGATTAAAAAGTTTCGCAAAGCTGCAAGTATTGCTCAGATACTAGCGCACTTGCGTTAAATAAAATGTATCAGAATGGGCGTTCCATCTGATGCCCAATGCTTTAGCCGTGCTGGTATCCTCGAAATCCTTAAGTCTTCGTTAAGAAGATGTGATTTTGGTATTCCCTCTAGGAGTTGCTCGTGGTTAGAGGTCCATTTTCTAAGTGGAAATCCAGCCGATTGTAATGCATTGTTAGCTCTCATTGCAGATTCGATGCTGCGTCCTCCTGCTAAAACATCGTCAACATACATATAATTTCGGAAGCAAGATTGTATAAATCTTCTACATCATCTGCCAGTTAAAATAGAGTTCTGATCGCTAAGTAAGGTGCGCAGTTAACACCAAAGGTAACCGTTTTCAATTCATACTGCCTGATTGGTTCGCTTGGGATTTTTCGAAAAACTGTACGGTGGAACTTGGTTTGATCAGCGTTTCGTAATATCTGGCGATACATATTTTCGATGTCGCTATTAAATACGAAATTAAATAATCTCCACCTTAGTAATAAAATTGTTAAATCTTTTTGCAGAATTGGTGCTGCATGGAAAACATCATTAAGACTTATTCCGTTTTTGGTTGGACATGATGCATTAAATACCACTCGAACTTTAGTGGTTTATGAGGCAGGAAGTAGTTGTCACATTCATCTCCTGGAACGTGATTTCTGATCCCCTTCATATGCCCAAGAGATTCGTACTCTTCTTGTATAGGCGGATCCTTTGTCAGACGCATTTCAATACGGAAAAACTGCGAGCAAGCTATATTCACTGATGGACCTAAACGTAAGTTACATGGAAATTCCGTTTTAAATGGTAATGAGACGATATATTTGCCTTCTTTATTTCGTTTAGTGGTTCTTCTGTAAAGCTGCTCGTAATAGTCTTCATCAACGTTGTGGAGTCTTTTTCGTGGAAGATCTTCCAATACCCAGAACGATGCTAAGCGTTTGTCCAAGTTTATTTCGCTGTAAAAGGAAACGCATTTGTTGTTCGAGGTAACCGTGTCAGTCCGACCGGTAAATATTCCACCGAAGACAATGTCGCCACCGAGGATGAGATCCACTTGCTCGTTTGCATAAAATCGCTTGTCTGCTAGTACTAGACCCGAAAACGCTTGTTTGGCCATAATGTCTATTTGACATGATGGGAGATCTCCAGTTAATTGCGGTAATACCAATGCGGTGGCATCTATTTTAATTAAAGGGTCAATTGGTGACCGCAGCTGTATGTAACACGCCTCTGTGACTTCAGCAGTGTTATAGATACTTGACACTTGCGGTTGTATCCTTTTTGAAGACAGATTAATTCTGCGCTTAAGTCTTTCGCTAATGAAAGAGCATTCTGAGCCAGAGTCTATTAGAGCGCGTTTAAAAGATTTTGGTTATTGAAGAAAACGTGAACTCGCGCGGTCCCTTGTAGTACCCCTTTTCTCATATTAGCAAAACATGATTGGAAATTTTGAGTTTGACCTTTGTTTGCTTTAGTAACATCGCGTCTAGCTTGCGCTGAAGTTGACGCGATGTTATCATTATTAGTCACAGCTACCTTTGGCTGAACTACCTGTAAATGCAAAAGAGAATTATGTCTTTGGTGACAAATTTTGCAGTTGAAACGGCTCCTTCACCGTGTCATCGTATGACCCGAAGATAGGAAGTTCAAGCAGCTGTGAATTTTCTTTATAAAATCGATTCTGTCTTGAATCTTTAATTTCAGAAATTTTTGGCATTCGATTAGCCTGTGATCCGAGTTTTTGCAAAATTTGGATTTTTAATATTTTGCGGCTTTGAAATTTTAAAATGCTTTGCCTCCCGTATATCAGAAATAGTTTCCAGAGTCTGAAACCTGTTAGATAAAAATCTATCGATGTCGTCCCATTTCGGTGTCTCTGACTTGTCTTGTATAGTTTGCTCCCATAAAGCCAAAGTACTTTCAGGCAACTTAGTGGAGCAAAAATAAGTTATTAATGCATCCCAATTGGATATATCAATGCTATGCATCCAAATTGGATACATGAATGCTGAAAGGCAATTATTTATATTACGTAGTAGTTTCCTAAGTGAAGTTCCGCATTCACTCTCTACCGCCTGTATGTCAAAAAGAATCTTAATTTGTGAATTTACTAGGTTTCGTTTATTTTCGAATCTATCACAAAAGTTTTTCCAAGCCGTGTTGAAGCCTTCATTTGTTAATGTTACATTTGCTAACAATTTCTCTAGCCTCCCCCTGTGTTTTCTGATTTAAATAAAACAGCTTTCCCACAGGGGTAATGCCCTTGTTATTTATATAGATGGCCGTGAGCATATCTCGGAATGTAGGCCATGAGATATAGTCACCCTTAAATATACTTGTATCGCAGGGTGGGATTTGAATCTTGTGTTCCCTTATCATCCAGTTCTTTGTCACTTTTCATCAGCTTGGAATGGAGTTCTGCCATTTCTGACATTCAGCGCAAATACACAGTGTATGAACTTTTATATTTTGCTTTCACTGCTGTTAACTTTGCATCTGCTGCTCTTGAACTTAAAAGTTCTTCATAAGAAACTTTTACTTTTCTCCAAATAGTTTTGAGTTCATCTTGTTGAAGAATCAGGCTATATTTGGTGTGGTCTGTTTCATCCAACACATTATAGTCAGCCTCGAATTCAACTAAGGATTCGGCTAACCGAATAAACCTATCCATTTATATATATCTAATTATATACAAATTACAATATAAATAATAATAAAATTTAATTATTATTGTTTATATTATTTATATTATAATTTGTATATATATTGTCACGTTTTTCGTGGCTACCCTCTATGATTTCCCAAATCCTTCGAGTCCGATCACTGGATTGCTAAATAAAACTCCCAAGATTTCTTCGTTTGGCCTCTTAATCGTCAGGAATAACTCAACGTTTATTAAGTCTTAAATAATTACAATTCTTTACTATAGCCAATGGCTTATTTTACAATTCTTTATGATACACAATTATTATCTGCTTCACTCATCTTATCCGTTTCTAAACCACACACAGCTCACAGTAATGTTAACTCCACTAAGTTGTCTACTCGTCTCTTCTTGCGATAGCGGCTGCCGCTCTACTTATACCTGTAGATGACCCAAACATTCCTTAACGACGTGGAATTTCCTTTACACTGTCTACCCTTTTGTTTGTCCTTGGTAAGGTAATTTGCATCATACGGCCGCTTCTGTCCTTTTCAGGGAAATGCGTTTACATTGTCAACCCTTTTGTTTGGAAATCTCGTCACACTGCTACTCATTCCTTTACTCATCTTTGTTGAATTAGCAATAGACTTTTATTGCTTTTATATTATTTTTTATAAATTGCCACGTATATAAAAATAATTTTACATTGTGATAAATAGTGAAGGCAACCTCGTACCTTTGAAAACTGTTTGATTGTGTTTGTGAAAGTTTGCTGTAGGCCTATTGCTTTTGCGATTTCCTGCTCCAATTAGGTGTAGTTGAATCTTTGGAAACTTCGGCTTCAGTGTTTGTTTGTGGACTCTATAATAAATTGATACGTTTTAGGCCGAAGAACGACCATGGAAACCCGTGGCGCATATAATAGTATATACCCCAGTGGTTTTGCTCGTGTTAAAATAAAGAAATTAAGAACGAATTGAATTAGTTTTTTGAATTACAATTTTCAATACTATATTTAGAATTTTAAAACAATTTATCTAGAAAGATGAGTATAAATAAATTTTACCTTTGAAAATGTTGTGTGGTGGCGAAACGTCTGTGTCGCTTGGCAAGTGAAATATCAAGAGAAAGTCAAGCATAAAAGAAAGTTCTACCAACCTTCAAATCGGTTAGCTCGTTCCGTTTTAAAAAGGAAAATGCAACAATAAAAGCGGTATAGGGAAAAGTGCAGTTTTTCATTTGAATATGGTAGTGCATATGTACATGTATGTGTGTGTAACACAATGTGTGTAAAACGCGGTGCATGTAGTTTAGGGTGGTGTATTGAGAATTTAGATATAGCTCGAAGGTCTAAACATTCCCCGTAAAAAGGACATAAAAAAGAAGCGAGTAAGATGCAAAATTCCTCGTACTAAAGGAAAAAAGGGTCGACAATGTAAAGGAAATTCGCCGTAAAAAGGACAGAAAAAAAGGAGCGGCAGTAGGATGCAAAATTCCCCGTACTATGGAAAAACAAAAGGGTCGGCAATGTAAAGGAAATTCGCCGTCGTTAAGGATTAACGGAACAGCCTATTCTTGAGCGCGGGAACAGAATGTTTGGACCAATGGCGGATCCACGGGTGGGGTTTTCAGGTCCGGACCCCCCATTCGGAAGCAATGTAAATCTTAAATTCGAACGATTGTTCTCCAAAAAAATTCTGTAATTCTGGATCCGCCACTGGTTTGGACCATCGTTAGGTATAAAAGGAGCGGCAGCAGCTATTTGCAGACAATCGAGTTGAAGACTCAGTAGTAATAACTCTGGTGCAAACTAAAGTGAATAATAATTGTTGATAAAGATTTGTAAAGTAAACCATTGTGTATAAAAAAGAAAACTGTAATTTTTGTATAACAAAATAAACGTTCAGTAAATTCCTGACGATTAAGAGGCCAAACGAACAAATCTTTTACTATTATTTAGCACTCTAGTGATCGGTCTCGAAGGATTTGGAAATCATCGAGGGTACCTATGAAAAGCGTTATAATATGAATAAAAAACACTTTTCGTTATATATTTTCAATTTTGGGGTTTAAAATTAATTTTTCTAATTTTTGATTCAAAATTTGTTTGAACTAATTATTTTCTTAATTTCAGCACTTAGCAGGGATAGCAAACTATACTTATTTTTTTTTGGTTCGAGCGAATTGGATGGCTTTTTACAATAATTGCTTAGAATTATTTTACATTATTGTATGTAATCGCACATCTCCACGAGCAATCATCGATTGCTTATCAACTTCAAATTGTAAGTGGGCATTTATTAACATAATCATTTTTGTTTGCTGCATTAAAGCTCCTAAACATTCGAAAATGCTAAAAGAACTTGTTGAAGAGGAGGAAAAATTTAAAAATTATCATATTTCATTCGTTTAGTAATATTATCTTCAATTAATTATAGAATATATATGACGCTACCACCAGCAAGAATTTGTCCAAATGAAATTTTAGGAGTCAAAATGAAAAAAACCAATAGGTGTCAAGCAATATCTCAAGCGATTAATGGCCCACTACATTCAATTTGGTGTCTCGACAGAAAACTTGCTTGCAAACAAAAGTGCATTGTCAAGACGTTAAATAAAAGGGGAGAAGAAAAAGGTTTCAGGGAAGTATACAAAGGAGTAAATTAATGTGAGTATAAAGGTGAGTGAGGGGAAGGTAAGTAAAAATACATATCTAATTTTAATATTAGTGATTTTTGGCGACCTTTCTTTTAACTTGAAAATTCATTTTCTGCCGACTTTTGGCTACACGACGGTAAACGTCTTCAGGGTACAAAACTGACGAAGGAAAACGAAACACTAAAATATTACTCAACCCTCCCATGCCCGAATTAAAATGGGCGTGGAAAAAACTTTTGTGAGTAGACATACATATGTATAAGTATAAGATAGAATTGACCTCAAAATCAACTGACAAAAATTTCAATGTCCTAGGTGTCCATGTTCAAGAGATAAAGGGTGTTGCGTATATGCAACAATTGGCAATGGTATTATAAATTTAAATACAAGTTGTTTTTTTCAAATGCCGTTTATTTCAATTTATGTATGGTGGGATACAAAACAATTATTTTGACGATCGGAGCACAAAGGTACATTGCATTTGCTGCATTTAGAGCTTGGAAACCCAGTGATGCATAGCCAACATTTGCCCCTTGTTCCCCATTCCGGCCAATGATTATAATCATCAAATCGTAGGGATTTTGCAGGCTCTGCAACATATGCTATTTTACTGGGGGTTAATTCAGATTCAGAACCCGTAGAAGGAACTGGTGATGACGGAGCCGATGGAGAAAGTGATGAAGTTTTTGAATGCTGTAGCAAACCAGCTTGCATATTTTCAGCTGTATTATACAAATTTTTTAAAGTTTCTTCTATAATTCTGTCTATATTTGCATCTTCTTTATTTTCCTTCTCATCCGAATCATCCTAATCAAAGTTGGCAAATTTTTCAATTTCAGCCTGAGTCAGACCTTTGGGTACGTCTATAATGTGTATACAAAAATAAGTTTTTATTTTCCAAAAATTACCACAATAGAACAATGTTGCATATACGCAACACAACATTTACAAAATTTCTAATATTACAAAATTAAAAGAATTCTCATTCCAGTTTTTTTTTTTTTGAAATTATTCACTTAGCTTTCTTTATTTAGCTGTTGAACTTGGTTTTAGGATGGTTTAAGAGGATTAATCATTTTTTAGCAATTTTTTGAAACAACGTTTTTTTTTGCAAACTGAATTTGTCAACTCTGCTCTCGGGAGAATAGCTACTAACTGAATATGTGCACAGCTGACTACCAACCAATTAACTGTAAGCTTAAACAACACATGAGGCCACATTTTT
Organism: Neoceratitis asiatica; assembly: GCA_030068015.2. Classification (NCBI taxonomy): domain Eukaryota; kingdom Metazoa; phylum Arthropoda; class Insecta; order Diptera; family Tephritidae; genus Neoceratitis; species Neoceratitis asiatica. The sequence continues at coordinate 3,556,523 of CM061530.1, forward strand.
GAGAAAGGTTCAAGAAAAATATGTAAAATAGCGATACTTAGACTGAGTTTATTCTTTTGGTATTGCCCTTCACGTTCACACGGGGAAACTTTGTTCATGGCAATTTTCTGCCATTCCATTTCATTTCATTTTCGCAATTTACTACACACTCCATCTCTATACAAGTTTTTACATCTTTTTCAATATAAATCGTTATCATATGTATTCAGCTGTATATATGGACTGATATGTTCACATTTACATATTCAGATTTAAATTTTAAATTCCATAAATTCTCTAACATTCATTTTAAACTTATCATAACAGCAACCATTCAGAGAATATGTGAAAAGGAATGACAAATTTTACAGCGACGAATAAGACAACAAAGCGTGTCAACCGGGCACAACAGTGTCGGTACGCTGCTTCCTTCGTCATCTCTCCCCTACAAACTAACAGTTGCCGCGCCAGAAATATTCGTGTGTAAACTCAGTCTTAGACGCTCATAAATACAAGGTTGCATATTCCCAATATCGAGCAACTATTTAATGTTTACATTAAGCATACATGCATTTGTTACACGTCTTAACCGAGTGACGTGGGTTACGCATGTATGTATGTACTATCGATTTGTTGGTTAGCAAGTGTTCGTACAAGTAAGCGCAATTATAGTGTCCGTTTTGAAGTTTAGTCTTATTATGTGAAGTATTTCTAATTTATACCGCTTGTTGTAGTGTTTTTCTTGTTAAAGAATTTTTACTTCGTCAAAATTAGCAGAGTAGCTGCTGACAGTGGGGCAAGTTTGCGGTTTTTCTGTATGCTCATTTGATGTAGTAGCTTACAATCGGATTTTCGTTGTGCAATTCTAATTTTTAGCTTTGACTTACTTATTCCTGCATATACAAATGTACATACATATGTTTTCACATACATAATTCATTGTCTTTGCCATTGCATGCAATTTTATTTATTACATTGTTTTGTCAGAATGAGGTATCTTCGACTTTGTTTTATTGGAAATGTTTTCTAAAGTGCTAGCGGGCCTGTGATATATTTATTCTGGTTTTGTCGTAGCAATCTAATTCTATAATCTTTCTGATAACTGAGGTACATAAGTTAAATATATTAAAAAATAACTAAATAAATTTAAAATGAAAAAACGAAATAAAAGAAAAAAATAAAAATATTAAAAATTTCGAGTTTGAATTGAACTATCCATTCGAATAACCCCGCTATCAACGGCAAATTACTGCGAATTGTCCCTGCTCCTATGCCAACTTCACCACAAGATAACGGAGAGCCGTGCCATTTAATACACGATCAGTTGCAATATATTGGTCTAATTGAGGAATTTGAGATTAAGACTTAACAATGTTAAAATTTAGTAACCTCAAACAATATACAAATTTAAACGTACATACATATGGAAATAGAAATGTATGTATTTATAAATTGCATATGAACATAGTTTGTAATCCAATAAACAAATTTTTACGTTGTAATTATATCTTTATATTTAAATTGAATTTATTTAATTTAGTTTAATTCTATTTAATTTAATTTCTCTTTTCTTTTCTTTTATTATATTTAACTTCATTAATTTTATTAATATTATGATTTTTTTAATTTAATTTTATTTTGCTTAGTTCAATTTTATTTGTGTATTATTATTTTTCTTTAGTTTTATTTAATTATATTAATTAAAATAAATTTTATTTTCTTAATTAAATTTAATTTTTTATTTTATTTGAAATTATTGTATTTTCTTTTAATTTTGTTGTTGTTGACATTTTGAATAATTCGAGTTCTGCTTTGAGTTGACCTTACTTTTCTTTGTGCCACTTGCGATGTGATATTGTGGTGTGGGCTAAGTTGATCGACTTTTGGGTTTTGTTTGGGTCGTGGAGAAGTGAGTGATGGCGTTTTTGAAATGTATGCATGAAAATATGCTTTCACAACCTCTCTTTGAGTGAGAGTACGCCAAGCATTTCGAGAAATAGTTTTGGGCGCAGTTATTACGTTCTGAAGCTGGGAAATTCTTTGAATTTTGAGCATTCGATCATAGAATGATATGGAATTCACAATTTACATGAGAAAAGAGTTCTTACTTCCGTTTGCTTTGCTGAAGTTTTTATTTCGAGACTGAGTTCCAAATCATGTTATTCGGAATTTGGAATTTCGGAATTTCTGGAGCTGGAGTCTCAAGTTTTCTGGGAAATCGATAATTGTCTGAGAGCCCTAATATCGGGATTATAGAGTTTGCCAAGCAAAATTGAAATTGAGAAATTAAGAATTATTTCTTCTCTGGCCCTCATTTTCAATTGTGGAATTTTTTTTTGAGGAAAAATTGTAGTTTTCAATGTATCCTGCAGTCAAATAATCTCTGAGTGATGGTCATTGTGCATATCCTCCATGGAATATATTACAGACAGAGGGCTCGGATCGGATTTTCGGGCGAGTTGTTGGAATAACTCATTTATTCACTCTTTTAATTTTATCCGCCATTTCACTTAGCTGAAGCTGCTTTATTAGCTGCATCTTCGTTTGCTTCACTTTGGTTTGGGAAGACTTATCCGTCCTTCTCCGCTTTTCGCAGAATTTATCCATTTTTCTCACAACATAGAGAAATATATATGCGTGAGATTGCTGGTTCTTGTGAGGTTGAGATTGGCAGTTTGGGGTGGCTCCAAATTTTCCTGTGCAATTTTGTGGGAGAATAAGCTTTGAATGTACTCGGTTAGGGATTTGAACTTATTTTCTATTTATTTTTAATTTTATTTTAAGTATTTATTTTTACTTCTATTTTGAGAAATTTTTTGACTTACCATTATTTATTGTGTTTTAAATATTTTAATTTTAATGCATTTGTCCCGATTTTATTTGATCACACTTTATTTTTGGTGAAGTAATACTTTTACAACTCAACGCTTCTCAGTTTTTTAATGCAAAGAACTGAGTTGAGCTTATGCACACAATTGTATAACAATGACTAGCGAAAAAGGGGGGACCGGAATATTAAAAATGCACTTCACTGCTTGAGCCAGAGTATATGAGTATGTTGTACACAACGGGTGTATGTATATAATGGTTCGCCAGATTAAAAATGAGAGAGGGTTAATGAGAGAGAATATGCCCTAAAACAAGTATGTAATTAAATGCATTGTATTCATTATAAAATGTCTTTTTATCGTCGTACATTGTAAATAAACTTTAAATGTCATTAAAAGCAATATACGATATAAACTTCCGATTTTGGTTATATTCAGATCCAATATTTATTTGAGCTTACGTGTTTATAACACAAAATTTCAAGCTTCCGGATGCTTTTTTTTAACAATTTTTAATACCAAACCTCAATTTGATCAATTATTACTATTAAATATATTATCAACTATTGTAACTAAATGGGGGCAATATGACTTCAGTATTTATGTGCATCTCATTATATATATATATATATATATATATATATATATATATAAATATGTGTGTGTGTGTGTGAGTGTGTGTGTGTGTGTGTGTGTGTAAAGTACACAGTCTCACGCTCTTATAAAACTATCTTATAAAATTGTTGTATCATGAGCTGAAGCACTCATTTGTGCATATTTGCTTGAATTTTCTAGAAATATTGAAAATAATAAGAAATACTGAGAAGTTTCACAAGAATCGTATTACTTTGTTCTCGCTTTTCTACCTTCTGAACAGTGTTCAAATATACGAATTTTTGTTGTAATTTTAATTTGCACAAAAATCTCAAAATAAAATTTTATTAATTTAATATGTAATTACTCTTTATAAGGCGCCTGTTAAAAAAAAATAGCCCGCATTGAAATTTTTGCTTCCGAAATTATAACTATGTTTGGAAGCGTCTAAGAAACGTCGGCTGGTAAGCAACAGTGACGACCTCCAGGTTGGCGTATTGCTCTCGGTTGTGCTAACGGCACCGCAAACTAGCCCCGGCCACTGCAAAGCGACCTAACAAGACTGAGTACGGACATCTTCACTCCCGTAGTTGCGCACTATATAAGTAGGCGGAAACGCACGCGGTTGTGCTAGGTCGTGTAGGCCGCATGGATCGAGAAGAAACTGCTTGTAGACGGGTGTCTGGCTTGACTGAAAGAACCGACTGACATGTCCCTAAACAGAGGCAGAGCAATGTCTTGTTCCACTCAACTAGTTAAGCGCACGGACGCTGCAATAACCAATTTGTTAGCATTGCGTACTACCATTCGGAAGGCCAGAGTTCGAGTCCAAATTCGACTAACTTCCAAAAATAAAATAAAATTTTTTTTATAACTTTCGTGTATGAAATGGTATATTAACTTTGGTCAGAAGTATGTAAATACCAGAAGGAGAAGAGATAGATCCATAAAAATTTATACCGCTCATGTCATAATAACGGGTTGAGTTGATTTGGCCATGTCCATCTGTTTGAACGCAAACTACTCCCTCATTTTTGAGATATATCAACCAAACTTGGTAGGCAGATGTACAGCACGTACGGTTGTCGGAACTGGCCAGATAGGACCACTAAAACATATATACAACCGATTTTTCAGATTTGAAATGTTGATTAATAGATAAAAAAAATGTTTCTAAGAGCGTGAAATTTTGTATTCGATAAATGTATAACGAACTGCCCTTTGCTACTGATAATGATTGAAATCGGTAAACTATATCAAACAGCCCCAAAAAACCGATTTGTTCAAATGCTCGTCAAAAATCATTAAAAAGCATATAAAAACTTGAAATTTTGTATTCTATAAATATATTCTGTACAAGTATAATATTGACACTGAAATCGAAATCGAAAAATTGATTTTTCATAAATGAGAATAAATATTTAATCCTTAAATACTATAAAATAAATTTGATGTGTTCATGAAAAGGTGAAAAGAATGCATCACTTTTCTTTGTTTTAATTGCGATCGTCAGCGAATTTCAAGCCCTCCGAGTGTATTTCTGACATAAAATGAGAAAAAAATCCATCGGTGGCTCGGAAGCGGCTCTAAGCTCTGGCTCTCCATTAATTGGACGCAAAAACACAAATTGGAAGAGGAGCTCGTCCAAAAAATCGCATCAGCGGTTAAAAAGCGCCAAATATTAGTTTAAGTATATATATATAATATTGGATTAAAATATTTAGTCAAAACTCAAGCAGTATTTTTCGTTAACCGTATTCAATCAAAAATTGTGCGCACTATAAACTTTTTAGGAAATCATTGAGTTTAATTTACCGAAATAAACCCCAAAGAATAAGAATAAAAAAATGGAAAAGATTCGGGATTTAATGATATTTCCCCTAAAAAGGAATTGGCAAAGCGAGGATTCTCTACAACCGGAAATAAGGCAATCAGGGCGGCGAGAAGCGAAAGAAAGTCGAATGCAATGACTTGAGCAAATGAGAATTGCGTCGGGAGGACGAAGAGGCAGCCAGGAAGGAAATAGAGGAAGTAAAGGCTGTTGATTCTGCGGAGGAGTTAGATCAGTCATCAAGCAAGATTTGAAAAATGATTCTAGCTAATGTTCGGGTATGGATATGAGTGAACTATTGGCTGCAAATTCCCAAATGAATGCCGAGAACATGTCAAAAATGAATGCAATCATTTCCCAAAAGTTGTATTCACAAAGGTTTGAACAGAGGGAGTCGATATCGTCCTTAGATGGGACAATCGCACAAATATTGAAAATTTTGGTGAAAGAAAAGGCAGAGCTTAAGGAAAGACAGGATGAAATCGAGGATCGTGAAGACAAAAGGGACCAAAGTCAACGAATTTCAACTCTCACTACAGCCGATACAGCTCTCACGACAACTGGTTCTACGTACCGGAGTTGACCTGAACTTTTTTCCGGCCAAGAGCTGTCACCCTTTCGGTCACCTAAGACCGTTTAGGTCCTCAAGTAATATTAGCCTTAGTTCGTCAATGGAGCAACATCCTGAAGCAGGTTTGCTCCTAATCCTTCTTATCAGGCCTGTCGTCTAAACCAGCCCGTGACCGACGGATTGTTTTGCTGCGTGTGCCAAAGTTGATTCAACCCTTCTTCCATCTCGGTACGGCAGTGCCTTCAGCATAATTAGCCACTTTGGGTAACTCCCCTCAAGTCTCCACGACCCAACGGAGCAGTATGATTAATGAATAAAATTGTTAATTAATGAAAAACGAAAGTTCAATAATTTGTTGAGTAATATTTAGAGCAATGTAAAATTGACAATATTAATGCAAAATTTGCAATATATATGTAATGAATTTAAATTCAATAAAATATTAAGGTAATGCAGATTTGGCAATATTAAGGTAATGCAAAATTGGCAATATTTATGTTATGAGTTCAATAAAATGCGTAACAAGTGGGAGAAGCACTTAAGGCCCTTCAATCTCTCCCCTTGGATAACCAAACTCTGGGTTACAGTCAATTCATTGTATAATCCAACGAGTCGTGATGATTGGATGGAAATTTTATTCGGTGATCCAGCCTCGTCGGACCTGAAGAGGTTCACGAGCGTTTTTAAACGGCTATTTACACTGCATCCTTTGTTTGAAAGAACGAGATGACAAGTGACCCGCCATCTGCGCAAACTGCCAACACCAGCGGGACAATAGATTTCTCCAGGAAAGAGATTCTGGGGGTTATCGGGAAGAGAAAAGCCTCCACATCCATCGGGGAAACCTGAAAATAAAGGAGTGTCCTATCGGCCGATCTATCTTCTTTCTCCATGAGCGAAAACAGTTGAGGCCTTGCTGCTCCCGTATTTCACACAACATCTGTACCCAGCTACACATCAGCTTAACTGCCCCGATTTGGATGCCGGGGACTAGCAAGACACGGTTGAAGAAGTTACAAGCATGTCACCTCAATAGACACTTATTGAAAGCTGAACCATCCTAGGCACATCAGGAAAGGTGTACTTTTCTACCGCGACCCTGTACAACACTACAGAAAAACCCCGCTAGACAGAATGGCGTACCGACATGCATTAACCACAATTCACCGAGAGACCGAGAGTCTCAACATATGTCCCGCATGCAACGGATCACCGCACGATACTAACCACCTCTTCCCTCTGGTCCGAACCCGTCGAAACATCACGTTTCCTGGGCCTCCGGTAAGGTGACCTCGATGACTGAGACTAGAACTAGACTAAACTAGACTAGACAGGGTTAAATAGCCGCCACAACAACATCAACAACAAGAATGATTGTAAGGTCGTGTCCGTGAGTTGAACTTGAATCATCCAACCACTTCCATGGACACTCCCCGGGTAAAACCACATTCATTTGACGGCACAATTTCTTTCCAGGTCTTTAAGCTTCAGTTCGAAAAGATGGTTACAGGAAATAACTGGAGCGTAGGGGAAAAATCCACTGCACTATTCGTTACGTTGGAAGGACCTGCAGCGGAAATTTTGCAGATTATTCCCGAATATGAGAGAAATAATTACGACGCATTCATGCGAACCGTGGAGAGATGCTATGGTAGCGAGTCCAGGAGGCACATTTACCAGATGAAATATAATTAGCGGCAGCGATTTAACATAAGGAAGGTAATAACATAGGAACTACGCTATTCTGATGTACATATCGGCGGCAACAGCCAATGAAAGTAGTTTTGGCCGTACTTTCGGTACAAGGATCGACAATATCAAGCAAATTTGTGCTCTTTGATTTTTGAATGAAGCTAGTATCACGCATCCATTCTGCGATGGACATGAAACTCAAAATGTAATTGATATTTTCGCAAATTTTCTTATCCTTACTTTCTTACAAAAATATTCGCCTAATCTGGCCTTCGCTCTCACTTTGACTACTTTATGGACTAAAAATCTGCCGATCCCTGCTTTAAAGGAAGATTATTTTTTGTTCATGCAGGAAGAAGATTGGTTGTGGCCGAAACTTGTACTCCCATGCCAATGGCATTAAAGCGGCATCTAAGTTGAAATCTGTAAAAAATAATGTAAAATTTTTAATTAAAATTCATCAACAATTTATTAGTATTTATTGAAAATACAGAATTTAAATTTGATATTTATATAGGGTGTTTTTTTATAGAGGTATAGAACTTTAAGTTGGCATTACTTTTCAAGTAGTGCGTTTTCCGCACAGAACCATTATTTTCGAAATAAAATTGCACTATTTGCAAGCTTTGTTCAGGCGTGAGTCTAGTCATGATGAATTGCCAAACCAAACTGAGAATAAATCACTTGACAGCTGTTAAATCGGTCGCCATCTTGAAAAGTAATGCCAACTTAAAGTATTATACCTCTATAAAAAAAAAACACCCTATATAAACGAATAATAAAATGTGGACTTTCTAAACGTTTTTGACTGCTGTACACTTTTCCAAAAATTTAAGAATAGATTGTCAGTTTACTAACAAATGCAAAGTATAAAATTTTCACAAAAATTACTAAATTTTTTTTCAAATAACATTATATGAACTAAAAGATAATTAAATTAACTTTTTTTTTAAAATGCATTTAAATAATAAAAGTAAAACAATTATTATAAAAAAACACTTTGCAAACAACATTGTTATATGGCAGCTATACATGTATGATTAAAGTATTAACCAATTTTTTTTTAAATGCATTTAACTTATAAAAGTTAAACAATTATTTATAAAAAACCACTTCCCAAACTACATTGTCACAAACACATGTGCAACTCGTTTCGGTTCACAGAAAACATGTGTAAGTATGTATGTACGTATATTTCTTGGTTCATATACATAATGAATGTATACGCAAATACGTATGCATATTTACATTTTTGAAACTAAGGCCAAATTATTTGATATTAGTGCAATACGTTTAAAGAAACTTTGGCCACATTTTATGTTTCTTGGTTAGAATATTCCGCAATGTTTATTCATGAGTTGTTCAATCTTCTGCTGTTGCTGCTAATAATGCAAAATATACTAATAGAGTATTTATGTATATAAATTTGTGGTTGCAGAATATAATACATACCTCTATAAACTTGGCAGTGTGTGTCTGTTTGTATAAAAAACTAAATAATTAGTAAATATTTCGATAAAATTTAACAATAAAAATTACCTACCTCCATATAAGAAAATTTCTTTTGAAAACGGCAGCGTCATGACAGCCATCATGGATTTTCGGTTTTATTTTTTTTTTTTTGATAAGCGTATGTTTGCAACACTGCGCAGCAGCTTCTATAAACACCTGTAGATGTCCCTGCTGCTGGTGAATATTCACGACTCATCCCCGTCGGGAAGGGTCCTGTTAACCAAAGCCCCGCTGTGCTTTCCATCCTTTGTGGAAGGCATAAAGGGCCGATGTTGCCGTTACATATAAAAATGAAAGACAATCCGTTCTTTACGAAGGTAAGTTTATTAATTATCAAAAATGAGTTTGAATGCAATTAACAGTAACAAAAGCTTAAATCTAGAATAGAAAGCAAGTTAATGAAAGTATTTGTTGTTGTATTCATTATAACTTAAAACTATAATACAAATTTTAGACTTTAAAGAGATAAAGAATAAACCAAAAACTTAAAGAGAATGTGTAAATGATGGTGGAGAGTAAAAATAGTAATATTAGGAGTTGTTGGTAGTAGGAGGATTAGTATATGACTCATCCGCCCTTAAGATATTTACGGCCTCGTAAATTTAAGTTAATTATTAAAATACTATGACTATACATTTAATTTTTATTTTTAGTTTTTCCTTTATGTATATATTTAAGTATATGCCTATGGGTATAAGCTTTTCCTTTTGGAATTCGTAGCGCCCTTTACATTGAGCTTTATAATATTTAGTTTTTCGATTATTTGAAGTATCAGTAACATAATTTCGTTTGTACTGTAGTCTGAAAGTTTTTTGTATTTTAGCTTATTTTTCCCGCTTTCTCTATTACATACAATATGTTCTGCTAATGCGATCGGCTTGCAATTCCTCTTTTGATTTAGTTTCTCAATTCTTTCAATTTTCTCCTTTTCGTATATTTTACTCAAGTATTGAATTTCGTCTCTATTGAAATATTTTATAATAAAATCAATGGGTCTCTTTTTTGTTGCAGAATGTATTGTGTTGTTGTAATAGGCAAATGTTTTTAAAAGTTTTTCATCTAGCTCTAAATTTTTGTTATCTTTCTCTGATTCTAGGAGCCTTAGTGTTCCATGAAGTCGTTCGATGCATAATTCCTATCATATTTAGCGATTTGACAAACTGAACAATTGTTAACTGCATATGTTATTAATTTGTATAACTTAGGGTAAAATTGTTAACTTTTCAGCTCAAAGAAAACTTCTTGTATGCCCCTATGAATATTACGCAAGTGTTCACTTTCTATTATCGTTAGTATTTCGTTTTTATCTGTAATTTCCTTTAAAACGATATTTGATTTGTATATTATTAGATTATTGCTTTCAAAAAAATTTACGTATAAATATTGAAATTTTGTGAAGAGCTCACAATCTTCGCAAAAAATGCACATTATACATTTATTTATCAAAACTTTTTGCATGATATCCTTTAGATTTGAATTTTTTGTTACTGTTATATGGTTTTGACACTTTTTATTAACAATTTTGATGCTTACATTTTCTATTTGCTTACATTTTCATATTGGCAGTTTCATGATTTTCTTTATAGTGGTCAAAATATCGGCTTAATGTGTCTGCTACGTTATTATCTTTCCCTTTTATGTAAGTTATTTCGAAATCATATTCGTTAAGAAGAATTTTCCACCTTGGTAACTTCACGTTAGGCTCTTTAAGACTATGTAGCCAAGTTAACGGTTTATGGTCAGTTTGTATTATGAACTTCCGCCCTTATACATATGTTCTAAAATGCTTTACAGCCCAAACCATAGCAAGCGCTTCTTTCTCTATTGTAGAGTACCTAATCTCGTGATCACACAACGTTCTAGATGCATAGCAAATAGGGTGATTATTTTGGCTTAATACAGCACCAATAGCAAACTGCGATGCGTCATTTGTAAGCACAAACTTTTTCCTGAAATCTGGTGGCTGCAAAACAGGTTCATTGGTAATAAGTTTTTTCAAGGTATTAAAAGCTTGAAGAAATTCTAAATTTTGAAAATCTAATATTGCGTTTTTCTTTAGAAAACGCACCATAGGATAAGCTACTTTTGCGTAATCCCGTATAAATTTTCTATAATATCCCTTCATACCAAGGAATTGTTTTATTTCTTTGACATTAGACGGAGGTTTCATACTATTTATTGCTGTTATTTTAGAGGGGTCTGGTTTAATGCCATCTTCTGATACAATATGTCCAAGAAATTTTGTAAATAGTTCAGCAAATTGACACTTATCGAGTTGTATTTTTAAGTTAGTTGACCTCAAAGTGTTAAATAAATATATTTTTAATGGAGGAAATATGTTCTTCGAAACTAGCAGAAAATATAAGAATATCATCTAAATAGACAACGCAAATTTCGTTAATAAATTCTCTTAAAACATAGTTAATTAGCCTTTGAAAAGTGGCAGGTGCTATTTTAAGGCCAAATGGCATACGGATAAATTCATAGCGGCCATCTGCTGTTGAAAAAGCCGTTTTCGCCCTATCGTTAGGATGGACTTCAATTTGATAAAAGCCCTTTGCTAAATCAATCGTACTGAAGTAGCAACATTTCCCCAATTTGTCGAATATTTCCTGAATATTCGGAATTGGAAATTTGTCGTCGACTGTTTGGTCGTTCAACTTACGATAATCAATGACAACTCGCCATTGAGGAACTCCGTTTTTGTTAGGCTTTTTGGGTACTACCCATAAAGGGGAATTATAAGGGCTATTACTTGGTACAATTATATTCTGCGCTAGTATATCATTTATCTGTCGATCTACTTCAGCGCGATGTATCACCGGATATCTATAAAGTCTAGTGTAAACCGGCTCATCAGTTTTTGTTATTATTCGATGTTGAATTTCATTGGTGAAGGGTAAGATTTCTCCTTCTTTGTAGAAGATGTCTTGATAATTATTCAAAATAGTTCTTAATATTTCTTGGTTTAAGTTCAAATGTTTAGCAAAAATATATCTAGATTTTTCCTCAGCTTCTTCTTCATAGGTAAGTATCTCTAAGCCTTCTGTTTTGAAATATTCATTTTCCAATAGTTCTTCTTCTTTACTAAAATATATAGGTATGTTTGCTTCATCTGTTTTTAGGCTTCTATTTTTATAATCAATTATAGCATTTAAGTTTAATAAAATGTTATTTCCTATGATACCATCGAAATGTTTATGAAAATAATACTCCAGAAAATCCACATAGGAGTTGGGTTTTTTAAATTCGTTAAATAAAGGTATGGAAAATTGATTTTTTGTAGAAATATTTCTTCCCAAAACTTTTAATAAGGAAATTGTCGGCTTAACTGCATATTTCGGATTACATATTTCAGGGTTTATTATACTAAACTCTGCCCCCGAATCAACGATAAATCTTAGCTTTCTAACATGAGTTTCAACTACTATGTAGGATAGTTTTCGTCGCCGCGATATTGAAAATTTTGGCAAGTCTCGTTAACACCTAATTCCATTGGTTCTACTGATGAATTGCCAAGATTTTGATTATTATAAAAATTATTTGATTGAAAATTACTCTGTGCCTGCCTGTGTGTTTGCTGGCTGGAATTATATCTTAGCCTTGACCGTGTAGAATAATTTTGACTTGGGTTTGTGTGATTCTGTGATTGAAAGGCGTCGGTGTTGTTGTACCTTTGTGTATAATTATTATTGCTAAATGCTGGTCCGCTATTGTCACTGTAATAACATTGTCTGTCACAGTTGCTGTAATTGCGTCCGTTGTAGATTTGTCCACTATTGTTGTTGTGGCGAGGTGCTGCATCAGTATTGTTGTAATTTTGAAAACTGCTGTTTTTATTGTAAAATTGTCTGTCAAAACTGTTATTGTGAAAATGTCTGTTGCCATTACTATTATTTGGTTGAGAATTTAAAACTTTAAATGTGTTAAATGTGCTAAAGTGAAAAGGATATTCTTTATTGCTATATTTTAAATACCCATTTGACTTTATTATATCATACGCTTCTTTTAAATTTTTCGGACTTCGGCTAACAATGATACTTCTAACAGGTTCTGGCAGACCATATTTGAAAGAATTGAGAGCAATTCTAGCATTACCTTCGATTTTAACCTCCGGTAATTCGTTATCACTAAAATATAGAGCATTATTTAAACGACATAGTAAGTTATTTAATTTATTATAAAAACTTTCAATAGTTGAATCACAACGACAAGACCTTATTTTATCAATTAGTTCCTCAACTGAATTCTTTTCACCATGGTTTTCAATTAAATTTTTTTTTATATCTGGCCATATTTCCGGATTGCCATTTATTAACAACGACCGTCTTGCATTCCCTACTATTTTGTCTCTAATATTCCCAATGAGCAAAATTTTAAAATCTAGAGGAAAGGAATTCAAAATTTCAGCCATTGAATCTATTCGTTGTAAAAATCCTAATAAGGCATCTGCGTTCCCATCATAATTTGGTATGCTATTAAGGTTTCTAGTTACTAGCTTAAATTTAGCGGTTTCATCTAAATTATCCATCTTCGTTTTTTTGTGTTATATATAAAAATATATAAATACGTATATCTATTTTATTATAAATTTCTTTTAAATGTGTTCGTAAGAATAAAAACTGTGGTGTGAAAATGAATATGAATGAATTAAAACTTCCAATGTATACATATATGCCGGTACAATTACTTGTTGCTGTTACAACTTCTCTTATATTATTTGTTGTTTTTAATTATACTCAAATATCTTATTGCTGCTCTCGTACTCACTAATGATATTTTTTTTTTTTTTTGTACATTAATAACTATTTACTTAACCTTAATCGCTTGTGCACAAAAATGTGAATTAGTTGCTTTCAGCTTAATGCTTGCTGCTGTTGCTGCTTCCGTACGCACATACATATTGTGACGAAAATCCCATACCAAGGACAAACAAAACTGTTGACTATGTAAATGCAATTTCCCGGAAGGGCAGGAAATAAAGAAGCGGCCGTATAATGCAAATTACCCATACAAAGGACAAACAAAAGGGTACACAGATTAAAGGAAATTCCACGTCGTTAAGGATGAACGGAGTAGCTGCAGCTACCGCAGGCAAACGAATAATCAGCCTATCCTTAAGCGCGCGAACAGAATGGTTGGGTCATCTACAGGTATAAAAAGAGAGGCAGCCGCTATCACAAGAAGAGAGACGAGTAGACAACTTAGTGGAGTTAACACTGCTGTGAGCTGTGTGTCTTAGAAACGGATGATGTTGATGTTGTGTAACTGGCTTTTGGGGCAAGAAGGCGGTGGCTGTGGTGGCATGCTGGTTGGGCCAGGCTAGCTCGACGGCCTATTGGGGCGGGTTTTTCGCCACTTCTTGCCTACAGCTACAACAAACAAATTTAGGGGTTAATGCCTAAAAAAAATTGTATTGGGAATGAGGAAGGAATGGGAATAGGAAAGGGAAAGAAAAAGGTCCTGTCCGTGTCAGGTGGAGCCGCCCACCCCTCACTAGTGTATGATAAACCTGTCCTCGGACTTCACCATGGCCCCGAGTTTCATCCGGCGAAGTTCCCTTATTCTGACCTAGTTCGTTATTTGTTTATCGTCTGTCAGTAAGTCATGTCAGGTATCTCATCCATATCCTCTTGTATGCTGCGGCAAACCCGACACCAACCTGTAAAGAAAATGTGCCTACTCCATTTTTAAATAAATAAAAATCCTCAACTGAATTTCATATTTCTTTTTTCTTTTTTTATTATAATATTTTATATGAATTCACAATTAGAATTTTTACTTATCTAATTTTATTCTATACAATACACCTATACACTATACTAACTATATTTCACTTTCCTTCTAATGTTCAATTCCTTTTATTTTCATCATTATTATTATTACTTTTTATTTTTATTTTTGATATTTTTTTTTTTGAATCTCCCTTTTTTTTATATGCTGTAACTTTACATTTATATATCTTTGTTCACCCCCTTTTCGTTTGGGCACTCTAAGATTACCCTAATATGTATATAAGTTTATGCATATGTATCAATCTCTCACCGCTCTCATTAATATTTTTCATAAGTCCCACGATGCTAGCGTCACCAAACCTGGAAACCTGGAAAGCTTGAAGGAAAAGTACACATACGTATTATACATACATACATAAGGATTATAAAATAAAGAGATTGAAGAATTGAACAGTAAAATAAAATGTGATTACAATGAAAAGAAATTTCCTTTAGCTAAATAAATTAAAAATTATACAAAATATATATATATATATTTTTATACTGAGTTACTAAAAAAATTACATATTGTTACGATCTTGCTGATTAAGCTCGATGATTTCCCAAATCCTTCGGGTACGATCTCTGGATTGTTAAATAAAAATCGCCAACTTAATTTGCAGTCTCTTTATTTATAAAGACTTTATTTAATGTCCTTTTATTTTTCAGTAATTCACAATTCAATTACAATTTACGTTACTATTTACAATCACTTGTATACAACTTTCACAATGTACTGTTTTTATTACTTTACTGTAATGTAATCTCCAACGAGTTTAATTCACGACTGATTACTCTTGCAGTCGTATGTCGTCCTTATATACTTGTTTGCTGCTTGAAAACGAAACCCCTGGAATAATCGCGTCGTTTACGATAATCGCCTCGCTTACGATAATCGTCGTTTATGATAATCGCCTCGTTTACGCTCTATAACATGCCAGTTGTCGGCTCCTCTCTTTCATGTGTCATTCGCTTCGCATTTTCGCCACACTGCCCTCCACCTAAGTCTGATCGTCCCGATCAGACACATTCGCTGTTCCAAACGCAGCAAGCCTCTCTAGGTGGACCACTTTCATCTTGTTTCTCGGCCTCCCCACAGTTTGTATTCGATACACTACGTCGTTTAGTCGTTTGATTATCTTGTATGGACCTTCCCAATTGCATTGAAGTTTTGGGGACAAACCTCTATTTCGTTGTGGATTGTACAGCAACACCAAATTTCCATTTTGGAAGCCTTCGGAGTTCATCGCCTTGTCATACCTAGCCTTCATTTTGTCACTCATAATTTGAGTTCGCTGCCTCACAAGAGCATGTATCTCTCTTAACTCTTCCTCGAGAACAGTAGACGCATCCTTCCCAATTCTTCTCGCATCACCAGTTATTCCAAATTTTAAATCGCTGAGCAACCGAAGTTCACTACCAAACAGTATCCTGGCAGGTGTTTGACCTGTTCTTTCATGCACTGCGGACCGATATCCCATCAAGAAAAGCGGTATTTGTACATCCCAATCATCTTGATGCTTGTCCACTACTTTCCGCAAGTGCTCTTCCAGGGTCCGGTTGAATCGCTCCACCATGCCATCTGATTGAGGATGCAGGGCTGTCGTACGGGTTTTGCGAATACCAAGTATCTGGCACATCTCCTGGAACACCGCTGATTCAAAGTTTCTTCCTTGGTCTGAGTGCAATTCTATAGGCGCACCGTATCTGGTAACCCAATTGTGAGTGAATGCATCCGCAACTGTTTTCGCTTCCTGGTTTGGAATTGGGTAGACCTCAGGCCATTTACTAAAGTAGTCCATAACCACAAGAACGTATTTGTTTCCTTGTCTGCTCATAGGGAATGGACCGGCTACATCCATGGCAAACCGCTCAAATGGTGAACCTGAGTTATACTGCTTCATCTGCCCATGACTTCGTGACTTTGGCCCTTTAACTGCAATGCACTCCGTGCAATTAGCAATCCACTCAGCGACCGATTGACGACAGCCAACCCAATAGAACCGCTGCTTGATCTTCTCCAGCGTTTTTGTAATGCCTAGGTGCCCTCCACTAGGACCATTATGGAATTCCTTAAGAACATCCGGAATTCTTGACCTCGGAACTACTATTAGCTTCCGAGAGCACTGGTCATCTTCACTTTCCCATACTCTATGCAAACAGCCAGATATCAATTCTAAACTGTTCCATTGTGCCCAGTATGCTTTCGCGATGGGATTTTCCGATGCAGTTTGTTCTTTACTTGGCCGTCTGTTCACCTCCAATCCGTACATTACCAATTCCAAGTCCGGATTTTCTTGCTGACATTTTCTTAAGTGACTTGCCTCCCACTCTTCTGCTGATGTAACTGTCATTAGCCGGAAGTCTATTATGTCTTCCTTACCCTCTGCTTTTGAGCAGTGCTTACATTCCAAACTACATGGTCGACGGGACATAGCGTCAGCATTTCCGTGCGTATTACCCTTGCGGTGCTCGATGGTGAAGTCATTACTTTGCAGCCTCTCAGTTTTCCACTCGAAAGATCTATTTTTCCTTGTGAGTTCATGGAGACTGTGAGCTACACTGGCGAAATTCGGAACAAATAGGCGATAGTAAGTACACAGCCCAAGGAAACTTCTTAATTCATGCAAATTTCTGGGTCTCGGCCAATCCTTCACTGCTTCTATTTTTTCCTTCGCAGTACATACGCCCTTCGTGGTTACTTGATGACCTAAGTAATTTACCTCCTTCTTGAATAAAGAGCACTTCTTAGGACTTAGTTTAAGACCAGCGCCAGCTATTCTCTGGAAAACTTATTCCAAATTACTCATATGTTCATCGAAGCTCTTTCCCAATACGATTAGGTCATCCAGATACACCAAACAGGTCTTCCAGTGTAGTTCTTTGAGCACATGGTCCATTAATATTTCAAAAGTGGCAGGAGCGTTGCATAAACCAAATGGCATTACCGTAAATTGCCGTAGACCGTTGTCGGCACTAAAGGCTGTCTTCTCTTTATTTTCACTCACTTCTACTTGCCAATACCCGCTCTTAAGGTCAAGTGTTGAGAACCATTCTGTGCCTGTTAACGAGTCTAGTGTATAATCGATCCTGGGCAAAGGATAGCTGTCTTTCTTTGTAACATCATTTAATCTCCGATAGTCCACGCAGAACCGCAACTGGCCATCTTTCTTCTTCACGAGTACCACCGGAAAGCTCCATGGACTTGCCGATGGTTCGATAACATCGCTTTCGCTCATTTCCCTAATTATTTGGCCAACAGCGTAACGTTTGGCTAGTGGAACGCTTCGAGGAGCTTGACGAATTGGTCTTGCGTCACCAGTATCAATGCTATGCTTCATTACGTTGGTCCTGCCTGGTTTGTTGCCATCCTTGTCGAATATGTTGGAGTATTTACGGATCATCTGGCTGGCCTTGTGCTTGTACTTGTCTTTCAACCCCTGCGTCCATGCATTGATATCTTCCCCCATCTCCTTGCTGCCAATAGAGTCGATTTAAGATGAATCATTGCTGTTAATAATGGCTTCTACCTCTTGACATTGCCCTAATACAGTTCCACTAGGAATTTTTACTGATGATCTGAAGTCATGCGTCCATTCTTTCGTGTCTTAGCCAAGGGTTTTCCAATAAGTAAGTCCAGTGTAGAATTTTGTGCTGCTTCGACAACCCACAATTTGTTTGTCCCACAATCTCCATTAATTTTCGCCCAAACAACTGCTTCTGACTTCGGTGGAATCAGTTCACTGCCTTCTAAGACCACTTGTTTGTTGCTGTATGTGAAATCATAGCCAATGTTTAGTGGTACCTCCATGTTCTTATACTCCATAATTTTCTTATTCAAGTCGATCTTGATACCTTCATTCATCAAGAAGTCCACTCCTATGATTACCTCATCCACAATCTGCGCGACTATAAAACTGTGTAACACAGTCACATTCCCGATTGTTACCTCACATGTTACTTCTCCCACTACTTGGGTATCCTCACCAGTCGCCGTTTCCAATATTGCTCCATGTAATGGTCTCACTTCTTTAGCGATCAGGTCAGTTCGAATGATGGAATGTGATGCGCCCGTATCTACTGTTAATATTCGCGCTCGTCCATCCACATATCCACCAATAGTAATGTTGCTCGTTTTTCTGCCAATTTGCGAGACGGAGATTATGGGGCATTCAATTGCTTGAGACCAGCATACGCCCCTTTAGACTGGCTCGTTTTAGTTTAACGACTGAGAAGTTGGTGGTTTATCCTCCTCAGTCTTCCGTTTGCGCTGTCCTTCCTGTATGCCGGAACCCGTTTTCCATTCGCGTGCGAAGTGACCAGGCTTTCCACATTTAAAGCATTTCCCAGCCTGATTCTTGCCACCAGAACGATTCATTCCTTCTAACGACTTCAGAGTTCTCAATATTTCGGTCATCACATCTGCTGTTTCAACCTCCACTTTATTGACTTTGTATGCTGGTCTGCTTATGAGTGCCGCCATTTCACGTGTTTGAGCATACGCCACTGTTTCAGCGAATGTTAACTTTGGATTCGCATATGTCTCTCGCTTGGTGTAAACGTCTTTTATGCCGCTGATGAATTTTTGTATTTTCACCCTTTCGAGATGCTCACCCGATGCGTCTCCGATGGCTAAATGAGCCAATCTCTCAATTTCCGAAGCATATTCCTGTAGAGATTCGTTGGGTTTTTGCTCCATTTATTTGTTTCAGCCGTCTTCTCAAACTGGAGCTTGAAGACTTGGAAGGGAATTTTTCCGTCAAAAGATGGTGTTTTTAACTTAGGAGAGTTCACTGAAGTGGTTGGACGATTTAACTGCAAATCCCGCACACGACCTTCCAATGCGTTGTTCACTTTGGTCTCAATTAGCTCCTCTATTTTGTCCTGTCGCTCCTCGATTCGATCTTGTCTTTCCTTAAGTTCTGCATTTTCTATCACCAGATTTTGCTGTATTTGTGCGATTGTTCCTTCTAATCCATCCAACTTTCCTGAGATGCTGGCTTTCATTGCAGACATATTTTGTTAAATCTCTGAAATTTCAGCCAACTTTTGTGAATTACGGGCATCCTGTGCATCCATCTTTTGTGACATGCTGGCATCGATTTGTGACATGTTTTGTGACATGTTGGCATTGATTTGTGAAATGTTTTGTGGCATTTTGACATTGATTTGTGAAATCGCAGCCAGCAACATGTTCATGTCCATACCGGTAGATGAGCCAGGAGCATTTTCTTGAATCTTGCTTGAGGGCTGCTCCAACTCCTTCGCAGAATCACTAGCCTCCTCTTTGTCAACATCCTTCAAGGATACATCTTCATCCTCGCGACGGAATTCGTACTGGTTCAAGTCGATGCCTTCGGCTTCCATTGATTCTCGCAGTCTCGATTGCAGCTCTGCCTTATTTCCTGTTGTAGACAATCCTCGCTTGGCCAACTCCTTCTTGAGAGCAGGTATCGTCAAATCTTGAATCTTCACCATTTTTCAATTATTATCCCTTGGAATTTATTTAACAATCCCACTTCTGACACCAATTGTTACGATCTTGCTGATTAACCTCGTTGATTTCCCAAATCCTTCGGGTACGATCTCTGGATTGTTAAATAAAAATCGCCAACTTAATTTGCAGTCTCTTTATTTATAAAGACTTTATTTAATGTCCTTTTATTATTCAGTAATTCACAATTCAATTACAATTTACGTTACTATTTACAATCACTTGTATACAACTTTCACAATGTACTGTTTTTATTACTTTACTGTAATGTAATCTCCAACGAGTTTAATTCACGACTGATTACTCTTGCAGTCGTATGTCGTACTTATATACTTGTTTGCTGCTTGAAAACGAAACCCCTGGAATAATCGCGTCGTTTACGATAATCGCCTCGTTTACGATAATCGTCGTTTACGATAATCGCCTCGTTTACGCTCTAGAACATGCCAGTTGTCGGCTCCTCTCTTTCATCTGTCATTCGCTTCGCATTTTCGCCACAATATATATTGCAACCTCAAATATTATAATATGATTATTAATTTATAATTCAATCTTTCTAATATTTGTATTACAATTAAAAACGGGTGATAGAATACAGAGAAATATGGAAATGGAATTTGCAGAAGAGAGTGAGTTGTTTAACAAACCAAATAAAGTAAAATAAGGGAAAAGAAGAAATAGCAAAAAAATTTGAATTTAGAAGGGATTGACATTAAAGTTACACTTGAAGATATTAATAATAATTTTATATAAGAAAATGAATATGAGATAAATGAGCTCTAAATTTTGTGTTTAACAAATTTTGTAACTTATCGGTTTATCTATTTGTGCTGGTTGTTGGTGTTATCTTGTGGTGCATCTGTGTGATTTCTGGTGGTTGCTGATATTATCATGTGGTGTATGTTTATGTGATCTCTTATGAAGATGTAGTGGTTGTGTGATGTGTTAATGTAATTTCGATGACGTTCTGGTGGTCTGCTGGTGTATGATGGATTTCTTTTTGTTTGTGATATGTGTGTTTGTGCGAATAGTGTTGATGTGTTTGTTGGGATGTTAATCTCTAATCTCTTCTAGCGTGGGCGTGCGCTTTACACTTTAACTATATATATGTTTTTTTTTTTTTTTTTTTTTAACATTCGCGTTATGACGAAGTACGTCATATGATGCCCCATGTTGCACCATAGGTATACCGAAAACGGCATGGTATGGGGATTGTCCGATAGCGCTGTGTACTACACTTCGTAATGCAAATGCTGCATTGCTCAAGTATTTATTCCAATTTTTTTGATTTTCGCCTATGTAAGATCGTATGATTTGAAGAATTGAGCAATTCACCCTTTCGGCCGCGTTACCTTGAGGTGAATAAAAGGCCGTTCGTATATGCTTTGTACCGTGTTTGTCCAAAAATATTTTAAATTGTTCAGAAACGAATTGTTTGCCATTGTCTGAATGGATATATTCTGGTACTCCGAATAAGTGGAATACGTCCCTTTCTAGATATTTTATCACGTCAGCTGATGTCGCCTTGCGCATCGGTTTAAGAAATACAAATTTAGAAAAATGGTCAAGACACACAAACACAAAACAATTACCATCACAAGAACGTGGAAAAGGGCCCATAAAATCGATATGTAGTCGTTGAAAAGGTCGCTCAGTGGTGTGTTGCTTCCCCATCAACGGCTTGTGAAATGAGTTTTGGGTTTTATTTCCTTTACAAACTTCACAGTTTTTACATATTTTTTGAACATCGGGCACCATGCCAGGCCAGTAGTATTTGACACGGATACGTGATAGTGTTTTGTGGATTCCACCATGTCCTGCTGACGATGAGTAGTGAGACCCCTCCACTAAGCCTTGACGTAGCTCCGATGGTACCCAGAGTTTCCACAGCTGGTCTTCCTGAAGCCCTTCCCCTCTACTAAACTGTGTTCGTTTGTATACATATCCGTCTGATATGCACATGTCAGGTAGTTTGTCTTGGTTTTCTGTAATGGTCTTTTTTAGTTCGGTATAATCTGCAGAAAAAAAATATGGTGAATTCATACAAATATCTAACACTCTTTCGCTCTTGCTTATTTCTTCCATATGAACCCTGGACAGTGCGTCTTGGACTACGTTCTCAGCGCCTTTTCTGTGCTGGATGTCGAAGTCGAATGCTTGTAATTTTAGGCTCCATCTTGCCAATCTTCCCGACAGGTCCTTCTGGTTCATCAACCATTTCAAGCTGGCAGAATCAGTGATTATTGGAAAAGGTAAACCTTCAACATAAGGCTTAAACGTTTTACGCTTAGGACAGCAGCGTAGCATTCCAGCTCCGCGATATTATAATTTTTCTGCGCCCTGTTAAGTTTCGCCGACATGAATACTATGGGCCGATCGTTATTGTCATTGTCCTTTTGAAAAAGTACAACCCCCTCTGTTGACGCGTCACATTGGATGAAAAATCGTTTGTTAAAGTCTGGGTGAGTCAGTACTGGAGCGGTGCTTAGGCTCTGCTTTAGTCGTTCGAAAGCTCTTTTGGCTTCATCTGTCATTGTAAACCTTTTGATTTGATCTTTAGTGAGGCCGTCGTGCAGCGGTGCTGCAAAGAAGCCGGTATTACTTTGTCCATAAGTCTGCACATTCTCTGTGCTGCATTACATAACCCGAAAGGCATCACTGTCTTTTCTCTAGATCTTAATTCTAACGGGATCTGCCAAAATGCATCTTTTAAGTCTATTGCAGATATAAATCTAGTATTCTGTAATCTACTTATAATCCCTTCGATATGTGGTAATGGGTAGCATCTTTGATTGTTCTTTTGTTGACATTACGAGTGTCTAAACATAGCCTATTTTTCGTCCCTTTTGTGACGAGAGAGACAGGGGAGTTCCAACTGCTATTACTCTCCTCTATCACCTCCATCCCTAACATTCTATCAAGTTCCGCATACACTAATTTCTGAACCGGAGGCGATATAGGATAATGGCGCTGTTTGACCGGGACATTCTCATTTGTCACCTCAATAATATGTATGTTGTTCAAGGTCGGTTTTTCCCAATCCCAAGACAGCGAATGATGGGAATTGAGCCTTGACTTTCTCCAAAGCTGCGTTTTTCTCCTGGGTTAACTGATGTTGCACGGAATCGAATGACAGGTCACCCTCGGCGGGTACGACGTCTGCGACGGCCATACTCATGGCAACAGTATTATCACCTCTGCTTACTACATTTAAACCAAATTCTTTCCAAAAGTCTATTCCTAGATACACTTCCTGTTGTAGTTCCGGTACAATCAAGAATTCTAGACACCGCGACACACCATCCCAAACCACGGGCAACACTATTACTCCTTCCACCGGAGTTTCACCACCATTGGCTGTTCGAATTTTTTGCCCTCGTACGCACACAACTTTACCTTCTTTACCTTCCGGAAACTTCAGAGCATTCTTACCTAGACAGCATGTACCAGCACCAGAATCCAACAGAGCTATCATTTCTTGTCCACCAATACATATTTTTAGCAAAGAATCGATTATCACATTGAACTGTCACGATTGTTGCTATAATTTTATTTCTTATCCTTACATAATTTTTTCTCTTTTCTCGCATTTTTAGTATTTTTTTATAGTTTCTCCTATTTATATTTCCCTGTCTTACTTCTTCACAGAAAATTCTTCTCCTAGCTTCTTCATATTCCATTTTCCGTTGATGATGACTTTTCCTAATTTTCCTCGGTTCTCCATTTTCACTCAACTTACTACTACTGGGACTACTTCTACTACTATTACTACTATTTTTTTTTCAAAATTTTTATTTTTCTTGTTCCGGGCGGCATTCGCTCTGGCGAGGGTTCCCGGACATCTCCACCAGACTCTTGTTTCCCTGTGTTGGTTCGAATACGCAGTACGACATGTCCCCTCCACACGCAAAACAGACCATATTATGGAATGTCGATTGGCAATGGTTCTCTTTACGTGCCTCCGCTGGGTTTTTGGCAAAATAGTCGACTGGCATACCACACTTTAAACAAATCATCAAATGGAAGGGAGATGGGCAGAATGTATTCCCAGAAATACTTGGGACACTTGATGGATTGTTGTTGTGAGCAACTTGTGACGTGGGGTTTTGCATGCGCCTTGAATTGTCAGGTTGCTTCACTGACTTGTCGCTCGACCTTTGACTAAATGCCTCAACATGATCGCGGTGTTCCATACTTTCACTAGCAGCTTCAATTTCGTTAATTGGCCTTGTTCGTGCACGGTTTTCGCGGATGATTTTCTCAGCTCTCTTACAAACTGACTTTAAATCTACCAGTGTTTCCATATTGGCGGCAAATATCATGTTTGCCAACACCGGTTTCAAATTTGACCTAAGGATTCCGACCAACTCCTCCTGCATTTTTCGACGCAAGCGGAACGTTAAGTCGCGGACATCACTGTAGAAGTCATCAAAACTTTCCATTGGCATCTGCTTTCTCTCAACGATCTCCCGTATAATTTCGTGATCCGATTCGGATGTCTTGTAGTGGCTCAGCAGCTCAGCCTTCAGTTCAGAATAACCGAAACTTTCGTCTTCGGCATATATATATATATACATATATATATAAATATATATGTATATATATATATATATATATATATATATATATATATATATTTGTTTTTTGAATATTTCTTTAAACTATTCACTCGATCACAAATAAGCCTCGCGGGAAAAATCAAACTCCAACTGATCCTCTAGCGCTACCACTTTACTCCTTTTATATCACTGTCTTCACCCTTTTTTGTCGTTGCGGAGTTTTCTATCGCCTTTTATTTTTGTTTGTTTATATTCTCCTTTCTCCAGTATATGCTTTAAACGGTTATCCGTAAACAGTTGTTCAATTTACATCCGCTATTTATTTCAACTTTTACTAACAGGTATAAATGAGGGGAAGTGTACCCAATAATTTGGTCCCCTACGAACTAATTATACACAAAGTTATCTTGAGAATAGTTTCTTCTGGTTAAATTTTGTTATGCTATGAAATTTTCTACAAGGCGGTCGTTGCACTGAGTGACGCAGATAATAAGTGTGTATCATAAATAATTGTAAAATATGCCGTTGGCTAAAGATGAAAATTGTACAAATAAATTACTGACGGTTAAGAAGCCGAACAAATAAATCTTGGGAGTTTTGTTTAGCAATCCAGCGATCGGACTTGAATGATTTGGAAAATCATCGAGGCGAACTTAGCAAATTCTTTACAATATGTTCTTTAGAGAATCGTTCCTTTATTTTGTTGTTGGCCCTTTCGTAGCTGCTCCAAAACACTCTCTTACCTTTATTATTGTTATAATTGAAACTTTATGTTGTATTTGGTTTTGTTGTTAAAGAATTTTGTTAGTTCTGCTGCTCTATTATACGTGCCAGTGCATAGTATACAGCGTGGTGTAATCTCTTAACTTTTATTGGAAAGATTCAAGGTGATCTAAAATGTCTCTTAAATCGGCCTGGACAAAAATGAAGAAAAATGTGTCCTCAAGATGTCTTTCCAAGTTCTTGAAGGTGACCTTCACACAAAAGAAAAACCGTTAATTTTTCTTGACAAACATTTTTTTCACAATTGATTGAAAATTTTTCACAAATCAAGCCTTTAATAATTAGCTTGCACTTTCTAGTCTTAAATTGAATTTGTTTTTATTATTATTAATTTTATTTTTTCAAACTATTCTAAAGTGTTTTGTTCTTTTCAGATCAATTTTTATTCTTTCACATTTCGTAATGTATTTATCGTTTTAATAATTTCTTGGCTCGCTACATTTACATTTAAAACAATGCTATTAATAAAATAATAATAAACGGTAGACTTTACACAGAGGAAAATAAAATAGCGCAGTCACTAAATAACTACTTTATTGATAGTATACTAGAAATTAGCTCAAATATTCCCGCTAGTAGTAATGAAGATCGCTTGGTTATGGGAAATAGCACCAATTCCTTCAAATTTCATAGAGTATCCACGAATGAAATACTCGAAATAGTCATTAGATTCAAAAATAAAATAGGAGGGAAAAAACTACTATCTGAGGGTGTTATAAAGGATTCTATTGCCTACACAGCATATTTTTATACTCAAATTGTCAATGAAAGTTTAGATAAAGGGATAGTTCCTGAATTATGGAAAACTTCCATTGTTGTGCCAATAGAGAAAGTTAACAACACAAAAAGAGCGGAAGAAATCAGACCAATTAATACCCTACCTTGCGATGAAAAGATACTGGAGACAGTTGTAAAAAACCAGCTCGTAAAGTATTTGGAAGAAAATCAAATTATCATACCGCAACAATCAGGTTTTCGGAAAAAACATTCTTGTGAAAGTGCGCTGAACTTGGTTATAGCTAACTGGAAAGAAGACTTGAGCAGGAACAAACATGTAATAGCGGTATTCCTGGATCTAAAACGTGCATTTGAGACTATTGACCAGAATATGCTACTAACAAAGCTGTCCAAAATGGGTGTTAATTCTACGGAATTAAAGTGGTTTCAGGATTTCACCACGAATAGATATCAAAGGACGGTTATTGGTTCTTCCATATCAGATAGAAGAGGGGTACCAATTGGGCTTCCGCAGGGTTCAGTATTAGCACCTATATTGTTCAGTATCTATATTAACGATATTGCTAATTCTTTGAAGTTCTGTGATATTAAACTTTTTGCGGACGATACTTTGTTGATGCTTAGTGGGGATAATATCACTGAAATATACCTTAAGTTACAGGCAGATCTTAACAGGGTCTATGATTGGCTATGCTTGAACAAACTTAAATTGAATATTAGCAAAACTAAATTTATGGTTATATCAAGGCGAAACTTTCAGATCAACGAGATACAAAATCTAAACATAAACGGCGAAATAATCAATAGAGTTGATAGTTTCAAGTACTTGGGAATCAAAATTGATAATAAACTGAACTTCAGTGAGCACGTTGATTACACGGTAGGAAAAATTGCCAAAAAAGTATATTTTATGCAAAGAACCTGCAAGCTTTTAAGCAGGAAATACAAGGAAATGGTTTACAGATCTATAATTGAGCCTCATTTCATATACTGTCCTACCATATTTTTTATTATGAGAGACAGTCAAATTCAAAAACTACAAAAGCAACAAAACCGAGCAATGAGGTTCATTCTCAAAAAACGCTATGACACACCTATCAGAGACATGCTATCTACTTTAAATTGGCTAAGTGTTAAACAGCAGCTTTTTTTCTATACTATGAAATTTATTAAAAACATAATTGAAGGCAATTTGCCCGATTACTTGAAGTGTAACATAAAATATGTAAGAGATACGCACCCGGTAAATACACGAAATAAAAATAATTTCAATCTACCAAATTATAGAACAGAAGCAGACGAATGTAATTTATATTATAAAGGATTAAAGTGCTATAATGAGCTTCCAAACGATATTAAAACTTGTAGTGTAAACAGATTCAAACAAAAATTGTATAATTATTGCAGAGCACTACCAATTTAGTGCTAGACTGGCAGGCTTCCATAGCATCAATAGCAGTGCATGCGTGCCAAGTATTCTGTAATGCAGCGCCAACAGTTCCATGCATACAACAAGTAGCGGAAGCTCATACCAAACGCATCACTCGATCGAATCAGTGTAATGCCGTTCAAATGATGCCTTCCCGCTTTATATGCACAATTGGCCTGTATTCCACAGACAACCAATACCAGCATTGTGTTGATATGAGCTGGAAGCCTGATACATCTAGCACTGTACCGTAGTTCATAGATGTAACTAGGTTAGTCTTTAGTCTAGGTTAGATTACTTTATAATTTAAATAGGTATAAGCTAGGCTTAAAATAAGCTGTAATAAATAAATGAAATGAAATGAAATTTATTTTCACTTTTCGCGATTCTTATAAATGTTATAAGTGGTAGCTATTTAAAGTTTTTTATTTTGATACACTTTCCGTGCACTTTTAATAAAAAATTTCCGCGTATATGTCCGTCGACTGCGCCAAAAATGAAAGACAATCCGTTCTTTACGAAGGTAAGTTTATTTATTAATGATCAAAAATGAATGAAAGTATTTGTTGTTGTATTCATTATAACTTAAAACTATAATACAAATTTTAGACAGCTTTTAAAGAGATAAAGAATAAATCAAGCAAAGTAATGGAGAATGTGTAAATGATGGTGGAGAGTAAAAATAGTAATATTAGGAGTTGTTGGTAGTAGGAGGATTAGTATATGACTATATATATATATACTTTTGTATATACATACATGCATTGTTGTGTTGAAATAAATGCATATACTTATATACATTTCTCAGACTATTAATGCCTGAATGTATGCAGGATTGCAAAATACTCGCTAACCCAACATTAAGTAAAAATAGCGGCTAAATATTAGCGCACTTAATAGTTGTTGGTTAGTAAAATATTGAATAATACAACAGATTACATGGCAGGCGTTGGATCAGTTGGTAGAGTACCCGCCTGTGATGCCAGAATCCGTCGGTTCGATCCCTGGCAAAAGAAGTCTGATGAGGAGATGTGGTGATCTCCGAAACAGCTGTCACTTTTACCATTTTTTCTTTGTTGTAAAACAATATTCAATGAAAAAAAAAATGTTTCTAACAAAAATAGGCCTTTGAATACAGCTCATTACTTATAACCAAAAATAATTACAGGCCGCATTAAAAATACTCATACATGCATATTTATAATTAATAACCTTTTTTATTGGATGTTTGGAGAAGGGCATTCTTCTATTTTCATAGTATCGGCAGAGATGTACCATACCATATGTGATAACTACTAAAGTAAGGAAACCCATTTTGATAAAAATCGTAAAATGTACTGGGTTGTTTTCAATAGGTATCACAAATGTTGAGAGTTTTTGGATATTGCTGAATTTGTAGATTGAGTTTGAGGAAGGGATGCAGAGTACTTCAAGTTGTTCGCTATGTTGATTGTGTATGATTTCTCTGAGTTGTCGTTGATGATTGTAATATGTGATATTATCGATGGTTGTAGGTTCATTAAAGTGTATTAATTTAGGGCCTGATATATGCCTGTTGTTCCAAGTATGCCGGTAATCTGAAAAAATATATCCAGTCTCTAGGATGCGGAGGGGAGCATTATTTTCATGGATTGTGTTACATTGGGTTGATTTGTTTTCTAATATTTTCATAGTACAATTGTCAGAGGGTTCGGACTTACAAATAAAGTTACTCATATAATTTCTACAATTGGATATTCTTTGATATTTGTTACATTTTGCGATCTTAGGATCTAAATTAATTTTACCATGCTTATGTGCTAAAGGGTATACATTAAATAGGCTACATTTTGTTTCGAGGATAGGATATTTGTATATTTTTATAATTGTTTCTTGTAGGTAACAGATATGAATATCGGCATATTCTAATATATTACTTATTGGAAGATCTAGTTTTTCGTGACTTATTAAATCGTACTCATCTTTCAAATTTAATGTGCCAGAATAAAAATGATTAGTTTTCGCAAAATTTATAGTGTTTGTTATTGGTTGGAGTTCATTATAAACTTCTGATATAACAATGTTATACATATGTCGGTTTTTGTTTTGGGATCAAGAGTTTCGAGTATTCTTTCGAACTGTGAGTTAATTGTTCTTTGCTTGTTATTATTTTCTATTAGCTTATTATATGAAGTTTTGATTTCTACAAGGTCATCGTGGTCTGTGTGTGTGTTGTGGTATCGCAAAACTCTCTCTTGGTTTTGTTGAAGGCGCTCTTTGATGTCAGGATATCCCCTTTGATTGAAAAATACGCCCTCGGGTTTCTCGTTGGTTACCGAATGGGTAGTTTTGTTGTACTATCGGACTAATTCAAATATCTGTTCAACAGGTGCCGAGCTGTGTTGGTGTGCCAAAACTTTTGCGAGTTCAATTATGGTGCTATGCGTCCGTTCAACTCGACCGTTTGTAGTTGAATGATAGGCTGGAGTTTTGGTATGCGTTATTTGTAGTCGCTTGTATATTTGTTGTGCACATATGTCAGTAAATGTTGACTCGTTATCAGTCATTACAAACTTTGCGTTAGGGTATATTTGTGATAGTATCTCGTCGATGTATTTGTATGTGTCCTTCTTTGATGGTAAATGTCTCAAAAAGCAGAATTTTGAGTATTTGTCGGTTGAACTAATGCACATATTATTGCTCATAAAAAATAAGTCCAAGTGTATGTATTCGCCTACCTTGTTCGGTACTGGTGCTGAACCTATTGGTTGTTTATTTGGTCGGCGTTCATATATGTTTCTGAGGCAAATTTCGCAGTCCTGTACTTCCTTTTTACAAGCGTCACGTATGTTCGGCCAGTAATATTTGAGCAAAATTTCCTGTGCGTTATTTTTGTAGTTTCTGTGAGCACGTCTGCGTGTGTCTTGTATGATTTGTTCTTGTTGTTCGGTTTCGGTCATGTCGTCAACCAATTTTTGCGCTAGTACAATCGATATGGTTGGAAATGTGTCGATAATGTCATTTTCGGCGTAAAATATAATTTCCTCGTCTAGTTGCAGGGTATTAGTTACCTTTGGTCAAATTATACGGCTCCTGTAGCGTAATTACTAGCATCTGTGGTTAATTCGAAAGGTTTGTTAAAATTTGGTTGGAAGAGTTCAACTTGTGCTTGCAGTTCCTCTTTTATTTTATTCAGTGCTTCTAGTGCAAGTTCGTCTAAGGTGATTTTTATTTTTGCGCTTTGATTCTTTGATATGCCATCATTCTCTCCTCTGAGGAACGTAGTGAGTAGTTTAATGATGGCTGCAAAATTCTGTATAAATTTTCTACAATAACTAGCGAGACCTAGGAAGGATCTGAGTTCCTTCAGCGTTGTGAGAATAGGGAAATCTTTAATAGTTTGTATTTTTATAGGGTCAACTGTGATCCTGTTGTATTTAATTATATGGCCTAAGTATTCCACAGAATCTTGGAAAAAGTGAGATTTCTCTTTGGAAATCTTCATGTTCGCTTGGTGAAGCGCGTTTATTATTATGCGGATATGTTCGATATGTTCTTCGGGAGGGGAAGAACAAATGAGAACATCGTCTATACGTCGTACGCGAACTTCCCGATATATGGTCTAAGGATATCATCCACGCATCTTTGAAAAATGGATGGGGCATTTTTCAGGCCGAACGGCATACGAAGGAATTCGTACTTAGCTCCATTTACTCTAAAGGCCGTTTTTTCCCTGTTAGATTCATTAATAAGGATCTGATGGAAGCCAGACTCTAAATGTAAAGTAGTAAATACCTTTGCATTTCCTAAATTCTGTATGGTCATAGCCACATGGGATATCTATATGTGATAGTTTGAGCGTTTAGCATCTGAAAGTCTACGACCATTCTGCGCTTAGGTTTCCCTTGTTCATCGGTACCTTTTTTAGCGACTGTCCAAATGGGAGAGTTGTACGGACTTTTGCTGGGTTGAATTATTTCATTTATTAAAAGTTTGTTAATTTCTGTGTTAATGAAGTCGTTATCCGATATAGGGTATGGATATTGCTTGGTCCAAATAGGATCTTCGGATTTCGTTCTAATGGTAGCTTGTATCGCGGTAGTATAAGGTAGCACTTCGTTTATACTTTCGTTTTTTTTGCATAATTTATACGATATCTGCCCTATATTTTTCACTATTAACCGTATAATTAATTTTTTGCACACATTCACTTTCTTTCTTGGCCCTATATTTATAACTGAGCTTGTACTCGAAAAGATTGATCTCTGCTTTGATTTTTCTAAGTCCCTGTTCACCCAGAAGCATATACAATTCTTCTAATGCATCTGTTTCAAAAAATGTGAGATTATGCTCTAATAATGTTATTATTTTTTTTTTTTTTTTGATTTAGTTATTGAGTAACCATGAAGGGTTTTTACTTTAACTGGCTTAATTGGAATAGGCTTACCGATTTTGCATTTTTCACTTATGTATATAATTATTTGTTGCTCTGGTGTCGATCAGGATGTTGAAAAGTTTGCCTGTATCCCCGCAGTGGCGTTGCGGACACGGCAAATCGTTCATACGCCTAAAAAATACTGCCAGTTTCATATTCGTCATTTTTTGGTTCAAGTGACTGTATTTCTTCATCTAGTATTTGATTGACTCGTTGTACCTTCAGTTGTATGTTGAAATTATGAGATGAAGGGTTTCACTCCCTTTTTTGAGGCTCTCCGCGAAATTGATTATTAGGAGGTAGTCCTTGCCTCTGGCGGTCATAGCTGTTTTGTGGTGCGGAATGGTTCCTATTGTAATTTGTGGAGCTCGTGTATTTTTATGACGGATCTATTTCCATTGGTTGGTGCTCTTGCTTGGGTGCAGTTTGGTTGTATTGGACCTGCACGTTAGGTCTGTACCTTTGTGGTTCCTCGTATCTTCTGCTTGGCGAAGCATTGTAATGTCTGTGGTTGTTTTGCGGAAAATCGAACTGTAAGTTCACGTTGTCGTGATGTATAGTGCTTGCGATAGGGTAAGCGGTTTCTAAGTTCTTTGGACTGTGGCTATAGAGGGTGCCGCTGGTGTATTTGCTGTTCAGACCGAGAATGAATGTCCTTACAGCTTCCTGGTTTGCGTATTCTTTCATAGCTGAAGGATTCCCTGAGCTATCCATCTCGACTTTGAGTGCAAGGTTAAACGATTTACTAACTTCGCTATGGAACTCCGCCAACGTCCTTTTTCCCTGTTTTATTCTCTTCATTGTTTCGAGCAACGCATACAAGGATCTCTGGTCTGCACAGGTATAATCGAGACGATTAATTATGGAGTAAAAATTAGACTTTGTATCGTGGTTAATTAGAATTCCGACTGCCTCTCTTTGAATTTTGGAATGAACGATCGGGAGCGCCGTATAATACGTGGATGTAGTAGCGTAACTCTGATGTTTTCCATGTGTGTCCAGGCACGTTTTCTCCACGATCTATAATGGTTCGTGTCGCCTGTGAATATTGGTAACATTTTAAAAACTTCCAGGTTAAATTGCACAATTGGGTGCACAATCGTGGTATTGAAATGTGACTGGACTGTGACTATTGCGTTGGTTTCAAGAGAATTCATCCTCTCTTGGGTTTCAGTCGGGGTTGTGGTCAAGGCAGCTATTGGTGCCCTCAGGTTTGCTATCTCCTGTGCGCTCATTTAGGAGTCGATGTTCAGCGATGTACGTGATGAGTCGAAAAACTTTTGCCGTTTTCTTCGTAACTCCAGTGTGGTGTCCGTTGGTTTCGATATTCACTCTTTGTCTCAGTTATAGCGCTGCTTGGATGGATTATCTATGTTTCAAGACTTATCAATTTTTCAGGAATCTAATTTTTACCTTCTTTAGGAAAGAGGATTTTTTTTTGTCCTGTAATGCAGGATATGGCTTGCTCAAGAAAGAATGTACGACCCCCAGTTAATATCGTTTACACGATATGAGTGAAAAAAACTTGTTACATAAATCTTAGTTATATTTATACTGAGATGCGTCGGTTGTTATCGCAGTGGATTATCCCGTTGTTAATTGTTTACTGTTTACGAGTGTAGATAGCTATTTGGGTTTGTTATTGTTTGTTGTATCGATAGTGCGTTTCTATTGTTCAGATGTTTGTCGGTTATGGTTCGCGATAATGAATGTCAAAACAAGGTCATTGTTTTGATGTTGTTTACATGAAAACGCTTATCTGTTGACCATGAGTTGGAGTGATTAGAAAAGTAAAAAGTTAAGCCATGTCGTTAACTCGTGTAAGCAAGAAGGCTCTACCAAGCTCAGCGTGTAAGCAACAAGGCTCTACCAAAGCCCACCGTGTAAGCAAAAAGGCTCTACCAAAGCCCACCGTGCAAGCAACAAGGCTCTGCCAAAGCCCAACGTGTAATCAAAGCCCACTAAGAGAAGCAAGAAATATCACATATTCCAAAACTCCTTAACACTTCTTGTACCAAAAACAAAAAAGGCATTAAGCAGTATTTAAAAATAAGTCTTCTGTTTTTCTTTCTTTCATATTCCCTGCCTGTTATTAAAAATACCTTCTATCAGAGATTCATAATTTTTTGTTACATTGGAAATACAACAATATTCCGTGTTCATTAATTTAAAATTTAACTCGGTAAAAATTTACTCAATTCTTGATTGACTTCTGGTTTGAGTTTTTTCTTATCAAACGTGGATTGAAAATATCTAGGTTAAGATTTGATTTTAATTCGGAAACCAAAAGAAGCTCTTTCGTTCTATTGTGTCCTGACTCGGAGTCAACTCTTAGTTTTAGAATAAACCAAAATACATTTTTTTATCATGCGTATTTCCGCATTTCTATTTTTCGGTGTAACTCGAAAAGTATAATTAATTTGAAAAAATGACTACCTCACATGATTTTTCGCGCGCTTGTGATGCGAATAAATCCGGTTGAAAAATTGTATTATTTGAATCAAAAAGGCGACGCGAAGTAAAAGATATCGTTAATAAATCACCTTTAACTAATGAGGGGTGTCTGGCCACTTGGCAGAATTTATCGGAAAGATACGAAAATAAACGGATTATGGTAAACTGCCAGTTGAAGGCGTTGTTCAACTTGCTTTCAGTAACTTTTGAGCGTGGTGATCAAAAACGCACATAAATAATTGCCTATCCGTACTTCGTATGTATGCAATAGATATTGAGGACTGGGACGCGATACTTGTTTTCTTAGTATCAAGCAGATTGCCTGATACCACATTAGCGTTATGGGAACAGGAAATTGTGCATAAGGCAGAAATTCCGGGAGGAACTGGATCAATTTCTGACCCGTGGATTTCAGACACTGGAAACAGTGTATGACATACAAAACTTCCGATCTTCTAGGCCACTCCTAGCAAAATAACACCGCCACAGCTCAGCGAAAGAGTTGCTGCTTATCTAGGTCAATTCTTACAGACCGTATGCAGGCTGTGTTCCAATCAAGCACATGTTCGAAAAGGTTGTCCGAAATTTTTGACAATGAAGGTGGATGATAGAGTGAAGGTGGTGAAAAGGTACAATTTATTCATGAATTGCCTGGCACACTCCCACATAGAAAGGGACTGCAAGAGCCCATTTAACTGTCTGAATTGCCACCAAAGGCATCATTCGCTGCTACATCGGTTTCCCACAGGAAATCAGAATGCTTCACATCCCTCGCCCCTTCTGCAGGAAATCGAGAAAATAGATCTCAACATCCAACTGGTAGCGCAAGTGTGCAAGCATTATTTGCAACAAGTGCAAAAAACGTCATTCTAGGAACAGCAATAATCAACATTTGCCATGAAAGAGTGGACTAGCAAGCGAGAGCCCTACTGGATTCGGGATCAGAGGCGATCTTCATCACCGAACGGTTGCATAAGTGCATAGGTATTCGAACTCGGTATGTTGACACACAAGTCAGTGAAACAAGCTCGTCAGTATTGGCTAAGGTGCGTAAAGTTGCACATTTCGTTATAAGTTCTCCTGTAAACCCACCGTTTAGAATCTAGGCAAGAGGTATGATTCTACCCCAATTGACAGGAGACCTCTCTGCCCCCAATTCAGTTAGCCGATGCCAACTTCTTTAAAAGTCAACAGGTCGATGTAATAATCGGTGCAGACTTATATCCAACGGTGATTTTAGGCAAAATAAGGAAAAATGTTCTAGGTTCACTTCTATCACAGGATACAGTTTTCGGATGGATTCTCACTGGCCAACTTCCTCAACAGTCTACTCAAGAATCACACTGTACATCCTACGCCACGGAGGTATCAGAAGTACAGTTAACACGATTCTGGGAATTGGAGGAGATTCCAAATCCTAAAAGGCAGATGAAACAAGAGGAATCATACTGTGAAGAGCATTTCCAAAACACAACAGTGGGAGATGGAGAAGGACGATACATGGTGTCGTTACCATTTCGACGGGAATTTCAGTCGGATATCAAACTGGGATTCTCGCGTAACAGTGCAGCCAATCAGTTCTTACGGAATGAAGCATCACTTCTAAGGAGGCCGAACTTGAAAACAGAATATGACAAAATGTTGGAAGAATATATAAAGCTTGGTCACATGGTGAGAATTGAAAACATACGAGGGAAACCAAAAGATTCGCAATTACCTCTCTCTCCATGCGGTCATTAAACCGGATAGCACTACTACCAAGGTTCGGGTAGTTTTCAACGCATCATCTCCTTCATCCGACGGCAATAGCCCAAACGATGTACTCCATCCCGGCTGAAATGACGGTTCTTAAAATATGTATTTAACACAGACATCTAAAAGATGTACCGGCAGATACGGTTGCAGAAGGACAATACTCTTTATCAAAGGATTGTCTACAGACGATCACAGGATGAGGAGCTGAGGGATTATGAACTCCTGACCGTAACTTTTGGTGTAAACTGCGCCCCGTACTTAGCAATAAGAACGCTTCTTCAGTTGACAGATGATATCAGCTCCCGTTGGCAGGAGCTCATGATGGTGAAACAGCCACTAAAACTCGAGATGAACTGAACGAGGCGTTGAAAGGGGCTGGATTTCCTCTCAGAAAATGGACGTCCATCACCAAAAATATAAGTATACTAGCCGGTTTGCCTAAAGAACACTTGCTGAAGGAAGAATTTTTGGACATCGATTACTTGAGCGAAGCAAAGATGTTGGGTATCAGATGGAATGCAACTCAAGACGTTTTTTCAATGCTCAACTCATTCAGGTAAGACATAGCTACTCCACTATTCGACCCGGCTGGCTGGCTGGGCCCGATAGTGATAGAAGCAAAAATACTAATGCAGGACATATGGCTAGTAAAAATAGACAGGGATGATAGTCTACCTAGAGATCTCTACGATATTGATGAGATCCGAATCCCGAAGTGGATTCATTACACTCCTTGGGATGAAATAGAATTCCATGGATTCTGCGATGCCCCAGAAAAAGCATACGCTGCAGCGTTATACGGACTTCTCTAGAGCACTGCGCGTCGCAGAAAGAATTTTCAGGTTCTACAAACGAGCACACCCGATACAACGACTGGCACAAAATAGGAATCAGACGGAGATAGCCCCAGAAAAAATTCGAGAAACCAAGAAACGGCTCATTGTTTTAGCACAGAAACACGGCTACTCGGATGAATACCAAGCATTGAGCACCTCGAAACCCGTCAGCGTAAAAAGTTCCATTAAAACTTTAAATCCATTCCTCGATCGTATCGGATTATTGAGAGCTGGAGGAAGACTTGCGCTGTCGAGCTTGTCATACAACGAACGTTTTCCAATCATTCTACCATACGATTGCCAATTTTCCAAACTACTTGTGAAATTCACTCATCCGATTTTGCTCCATGGAAGAAATCAATTGATGTTGAGACTGTTAAGATCGGAATATTGGATCGTTAGAATGAAAAACCTCATAAAAAATTTTGTACAGAATTGTAAAGTTTGTATTATTTACAGAGGGAAAACTCGGGAACAGATAATGGCAGCCCTGCCTCTGGAGCGAACAACTCTGACGAGACCATTCATAAACACGGGTATTGATTTCACCGGACCCATCGATATTCGAAACTTTACCGGACGAGCTTGCCTTACCACTAAAGGCTATGTTTGCGTTTTTTTGTGCTTCGCAACAAAGGCAATACACTTGGAAGCCACCAGCGATTTGTCCACAACTACTTTCTTAGCCGGAATATATATTCTGATAATGGCATAAACTTCGTAGGTGCTAACAAAGCAATGAAGCAGGACTTCAATAACTTCGTCACGGCAGCAACTAACGTGACTACTCAATCGTTCGCTCATCAAGAACTAGAGTAGCTCTTTATTCCACCTGGAGCACTAGATATTGGAGGACTATGGGAATCAGAAGTGAAGAGTGCATTTCACGAAGGCAACAAACTTTATGCGCTTCACGATGGAGGAATTTTCAACATTATTGGCAAAAATAGAAGCATGCCTTAATTCCAGACCAATCAGCCCGCTATCAGAAAACCCCGACTCGACGGAGCCACTTACACCAGGACATTTTTTGGTCGGAGGACCTTTACCTGCGATGGCTGAACCAGAATTAAACGCGAACCCGATTTCAATTGTGAACCAATGGCAGATTATGAAGGCAATTCACCAAGGATTCTGTCGAGGTTGGAAGACGGAATATCTTAAGGAATGGCAGAAGCATGTCAAGTGGCACTCCCCCCAACGGAACATCGAAGTGGACGACATTGTAGTTATCAAAGAGGATAACTTACCCTCAAATGAATGGCGAATGGTTTCTCTAGATTCCAATGCTCGAGTTCGAGTCGCAGAGATCCGAACGGAACGCGGAATGATCACCAGACTTATCATGAAACTAATCCATTTGCCAATTCAAAAGACTTAATTAATATCCTTATTTCTTTTCAGAATTTTTCTATCCAACAATTGAAAATGGTACGTGCACAAAAGAGCAGTAGCACCCCCGCCGGCAAGACTGGTCACAGCTGCCCTGTCTGCCACCATAACCACCGGTTGATATTTTGCAGAGACCTACGGAGAATGGAGCCCGCTGAGAGACTGCGTGCCATCCTCGTGCATCGTCATGGTGCAAATTGCCTCTCCCCGCATCACCCGGCAGTAAAGTGCACCTCATCAAAGAGCTGTGACCGACGTGAGCAGCTGCACCTACACTTAGATGAGCAGCGTGAGGAAGACGTGCTGTTTGGACAATCCGAAGACGAAGTACGGAACGACAACGACGACAACACAACACGTACCGTGCTAGCACCGTAGACAGCAGTGACGAAGCTCAGGTGCTGATCATAGATGCAGATGAAGGTGATCTGCAACCGACAGCCACCGAACACCCCGCCAGCGGATCGCTACCGATCTTTAGACCCCTCTGTCAAGGATTCGGTAGGCGATTCAACGAGTCCAGACGTCGGAAGGGAATAACGGTCGGCAAGCCCAACGTAAACGTCCGAACAGCCGTCAGCAGTCACGCCGAGGCATGAGAGATGCCCGAGAGCGGATCACCGGTCTGAGCCGATCTGCACCAGGGCATTCTGTCCTCACAACAACAATAACGGCAAAAGTGTTGGCCGCAGGAAAATGGCATACGGTGCGCGCTATTGTTGACCCCGCACAAAAGATGTCGACCTGGTCTTTGGCGCGCCAACTTCACGTTCTGCCACGAGGACATAATGAGATTAGCAAGTTCGTACTTAAGGGCTGGAATGAACGCCTTGAAGTCACCACTGCAGTGATAGTGACCCTATCACGGGTCACACCGGAGGGGACCCTGGATGCAAGGATTAGAAGCGAATTCGACAACATTCATCTTGCGGACCCAAATTTTTACCGCACCAAGCATATCGCTCATTATCGGCGCTGAGGTCTACGCAGCGATCCTCCGCGCAGGATTGATGGCAGCTACCCCCACACAACTAGCAGCACAAAATACCATCTTTGGCTGAATGCTCACCGGCAGCACACCGTTTTCATAGGAGGGGACTTTAGTTTTAAGCCATAATTTTAAAGAAAACCCAAATTTTGCTATAAGAATAATATGTAATGAATTTTGAAGTTGCTACATAAAATGAAAACACATGTATGAATAGGAACAAAAAATAACTATTATCTGTATTTATATATATTGCAGTGATGCTGCCAAGCGGGCGGCGTGTTTGTGCGCGCAACCCTGCGCAGCAGCTTCTATATACACCTGCACATGTCCCTGCTGCTGGTGAATATTCACGACTCATCCCTGTCGGGAAGGGTCCTGTTAACCAATGCCCCGTTGTGCTTTCCATCCTTTGTGGAAGGCATAAAAGGCCGATGTTGCCGTTTTAGCCTCCTCTTTTTAGGCAAATTCCAGCAGCAGCAACATCAAGGTGTATTTTTTATTACATATTGTTACATATATAGGGTGTTTTTTAAAGAGGTATAGAACTTTAAATTGGCATTACTTTTCAAGATGGTGACCGTTTTAACAGGTGTCAAGTGATTTATTCTCAGTTTGGTTTGGCAATTCATCATGAATAGACTCACGCCTGAACAACGCTTGCAAATAGTGCAATTTTATTTCGAAAATAATGGTTCTGAGCGGAAAACGTATCGCGCACTACGTCCATTTTAGCGATGTTTAGCGATGAAGCGCACTTCTGGTTGAATGGCTACGTCAACAAACAAAACTGCCGCATTTGGAGTAAAGGTAATCCTCAAGTGTATGTTGAAACACCGTTACATCCAGAAAAACTGACTGTTTGGTGCGCTTCATGGGAATCATTGGTCCGTATCATTGGACGTAGTGCGCGATACATTTTCCGCACAGAACCATTATTTTCGAAATAAAATTGCACTATTTGCAAGCGTTGTTCAGGCGTGAGTCTATTCATGATGAATTGCCAAACCAAACTGAGAATAAATCACTTGACAGCTGTTAAATCGGTCGCCATCTTGAAAAGTAATGCCAACCTAAGGTTCTATACCTCTATAAAAAACACCCTATATATACTTTTATATATACATACATGCATTATTGTGTTGAAATAAATGCATATTTATAATTTTATAGTTTCTTCTTTTCAGAATTGATTGCCTGAAAGTACGGCCCCTAACACTACCCCCGTTTCCAGAATTCAGGAGGAGTTCTGTCCCCCAACATCCCCGGCACGAATGGCGTATATACATTCGTCTCTTTCTTACACATAAATGTCCAAATATCGCTAGGTAAAATTTCTCTAGCTTTAGGAGTAGCCATTTGAATATAATTGGGATTGTGTAAGTGGACAGCTGAAAAAGTTCAAGATTTATTTGTGTATATGTTACTGCCATCTTGCAGAGTTTTGTTCAGTCAACAACGCCTACATCTTCAGCAGTAACAAAAAGCAAAAGCGGAACTGAAGTCTCTCAGCATCTGGCACCTAACGCTATCACAGGCGGTGAAGTCAGCAGAGTTACAATCAAAAAACCCAGCAAAGAATTCGACAGGGAACAAC
This sequence comes from Neoceratitis asiatica, assembly GCA_030068015.2. NCBI lineage: Eukaryota > Metazoa > Arthropoda > Insecta > Diptera > Tephritidae > Neoceratitis > Neoceratitis asiatica. The sequence continues at coordinate 3,597,743 of CM061530.1, forward strand.
AAACAACTGACAAACCGCCTATAAGTACATCAGAAATCGTAGTTCCTTATTACCTTACTTATGTTCAATCCTCCTGGACTCGCTACCATAAATTCGGTAATGTTTTCGCTGTAGAGCCTTTCAACGTAACGAATAGTTAACGGATTTTTCCTCTACGATCCAGTTATTTGCTGTAACCATCTTTTCGAACTGAAGCTTAAAATCCTGGAAAGAAACTTCGCCGTCAAATTATGGTGTTTTTACCCGGGGAGCATTCATAGAAATAGTTGAACGATTCAATTTGAAATCGCGGACACGACCATACAATTCGTTACTTTGGCCTCTTATGTCTTCTTCTGCCTTTCTTTAAGTTCTGCCTTGTCTTTCACCAAAATTTCCAGCATAATATCTACATATACTAAAAACGAAATCAACTACTCCATTCTTTTAATTTTCTCTACCTCTTGAATATTATATATATATATATGGCACTTAGTAACCGATGAAGTGGTCCTCCTCCAATCTGTGGTTGTGTGTATTGATGTTTTTAACAACAAATGGGACCTACAGGTCCAAGTCGCCAACGAACAGCCGATGGATTTTAAAGAGGAGGTTTTATTTCATGTCAGAAATACACTTGGTTGACATTCCCTACAATTAGAAAAATTTAAAATCTATATTTTTGTGTGTTGCTCGCACCTGCACTCGAAACCAAATCCAATTGTAGTACGCAATGCTTACCACTCGGCTATTGCGGCCTAATAAAAAATAAAGATACAAATTTCTCGACTTCACTTATTTATTCAATCATTAAACTCACAATAAAAGTTAGTCTATATTCTTAACACAAATAAAAAAATTACAAGTTTGTATCAACTCAATAAAAAAACCTTATTAAAAGAAAGATCGCCTTATCTCATTTTTGAGATAAATATTCAATATTCATAAATATTCAAAATTTGATCCCCTTTATTTTCCATATACATATTTGGACAACTCTAATTCTTTTGCAAAAAGAAAAAAAATCGTATTTACTCGCGCATGGTTCAAGAAGAAACTCAAAAAAATATATGTATAGGGTGTTTTTTATAGAGGTATAGAACTTTAAGTTGGCATTACTTTTTAGAATGGCGACCGATTTAACAGCTGTCAAATGATTTATTCTCAGTTTTTTTTGGCAATTCATCATGAATAGACTCACGCTTGAACAAAGCTTGCAAATAGTGCAATTTTATTTCGAAAATAATGGTTCTGTGCGGAAAACGCACTACAAAAGAAAAGGCGTGAGTCTATTCATGATGAATTGCCAAACCAAACTGAGAATAAATCACTTGACAGCTGTTAAATCGGTCGCCATCTTGAAAAGTAATGCCAACTTAAAGTTCTGTACCTCTATAAAAACACCCTATATAAATATGAAATTTAAATTCTGTATTTTTAATAAATATTAATAAATTTTTTATGAATTTTAATTAAAAATTTTACATTATTTTTTACAGATTTCAACTTAGATGCCGCTTTAATGCCTTTGGCATGGGAGTACAAGTTTCGGCCACAACCAATCTTCTTCCTGCATGAACAAAAAATAATCTTCCTTTAAAGCAGGGATCGGCAGATTTTTAGTCCATAAAGTAGTCAAAGTGAGAGCGAAGGCCAGATTAGGCGAATATTTTTGTAAGAAAGTAAGGATAAGAAAATTTGCGAAAATATCAATTACATTTTGAGTTTCATGTCCATCGCAGAATGGATGCGTGATACTAGCTTCATTCAAAAATCAAAGAGCACAAATTTGCTTGATATTGTCGATCCTTGTACCGAAAGTACGGCCAAAACTACTTTCATTGGCTGTTGCCGCCGATATGTACATCAGAATAGCGTAGTTCCTATGTTATTACCTTCCTTATGTTAAATCGCTGCCGCTAATTATATTTCATCTGGTAAATGTGCCTCCTGGACTCGCTACCATAGCATCTCTCCACGGTTCGCATGAATGCGTCGTAATTATTTCTCTCATATTCGGGAATAATCTGCAAAATTTCCGCTGCAGGTCCTTCCAACGTAACGAATAGTGCAGTGGATTTTTCCCCTACGCTCCAGTTATTTCCTGTAACCATCTTTTCGAACTGAAGCTTAAAGACCTGGAAAGAAATTGTGCCGTCAAATGAATGTGGTTTTACCCGGGGAGTGTCCATGGAAGCGGTTGGATGATTCAAGTTCAACTCACGGACACGACCTTACAATCATTCTTGTTGTTGATGTTGTTGTGGCGGCTATTTAACCCTGTCTAGTCTAGTTTAGTCTAGTTCTAGTCTCAGTCATCGAGGTCACCTTACCGGAGGCCCAGGAAACGTGATGTTTCGACGGGTTCGGACCAGAGGGAAGAGGTGGTTAGTATCGTGCGGTGATCCGTTGCATGCGGGACATATGTTGAGACTCTCGGTCTCTCGGTGAATTGTGGTTAATGCATGTCGGTACGCCATTCTGTCTAGCGGGGTTTTTCTGTAGTGTTGTACAGGGTCGCGGTAGAAAAGTACACCTTTCCTGATGTGCCTAGGATGGTTCAGCTTTCAATAAGTGTCTATTGAGGTGACATGCTTGTAACTTCTTCAACCGTGTCTTGCTAGTCCCCGGCATCCAAATCGGAGCAGTTAAGCTGATGTGTAGCTGGGTACAGATGTTGTGTGAAATACGGGAGCAGCAAGGCCTCAACTGTTTTCGCTCATGGAGAAAGAAGATAGATCGGCCGATAGGACACTCCTTTATTTTCAGGTTTCCCCGGGTATAATTAGAGTGGTCAAAGAAAAATTGAGAACCTTTGTGAGGAAGTCTGCCCCCGCTGGACCCAAATGTTTGAGCATCAGCATGCTTATTCTATTGGGGCCGATGGATGTGGAGGCTTTTCTCTTCCCGATAACCCCCAGAATCTCTTTCCTGGAGAAATCTATTGTCCCGCTGGTGTTGGCAGTTTGCGCAGATGGCGGGTCACTTGTCATCTCGTTCTTTCAAACAAAGGATGCAGTGTAAATAGCCGTTTAAAAACGCTCGTGAACCTCTTCAGGTCCGACGAGGCTGGATCACCGAATAAAATTTCCATCCAATCATCACGACTCGTTGGATTATACAATGAATTGACTGTAACCCAGAGTTTGGTTATCCAAGGGGAGAGATTGAAGGGCCTTAAGTGCTTCTCCCACTTGTTACGCATTTTATTGAACTCATAACATAAATATTGCCAATTTTGCATTACCTTAATATTGCCAAATCTGCATTACCTTAATATTTTATTGAATTTAAATTCATTACATATATATTGCAAATTTTGCATTAATATTGTCAATTTTACATTGCTCTAAATATTACTCAACAAATTATTGAACTTTCGTTTTTCATTAATTAACAATTTTATTCATTAATTTTTATTGATGATTTAGCATTAGGAATAATGTAAGAAATTTGAAAAGTAAATTAATAAGTAAATCTGAACTTAAAGCTTAACCACGTCTTTTTACTAGTTCGTAGTGTAGGTACTTCGGAAAGTTTTATTTATTGGATCACAGCTATTGGCAGGTGCTCCCGGCTCATAATATCTCGTCGATCTTTCCCTGGAGTCCGTTGCTGTTATATTGAATGAGTCAGAAAAATGTCGGGGGGACGTTGGTGGTGATTGGCGACTGTGTAGTGTGAACAAGCGGTGGCAGACTCCTACAGCAAGGGGCAACATATGTATCACTCCACTCACAATTGGTGCGCAGGCCAGAGTACGACCGAAAGTGGCACCAGTCAGTGCGTGAGTTGCATTTGACTGATGTCACATTCCGACGTACTATGGTCTGACACACGGAACGGACTGTGCGGGGTACTAGGAGTAGCCCCACACGGGAGGTGGAGCTGGATAGGGGTGAGGGTGGGGGAGATGAAGAGGGTTGGGAGTCATACTGCTCCGTTGGGTCGAGGAGACTTGAGTGGAGTTACCCAAAGTGGCTAATTATGCTGAAGGCACTGCCGTACCGAGATGGAAGAAGGGTAGAATCAACTTTGGCACACGCAGCAGAAACAATCCGTCGGTCACGGGCTGGTTTCGACGAAAGCCCTGATAAGAAGGATTAGGAGCAAACCTGCTTCAGGATGTTGCTCCATTGACGAACTAAGGCGAATATTACTTGAAGACCTAAACAGGCTTAGGTGGCCGAAAGGGTGACAGCCCTTGGCCGGAAAAAAATTCGGGTCAACTCCGGTACGTAGAACCAGTTGTCGTGAGAGCTGTATCGGCTGTAGTGAGAGTTGAAATTCGTTGACTTTGGTCCCTTTTGTCTTCACGATCCTCGATTTCATCCTGTCTTTCCTTAAGCTCTGCCTTTTCTTTCACCAAAATTTTCAATATTTGTGCGATTGTCCCTTCTAAGGACGATATCGACTCCCTCTGTTCAAACCTTTGTGAATACAACTTTTGGGAAATGATTGCATTCATTTTTGATATGTTCTCGGCATTCTTTTGGGAATTTGCAGCCAATAGTTCACTCATATCCATAACCGAACATTAGCTAGAATCATTTTTCAAATCTTGCTTGATGACTGATCTAACTCCTCCGCAGAATCAACAGCCTTTACTTCCTCTATTTCCTTTCTGGCTGCCTCTTCGTCCTCCCGACGCAATTCTCATTTGCTCAAGTCATTGCATTCGACTTTCTTTCGCTTCTCGCCGCCGTGATTGCCTTATTTCCGGTTGTAGAGAATTCTCGCTTTGCCAAATCCTTTTTAGAGGAAATATCATTAAATCCTGAATCTTTTCCATTTTTTTTTTCTTATTCTTTGGGGTTTATTTCGGTAAATTAAACTCAATGATTTCCTAAATACTTCCAGTTCTATCAGTGGATTGTTTAATAGAAGTCGCCAACTATGCTTGCAGTTTCTTAATTATAAAGTATTTACTGTTTCATTTATACTCTATAGTAGTGTTATCACCAATTAGATCGCTATAAATTTGACTTGTCAGCAGTATGTGCTTCGCCCTTATATATATTTCAGATTGTTTGTGTTAACAGCATTTACCTTCCTGGATGTCTGGAAGGATCGAGATAACGACCATTCATTTGCTTTAGAACATACCATTCTTTTGCTTTAGAACATACCAGTTATCGGCCTCTCGCTTTCTCTGAACCACTTTTTAACAAGTGCATACATAGCTTTCCGCAGTAAGCACTCAAAGAGTTGAAAAAAACTTTAAATAATTCAAGCGTCAAATCTTAATTGATAAAAAAGAAAAGTTTATAGTGGGCACAATTTTTGATTGAATACGGTTAACGAAAAATACTGCTTGAGTTTTGACTAAATATTTAAATCCAATATTATATATATATATACTTAACCTAATATTTGGCGCGTTTTAACCGCTGATGCGATTTTTTGGATGAGCTCCTCTTCCAATTTGTGTTCTTGCGTCCAATTAATGGAGAGCCAGAGCTTAGAGCCGCTTCCGAGCCACCGATGGATTTTTTTCTCATTTTATGTCAGAAATACACTCGGAGGGCTTGAAATTCCCTGACGATCGCAATTAAAACAAAGAAAAGTGATGCATTCTTTTCACCTTTTCATGAACACATCAAATTTATTTTATAGTATTTAAGGATTAAATATTTATTCTCATTTATGAAAAATCAATTTTTCGATTTCGATTTCAGTGTCAATATTATACTTGTACAGAATATATTTGTAGAATACAAAATTTCAAGTTTTTATATGCTTTTTAATGATTTTTGACGAGCATTTGAACAAATCGGTTTTTTGGGGCTGTTTGATATAGTTTACCGATTTCAATCATTATCAGTACCAAAGGGCAGTTCATTATACATTTATCGAATACAAAATTTCACGCTCTTAGAAACATTTTTTTTTATCTATTAATCAAAATTTCAAATCTGAAAAATCGGTTGTATATATGTTTTAGTGGTCCTATCTGGCCAGTTCCGACAACCGTACGTGCTGTACTTCTGCCTACCAAGTTTGGTTGATATATCTCAAAAATGAGGGAGTAGTTTGCGTTCAAACAGATGGATTTGGCCAAATCAACTCAACCCGTTATTATGACATGAGCGGTATAAATTTTTATGGATCTATCTCTTCTCCTTCTGGTATTTACATACTTCTGACCAAAGTTAATATACCATTTCATACACGAAAGTTATAAAAAAAAATTTTATTTTATTTTTGGAAGTTAGTCGAATTTGGACTCGAACTCTGGACTTCCGAATGGTAGTACGCAATGCTAACAAATTGGCTATTGCAGCGTCCGTGCGCTTAACTAGTTGAGTGGAACAAGACATTGCTCTGCCTCTGTTTAGGGACATGTCAGTCGGTTCTTTCAGTCAAGCCAGACACCCGTCTACAAGCACTTTCTTCTCGATCCATGCGGCCTACACGACCTAGCACAACCGCGTGCGTTTCCGCCTACTTATATAGTGCGCAACTACGGGAGTGAAGATGTCCGTACTCAGTCTTGTTAGGTCGCTTTGCAGTGGCCGGGGCTAGTTTGCGGTGCCGTTAGCACAACCGAGAGTAATACGCCAACCTGGAGGTCGTCACTGTTGCTTACCAGCCGACGTTTCTTAGACGCTTCCAAACATAGTTATAATTTCGGAAGCAAAAATTTCAATGCGGGCTAATTTTTTTTTAACAGGCGCCTTATAAAGAGTAATTACATATTAAATTAATAAAATTTTATTTTGAAATTTTTGTGCAAATTAAAATTACAACAAAAATTCGTATATTTGAACACTGTTCAGAAGGTAGAAAAGCGAGAACAAAGTAATACGATTCTTGTGAAACTTCTCAGTATTTCTTATTATTTTCAATATTTCTAGAAAATTCAAGCAAATATGCACAAATGAGTGCTTCAGCTCATGATACAACAATTTTATAAGATAGTTTTATAAGAGCGTGAGACTGTGTATTTTACACACACACACACACATATATATATATATATATATATATATATATATGTATATATATATAATGAGATGCACATAAATACTGAAGTCATATTGCCCCCATTTAGTTGTAATAGTTGATCATGTATTTAATAGTAATAATTGATCAAATTGAGGTTTGGTATTAAAAATTGTTAAAAAAAAGCATCCGGAAGCTTGAAATTTTGTGTTATAAACACGTAAGCTCAAATAAATATTGGATCTGAATATAACCAAAATCGGAAGTTTATATCGTATATTGCTTTTAATGACATTTAAAGTTTATTTACAATGTACGACGATAAAAAGACATTTTATAATGAATACAATGCATTTAATTACATACTTGTTTTAGGGCATATTCTCTCTCATTAACCCTCTCTCATTTTTAATCTGGCGAACCATTATATACATACACCCGTTGTGTACAACATACTCATATACTCTGGCTCAAGCAGTGAAGTGCATTTTTAATATTCCGGTCCCCCTTTTTCGCTAGTCATTGTTATACAATTGTGTGCATAAGCTCAACTCAGTTCTTTGCATTAAAAAACTGAGAAGCGTTGAGTTGTAAAAGTATTACTTCACCAAAAATAAAGTGTGATCAAATAAAATCGGGACAAATGCATCAAAATTTAAATATTTAAAACATAATCAAATAACGGTAAGTAAAAAAATTTCTCAAAATAGAAGTAAAAATAAATACTTAAAATAAAATTAAAAATAAATAGAAAATAAGTTCAAATCCCTAACCGAGTACATTCAAAGCTTATTCTCTCACAAAATTGCACAGGAAAATTTGGAGCCACTCCAAACTGCCAATCTCAACCTCACAAGAATCAGCAATCTCACGCATACATATTTCTCTATGTTGTGAGAAAAGTGGATAAATTCTGCGAAAAGCGGAGAAGGACGGATAAGTCTTCCCAGACCAAAGTGAAGCAAACGAAGATGCAGCTAATAAAGCAGCTTCAGCTAAGTGAAATGGCGGATAAAATTAAAAGAGTGAATAAATGAGTTATTCCAACAACTCGCCCGAAAATCCGATCCGAGCCCTCTGTCTGTAATATATTCCATGGAGGATATGCACAATGACCATCACTCAGAGATTATTTGACTGCAGGATACATTGAAAACTACAATTTTTCCTCAAAAAAAAATTCCACAATTGAAAATGAGGGCCAGAGAAGAAATAATTCTTAATTTCTCAATTTCAATTTTGCTTGGCAAACTCTCAAATCCCGATATTAGGGCTCTCAGACAATTATCGATTTCCCAGAAAACTTGAGACTCCAGCTCCAGAAATTCCGAAATTCCAAATTCCGAATAACATGATTTGGAACTCAGTCTCGAAATAAAAACTTCAGCAAAGCAAACGGAAGTAAGAACTCTTTTCTCATGTAAATTGTGAATTCCATATCATTCTATGATCGAATGCTCAAAATCCAAAGAATTTCCCAGCTTCAGAACGTAATAACTTCGCCCAAAACTATTTCTCGAAATGCTTGGCGTACTCTCACTCAAAGAGAGGTTGCGAAAGCATATTTTCATGCATACATTTCAAAAACGCCATCACTCACTTCTCCACGACCCAAACAAAACCCAAAAGTCGATCAACTTAGCCCACACCACAATATCACATCGCAAGTGGCACAAAGAAAAGTAAGGTCAACTCAAAGCAGAACTCGAATTATTCAAAATGTCAACAACAACAAAATTAAAAGAAAATACAATAATTTCAAATAAAATAAAAAATTAAATTTAATTAAGAAAATAAAATTTATTTTAATTAATATAATTAAATAAAACTAAAGAAAAATAATAATACACAAATAAAATTGAACTAAGCAAAATAAAATTAAATTTAAAAAATCATAATATTAATAAAATTAATGAAGTTAAATATAATAAAAGAAAAGAAAAGAGAAATTAAATTAAATAGAATTAAACTAAATTAAATAAATTCAATAAAAATATGAAGATATAATTACAACGTAAAAATTTGTTTATTGGATTACAAACTATGTTCATATGCAATTTATAAATACATACATTTCTATTTCCATATGTATGTACGTGTAAATTTGTATATTGTTTGAGGTTACTAAATTTTAACATTAGACATATATAATTCCTCAATTAGACCAATATATTGCAACTGATCGTGTATTAAATGGCACGGCTCTCCGTTATCTTGTGGTGAAGTTGGCATAGGAGCAGGGACAATTCGCAGTAATTTGCCGTTGATAGCGGGGTTATTCGAATGGATAGTTCAATTCAAACTCGAAATTTTTAATATTTTTATTTTTTTCTTTTATTTCGTTTTTTCATTTTAAATTTATTTAGTTATTTTTTAATATATTTAACTTATGTACCTCAGTTATCAGAAAGATTATAGAATTAGATTGCTACGACAAAACCAGAATAAATATATCACAGGCCCGCTAGCACTTTAGAAAACATTTCCAATAAAACAAAGTCGAAGATACCTCATTCTGACAAAGCAATGTAATAAATAAAATTGCATGCAATGGCAAAGACAATGAATTATGTATGTGAAAACATATGTATGTACATTTGTATATGCAGGAATAAGTAAGTCAAAGCTAAAAATTAGAATTGCACAACGAAAATCCGATTGTAAGCTACTACATCAAATGAGCATACAGAAAAACCGCAAACTTGCCCCACTGTCAGCAGCTACTCTGCTAATTTTGACGAAGTAAAAATTCTTTAACAAGAAAAACACTACAACAAGTGGTATAAATTAGAAATACTTCACATAATAAGACTAAACTTCAAAACGGACACTATAATTGCGCTTACTTGTACGAACACTTGCTAACCAACAAATCGTCAGTACATACATACATGCGTAACCCACGTCACTCGGTTAAGACGAGTAACAAATGCATGTATGCTTAATGTAAACATTAAATAGTTGCTCGATATTGGGAATATGCAACCTTGTGTTTATGAGCGTCTAAGACTGAGTTTACACACGAATATTTCTGGCGCGGCAACTGTTTGTTTGTAGGGGAGAGGGCGATGACGAAGCAAGCAGCGTATCGACACTGTTGTGCCCGGTTGACACGCTTTGTTGTCTTATTCGTCGCTGTAAAATTTGTCATTCCTTTTCACATATTCTCTGAATGGTTGCTGTTATGATAAGTTTAAAATGAATGTTAGAGAATTTATGGAATTTAAAATTTAAATCTGAATATGTAAATGTGAACATATCAGTCCATATATACAGCTGAATACATATGATAACGATTTATATTGAAAAAGATGTAAAAACTTGTATAGAGATGGAGTGTGTAGTAAATTGCGAAAATGAAATGAAATGGAATGGCAGAAAATTGCCATGAACAAAGTTTCCCCGTGTGAACGTGAAGGGCAATACCAAAAGAATAAACTCAGTCTAAGTATCGCTATTTTACATATTTTTCTTGAACCTTTCGCAAAAATGTGGCCTCATGTGTTGTTTAAGCTTACAGTTAATTGGTTGGTAGTCAGCTGTGCACGTATTCAGTTAGTAGCTATTCTCCCGAGAGCAGAGTTGACAAATTCAGTTTGCAAAAAAAAAACGTTGTTTCAAAAAATTGCTAAAAAATGATTAATCCTCTTAAACCATCCTAAAACCAAGTTCAACAGCTAAATAAAGAAAGCTAAGTGAATAATTTCAAAAAAAAAAACTGGCATGAGAATTCTTTTAATTTTGTAATATTAGAAATTTTGTAAATGTTGTGTTGCGTATATGCAACATTGTTCTATTGTGGTAATTTTTGGAAAATAAAAACTTATTTTTGTATACACATTATAAGACGTACCCAAAGGTCTGACTCAGGCTGAAATTGAAAAATTTGCCAACTTTGATTGGGATGATTCGGATGAGAAGGAAAATAAAGAAGATGCAAATATAGACAGAATTATAGAAGAAACTTTAAAAAATTTGTATAATACAGCTGAAAATATGCAAGCTGGTTTGCTACAGCATTCAAAAACTTCATCACTCTCCATCGGCTCCGTCATCACCAGTTCCTTCTACGGGTTCTGAATCTGAATTAACCCCCAGTAAAATAGCATATGTTGCAGAGCCTGCAAAATCCCTACGATTCGATGATTATAATCATTGGCCGGAATGGGGAACAAGGGGCAAATGTTGGGTTTCCAAGCTCTAAATGCAGCAAATGCAATGTACCTTTGTGCTCCGATCCTCAAAATAATTGTTTTGTATCCCATGATACATAAATTGAAATAAACGGCATTTGAAAAAAACAACTTGTATTTAAATTTATAATACCATTGCCAATTGTTGCATATACGCAACATCCTTTATCTCTTGAACATGGACACCTAGGACATTGAAATTTTTGTCAGTTGATTTTGAGGTCAATTCTATCTTATACTTATACATATGTATGTCTACTCACAAAAGTTTTTGCCACGCCCATTTTAATTCGGGCATGGGAGGGTTGAGTAATATTTTAGTGTTTCGTTTTCCTTCGTCAGTTTTGTACCCTGAAGACGTTTACCGTCGTGTAGCCAAAATATATCGGAAATACAACAAATAGTGTGTCAAGTCGGCAGAAAATGAATTTTCAAGTTAAAAGAAAGGTCGCCAAAAATCACTAATATTAAAATTAGACATGTATTTTTACTTACCTTCCCCTCACTCACCTTTATACTCAAATTAATTTACTCCTTTGTATACTTCCCTGAAACCTTTTTCTTCTCCCCTTTTATTTAACGTCTTGACAATGCACTTTTGTTTGCAAGCAAGTTTTCTGTCGAGACACCAAATTGAATGTACTGGGCCATTAATCGCTTGAGATATTGCTTGACACCTATTGGTTTTTTTCATTTTGACTCCTAAAATTTCATTTGGACAAATTCTTGCTGGTGGAAACTTCATATATATTCTATAATTAATTGAAGATAATATTACTAAACGAATGAAATATGATAATTTTTAAATTTTTCCTCCTCTTCAACAAGTTCTTTTAGCATTTTCGAATGTTTAGGAGCTTTAATGCAGCAAACAAAAATGATTATGTTAATAAATGCCCACTTACAATTTGAAGTTGGTAAGCAATCGATGATTGCTCGTGGAGATGTGCGATTACATACAATAATGTAAAATAATTCTAAGCAATTATTGTAAAAAGCCATCCAATTCGCTCGAACCAAAAAAAAATAAGTATAGTTTGCTATCCCTGCTAAGTGCTGAAATTAAGAAAATAATTAGTTCAAACAAATTTTGAATCAAAAATTAGAAAAATTAATTGTAAACCCCAAAATTGAAAATATATAACGAAAAGTGTTTTTTATTCATATTATAACGCTTTTCATAGGTACCCTCGATGATTTCCAAATCCTTCGAGACCGATCACTAGAGTGCTAAATAATAGTAAAAGATTTGTTCGTTTGGCCTCTTAATCGTCAGGAATTTACTGAACGTTTATTTTGTTATACAAAAATTACAGTTTTCTTTTTTATACACAATGGTTTACTTTACAAATCTTTATCAACAATTATTATTCACTTTAGTTTGCACCAGAGTTATTACTACTGAGTCTTCAACTCGACTGTCTGCAAATAGCTGCTGCCGCTCCTTTTATACCTAACGATGGTCCAAACCAGTGGCGGATCCAGAATTACAGAATTTTTTTGGAGAACAATCGTTCGAATTTAAGATTTACATTGCTTCCGAATGGGGGGTCCGGACCTGAAAACCCCACCCGTGGATCCGCCATTGGTCCAAACATTCTGTTCCCGCGCTCAAGAATAGGCTGTTCCGTTAATCCTTAACGACGGCGAATTTCCTTTACATTGTCGACCCTTTTGTTTTTCCATAGTAAGGGGAATTTTGCATCCTGCATTCAAACTCGAAATTTTTAATATTTTTATTTTTTTCTTTTATTTCGTTTTTTCATTTTAAATTTATTTAGTTATTTTTTAATATATTTAACTTATGTACCTCAGTTATCAGAAAGATTATAGAATTAGATTGCTACGACAAAACCAGAATAAATATATCACAGGCCCGCTAGCACTTTAGAAAACATTTCCAATAAAACAAAGTCGAAGATACCTCATTCTGACAAAGCAATGTAATAAATAAAATTGCATGCAATGGCAAAGACAATGAATTATGTATGTGAAAACATATGTATGTACATTTGTATATGCAGGAATAAGTAAGTCAAAGCTAAAAATTAGAATTGCACAACGAAAATCCGATTGTAAGCTACTACATCAAATGAGCATACAGAAAAACCGCAAACTTGCCCCACTGTCAGCAGCTACTCTGCTAATTTTGACGAAGTAAAAATTCTTTAACAAGAAAAACACTACAACAAGTGGTATAAATTAGAAATACTTCACATAATAAGACTAAACTTCAAAACGGACACTATAATTGCGCTTACTTGTACGAACACTTGCTAACCAACAAATCGATAGTACATACATACATGCGTAACCCACGTCACTCGGTTAAGACGTGTAACAAATGCATGTATGCTTAATGTAAACATTAAATAGTTGCTCGATATTGGGAATATGCAACCTTGTGTTTATGAGCGTCTAAGACTGAGTTTACACACGAATATTTCTGGCGCGGCAACTGTTTGTTTGTAGGGGAGAGGGCGATGACGAAGGAAGCAGCGTACCGACACTGTTGTGCCCGGTTGACACGCTTTGTTGTCTTATTCGTCGCTGTAAAATTTGTCATTCCTTTTCACATATTCTCTGAATGGTTGCTGTTATGTTAAGTTTAAAATGAATGTTAGAGAGTTTATGGAATTTAAAATTTAAATCTGAATATGTAAATGTGAACATATCAGTCCATATATACAGCTGAATACATATGATAACGATTCATATTGAAAAAGATGTAAAAACTTGTATAGAGATGGAGTGTGTAGTAAATTGCGAAAATGAAATGAAATGGAATGGCAGAAAATTGCCATGAACAAAGTTTCCCCGTGTGAACGTGAAGGGCAATACCAAAAGAATAAACTCAGTCTAAGTATCGCTATTTTACATATTTTTCTTGAACCTTTCGCAAAAATGTGGCCTCATGTGTTGTTTAAGCTTACAGTTAATTGGTTGGTAGTCAGCTGTGCACGTATTCAGTTAGTAGCTATTCTCCCGAGAGCAGAGTTGACAAATTCAGTTTGCAAAAAAAAACGTTGTTTCAAAAAATTGCTAAAAAATGATTAATCCTCTTAAACCATCCTAAAACCAAGTTCAACAGCTAAATAAAGAAAGCTAAGTGAATAATTTCAAAAAAAAAACTGGCATGAGAATTCTTTTAATTTTGTAATATTAGAAATTTTGTAAATGTTGTGTTGCGTATATGCAACATTGTTCTATTGTGGTAATTTTTGGAAAATAAAAACTTATTTTTGTATACACATTATAAGACGTACCCAAAGGTCTGACTCAGGCTGAAATTGAAAAATTTGCCAACTTTGATTGGGATGATTCGGATGAGAAGGAAAATAAAGAAGATGCAAATATAGACAGAATTATAGAAGAAACTTTAAAAAATTTGTATAATACAGCTGAAAATATGCAAGCTGGTTTGCTACAGCATTCAAAAACTTCATCACTCTCCATCGGCTCCGTCATCACCAGTTCCTTCTACGGGTTCTGAATCTGAATTAACCCCCAGTAAAATAGCATATGTTGCAGAGCCTGCAAAATCCCTACGATTCGATGATTATAATCATTGGCCGGAATGGGGAACAAGGGGCAAATGTTGGGTTTCCAAGCTCTAAATGCAGCAAATGCAATGTACCTCTGTGCTCCGATCCTCAAAATAATTGTTTTGTATCCCACCATACATAAATTGAAATAAACGGCATTTGAAAAAAACAACTTGTATTTAAATTTATAATACCATTGCCAATTGTTGCATATACGCAACATCCTTTATCTCTTGAACATGGACACCTAGGACATTGAAATTTTTGTCAGTTGATTTTGAGGTCAATTCTATCTTATACTTATACATATGTATGTCTACTCACAAAAGTTTTTGCCACGCCCATTTTAATTCGGGCATGGGAGGGTTGAGTAATATTTTAGTGTTTCGTTTTCCTTCGTCAGTTTTGTACCCTGAAGACGTTTACCGTCGTGTAGCCAAAATATATCGGAAATACAACAAATAGTGTGTCAAGTCGGCAGAAAATGAATTTTCAAGTTAAAAGAAAGGTCGCCAAAAATCACTAATATTAAAATTAGACATGTATTTTTACTTACCTTCCCCTCACTCACCTTTATACTCAAATTAATTTACTCCTTTGTATACTTCCCTGAAACCTTTTTCTTCTCCCCTTTTATTTAACGTCTTGACAATGCACTTTTGTTTGCAAGCAAGTTTTCTGTCGAGACACCAAATTGAATGTACTGGGCCATTAATCGCTTGAGATATTGCTTGACACCTATTGGTTTTTTTCATTTTGACTCCTAAAATTTCATTTGGACAAATTCTTGCTGGTGGAAACTTCATATATATTCTATAATTAATTGAAGATAATATTACTAAACGAATGAAATATGATAATTTTTAAATTTTTCCTCCTCTTCAACAAGTTCTTTTAGCATCTTCGAATGTTTAGGAGCTTTAATGCAGCAAACAAAAATGATTATGTTAATAAATGCCCACTTACAATTTGAAGTTGGTAAGCAATCGATGATTGCTCGTGGAGATGTGCGATTACATACAATAATGTAAAATAATTCTAAGCAATTATTGTAAAAAGCCATCCAATTCGCTCGAACCAAAAAAAAATAAGTATAGTTTGCTATCCCTGCTAAGTGCTGAAATTAAGAAAATAATTAGTTCAAACAAATTTTGAATCAAAAATTAGAAAAATTAATTGTAAACCCCAAAATTGAAAATATATAACGAAAAGTGTTTTTTATTCATATTATAACGCTTTTCATAGGTACCCTCGATGATTTCCAAATCCTTCGAGACCGATCACTAGAGTGCTAAATAATAGTAAAAGATTTGTTCGTTTGGCCTCTTAATCGTCAGGAATTTACTGAACGTTTATTTTGTTATACAAAAATTACAGTTTTCTTTTTATACACAATGGTTTACTTTACAAATCTTTATCAACAATTATTATTCACTTTAGTTTGCACCAGAGTTATTACTACTGAGTCTTCAACTCGACTGTCTGCAAATAGCTGCTGCCGCTCCTTTTATACCTAACGATGGTCCAAACCAGTGGCGGATCCAGAATTACAGAATTTTTTGGAGAACAATCGTTCGAATTTAAGATTTACATTGCTTCCGAATGGGGTCCGGACCTGAAAACCCCACCCGTGGATCCGCCATTGGTCCAAACATTCTGTTCCCGCGCTCAAGAATAGGCTGTTCCGTTAATCCTTAACGACGGCGAATTTCCTTTACATTGTCGACCCTTTTGTTTTTCCATAGTAAGGGGAATTTTGCATCCTGCATTCAAACTCGAAATTTTTAATATTTTTATTTTTTTCTTTTATTTCGTTTTTTCATTTTAAATTTATTTAGTTATTTTTTAATATATTTAACTTATGTACCTCAGTTATCAGAAAGATTATAGAATTAGATTGCTACGACAAAACCAGAATAAATATATCACAGGCCCGCTAGCACTTTAGAAAACATTTCCAATAAAACAAAGTCGAAGATACCTCATTCTGACAAAGCAATGTAATAAATAAAATTGCATGCAATGGCAAAGACAATGAATTATGTATGTGAAAACATATGTATGTACATTTGTATATGCAGGAATAAGTAAGTCAAAGCTAAAAATTAGAATTGCACAACGAAAATCCGATTGTAAGCTACTACATCAAATGAGCATACAGAAAAACCGCAAACTTGCCCCACTGTCAGCAGCTACTCTGCTAATTTTGACGAAGTAAAAATTCTTTAACAAGAAAAACACTACAACAAGTGGTATAAATTAGAAATACTTCACATAATAAGACTAAACTTCAAAACGGACACTATAATTGCGCTTACTTGTACGAACACTTGCTAACCAACAAATCGATAGTACATACATACATGCGTAACCCACGTCACTCGGTTAAGACGTGTAACAAATGCATGTATGCTTAATGTAAACATTAAATAGTTGCTCGATATTGGGAATATGCAACCTTGTGTTTATGAGCGTCTAAGACTGAGTTTACACACGAATATTTCTGGCGCGGCAACTGTTTGTTTGTAGGGGAGAGGGCGATGACGAAGGAAGCAGCGTACCGACACTGTTGTGCCCGGTTGACACGCTTTGTTGTCTTATTCGTCGCTGTAAAATTTGTCATTCCTTTTCACATATTCTCTGAATGGTTGCTGTTATGTTAAGTTTAAAATGAATGTTAGAGAGTTTATGGAATTTAAAATTTAAATCTGAATATGTAAATGTGAACATATCAGTCCATATATACAGCTGAATACATATGATAACGATTCATATTGAAAAAGATGTAAAAACTTGTATAGAGATGGAGTGTGTAGTAAATTGCGAAAATGAAATGAAATGGAATGGCAGAAAATTGCCATGAACAAAGTTTCCCCGTGTGAACGTGAAGGGCAATACCAAAAGAATAAACTCAGTCTAAGTATCGCTATTTTACATATTTTTCTTGAACCTTTCGCAAAAATGTGGCCTCATGTGTTGTTTAAGCTTACAGTTAATTGGTTGGTAGTCAGCTGTGCACGTATTCAGTTAGTAGCTATTCTCCCGAGAGCAGAGTTGACAAATTCAGTTTGCAAAAAAAAACGTTGTTTCAAAAAATTGCTAAAAAATGATTAATCCTCTTAAACCATCCTAAAACCAAGTTCAACAGCTAAATAAAGAAAGCTAAGTGAATAATTTCAAAAAAAAAAAAACTGGCATGAGAATTCTTTTAATTTTGTAATATTAGAAATTTTGTAAATGTTGTGTTGCGTATATGCAACATTGTTCTATTGTGGTAATTTTTGGAAAATAAAAACTTATTTTTGTATACACATTATAAGACGTACCCAAAGGTCTGACTCAGGCTGAAATTGAAAAATTTGCCAACTTTGATTGGGATGATTCGGATGAGAAGGAAAATAAAGAAGATGCAAATATAGACAGAATTATAGAAGAAACTTTAAAAAATTTGTATAATACAGCTGAAAATATGCAAGCTGGTTTGCTACAGCATTCAAAAACTTCATCACTCTCCATCGGCTCCGTCATCACCAGTTCCTTCTACGGGTTCTGAATCTGAATTAACCCCCAGTAAAATAGCATATGTTGCAGAGCCTGCAAAATCCCTACGATTCGATGATTATAATCATTGGCCGGAATGGGGAACAAGGGGCAAATGTTGGGTTTCCAAGCTCTAAATGCAGCAAATGCAATGTACCTCTGTGCTCCGATCCTCAAAATAATTGTTTTGTATCCCACCATACATAAATTGAAATAAACGGCATTTGAAAAAAACAACTTGTATTTAAATTTATAATACCATTGCCAATTGTTGCATATACGCAACATCCTTTATCTCTTGAACATGGACACCTAGGACATTGAAATTTTTGTCAGTTGATTTTGAGGTCAATTCTATCTTATACTTATACATATGTATGTCTACTCACAAAAGTTTTTGCCACGCCCATTTTAATTCGGGCATGGGAGGGTTGAGTAATATTTTAGTGTTTCGTTTTCCTTCGTCAGTTTTGTACCCTGAAGACGTTTACCGTCGTGTAGCCAAAATATATCGGAAATACAACAAATAGTGTGTCAAGTCGGCAGAAAATGAATTTTCAAGTTAAAAGAAAGGTCGCCAAAAATCACTAATATTAAAATTAGACATGTATTTTTACTTACCTTCCCTCACTCACCTTTATACTCAAATTAATTTACTCCTTTGTATACTTCCCTGAAACCTTTTTCTTCTCCCCTTTTATTTAACGTCTTGACAATGCACTTTTGTTTGCAAGCAAGTTTTCTGTCGAGACACCAAATTGAATGTACTGGGCCATTAATCGCTTGAGATATTGCTTGACACCTATTGGTTTTTTTCATTTTGACTCCTAAAATTTCATTTGGACAAATTCTTGCTGGTGGAAACTTCATATATATTCTATAATTAATTGAAGATAATATTACTAAACGAATGAAATATGATAATTTTTAAATTTTTCCTCCTCTTCAACAAGTTCTTTTAGCATCTTCGAATGTTTAGGAGCTTTAATGCAGCAAACAAAAATGATTATGTTAATAAATGCCCACTTACAATTTGAAGTTGGTAAGCAATCGATGATTGCTCGTGGAGATGTGCGATTACATACAATAATGTAAAATAATTCTAAGCAATTATTGTAAAAAGCCATCCAATTCGCTCGAACCAAAAAAAAATAAGTATAGTTTGCTATCCCTGCTAAGTGCTGAAATTAAGAAAATAATTAGTTCAAACAAATTTTGAATCAAAAATTAGAAAAATTAATTGTAAACCCCAAAATTGAAAATATATAACGAAAAGTGTTTTTTATTCATATTATAACGCTTTTCATAGGTACCCTCGATGATTTCCAAATCCTTCGAGACCGATCACTAGAGTGCTAAATAATAGTAAAAGATTTGTTCGTTTGGCCTCTTAATCGTCAGGAATTTACTGAACGTTTATTTTGTTATACAAAAATTACAGTTTTCTTTTTTATACACAATGGTTTACTTTACAAATCTTTATCAACAATTATTATTCACTTTAGTTTGCACCAGAGTTATTACTACTGAGTCTTCAACTCGACTGTCTGCAAATAGCTGCTGCCGCTCCTTTTATACCTAACGATGGTCCAAACCAGTGGCGGATCCAGAATTACAGAATTTTTTGGAGAACAATCGTTCGAATTTAAGATTTACATTGCTTCCGAATGGGGGGTCCGGACCTGAAAACCCCACCCGTGGATCCGCCATTGGTCCAAACATTCTGTTCCCGCGCTCAAGAATAGGCTGTTCCGTTAATCCTTAACGACGGCGAATTTCCTTTACATTGTCGACCCTTTTGTTTTTCCATAGTAAGGGGAATTTTGCATCCTGCATTCAAACTCGAAATTTTTAATATTTTTATTTTTTCTTTTTATTTCGTTTTTTCATTTTAAATTTATTTAGTTATTTTTTAATATATTTAACTTATGTACCTCAGTTATCAGAAAGATTATAGAATTAGATTGCTACGACAAAACCAGAATAAATATATCACAGGCCCGCTAGCACTTTAGAAAACATTTCCAATAAAACAAAGTCGAAGATACCTCATTCTGACAAAGCAATGTAATAAATAAAATTGCATGCAATGGCAAAGACAATGAATTATGTATGTGAAAACATATGTATGTACATTTGTATATGCAGGAATAAGTAAGTCAAAGCTAAAAATTAGAATTGCACAACGAAAATCCGATTGTAAGCTACTACATCAAATGAGCATACAGAAAAACCGCAAACTTGCCCCACTGTCAGCAGCTACTCTGCTAATTTTGACGAAGTAAAAATTCTTTAACAAGAAAAACACTACAACAAGTGGTATAAATTAGAAATACTTCACATAATAAGACTAAACTTCAAAACGGACACTATAATTGCGCTTACTTGTACGAACACTTGCTAACCAACAAATCGATAGTACATACATACATGCGTAACCCACGTCACTCGGTTAAGACGTGTAACAAATGCATGTATGCTTAATGTAAACATTAAATAGTTGCTCGATATTGGGAATATGCAACCTTGTGTTTATGAGCGTCTAAGACTGAGTTTACACACGAATATTTCTGGCGCGGCAACTGTTTGTTTGTAGGGGAGAGGGCGATGACGAAGGAAGCAGCGTACCGACACTGTTGTGCCCGGT
Organism: Neoceratitis asiatica; assembly: GCA_030068015.2. Classification (NCBI taxonomy): domain Eukaryota; kingdom Metazoa; phylum Arthropoda; class Insecta; order Diptera; family Tephritidae; genus Neoceratitis; species Neoceratitis asiatica. Next base: position 3,618,592 of record CM061530.1, read on the forward strand.
TGACACGCTTTGTTGTCTTATTCGTCGCTGTAAAATTTGTCATTCCTTTTCACATATTCTCTGAATGGTTGCTGTTATGATAAGTTTAAAATGAATGTTAGAGAGTTTATGGAATTTAAAATTTAAATCTGAATATGTAAATGTGAACATATCAGTCCATATATACAGCTGAATACATATGATAACGATTCATATTGAAAAAGATGTAAAAACTTGTATAGAGATGGAGTGTGTAGTAAATTGCGAAAATGAAATGAAATGGAATGGCAGAAAATTGCCATGAACAAAGTTTCCCCGTGTGAACGTGAAGGGCAATACCAAAAGAATAAACTCAGTCTAAGTATCGCTATTTTACATATTTTTCTTGAACCTTTCGCAAAAATGTGGCCTCATGTGTTGTTTAAGCTTACATTTAATTGGTTGGTAGTCAGCTGTGCACGTGTTAGTAGCTATTCTCCTGAAAGAGGAGTAGAAAAATTCATTTTGCAAAAAAACGTTGCTTCAAAAAAGTGTAAAAAGTGTTGATCCTCCTAAACCATCCTAAAACCAAGTTCAACAAATAAATAAAGAAAGCTAAGTGAATAATTTCAAAAAAAAAACTGGCATGAGAATTCTTTTAATTTTGTAATATTAGAAATTTTGTAAATGTTGTGTTGCGTATATGCAACATTGTTCTATTGTGGTAATTTTTGGAAAATAAAAACTTATTTTTGTATACACATTATAAGACGTACCCAAAGGTCTGACTCAGGCTGAAATTGAAAAATTTGCCAACTTTGATTGGGATGATTCGGATGAGAAGGAAAATAAAGAAGATGCAAATATAGACAGAATTATAGAAGAAACTTTAAAAAATTTGTATAATACAGCTGAAAATATGCAAGCTGGTTTGCTACAGCATTCAAAAACTTCATCACTCTCCATCGGCTCCGTCATCACCAGTTCCTTCTACGGGTTCTGAATCTGAATTAACCCCCAGTAAAATAGCATATGTTGCAGAGCCTGCAAAATCCCTACGATTCGATGATTATAATCATTGGCCGGAATGGGGAACAAGGGGCAAATGTTGGGTTTCCAAGCTCTAAATGCAGCAAATGCAATGTACCTCTGTGCTCCGATCCTCAAAATAATTGTTTTGTATCCCACCATACATAAATTGAAATAAACGGCATTTGAAAAAAACAACTTGTATTTAAATTTATAATACCATTGCCAATTGTTGCATATACGCAACATCCTTTATCTCTTGAACATGGACACCTAGGACATTGAAATTTTTGTCAGTTGATTTTGAGGTCAATTCTATCTTATACTTATACATATGTATGTCTACTCACAAAAGTTTTTGCCACGCCCATTTTAATTCGGGCATGGGAGGGTTGAGTAATATTTTAGTGTTTCGTTTTCCTTCGTCAGTTTTGTACCCTGAAGACGTTTACCGTCGTGTAGCCAAAAGTCGGCAGAAAATGAATTTTCAAGTTAAAAGAAAGGTCGCCAAAAATCACTAATATTAAAATTAGACATGTATTTTTACTTACCTTCCCCTCACTCACCTTTATACTCAAATTAATTTACTCCTTTGTATACTTCCCTGAAACCTTTTTCTTCTCCCCTTTTATTTAACGTCTTGACAATGCACTTTTGTTTGCAAGCAAGTTTTCTGTCGAGACACCAAATTGAATGTACTGGGCCATTAATCGCTTGAGATATTGCTTGACACCTATTGGTTTTTTTCATTTTGACTCCTAAAATTTCATTTGGACAAATTCTTGCTGGTGGAAACTTCATATATATTCTATAATTAATTGAAGATAATATTACTAAACAAATGAAATATGATAATTTTTAAATTTTTCCTCCTCTTCAACAAGTTCTTTTAGCATTTTCGAATGTTTAGGAGCTTTAATGCAGCAAACAAAAATGATTATGTTAATAAATGCCCACTTACAATTTGAAGTTGGTAAGCAATCGATGATTGCTCGTGGAGATGTGCGATTACATACAATAATGTAAAATAATTCTAAGCAATTATTGTAAAAAGCCATCCAATTCGCTCGAACCAAAAAAAAATAAGTATAGTTTGCTATCCCTGCTAAGTGCTGAAATTAAGAAAATAATTAGTTCAAACAAATTTTGAATCAAAAATTAGAAAAATTAATTGTAAACCCCAAAATTGAAAATATATAACGAAAAGTGTTTTTTATTCATATTATAACGCTTTTCATAGGTACCCTCGATGATTTCCAAATCCTTCGAGACCGATCACTAGAGTGCTAAATAATAGTAAAAGATTTGTTCGTTTGGCCTCTTAATCGTCAGGAATTTACTGAACGTTTATTTTGTTATACAAAAATTACAGTTTTCTTTTTTATACACAATGGTTTACTTTACAAATCTTTATCAACAATTATTATTCACTTTAGTTTGCACCAGAGTTATTACTACTGAGTCTTCAACTCGACTGTCTGCAAATAGCTGCTGCCGCTCCTTTTATACCTAACGATGGTCCAAACCAGTGGCGGATCCAGAATTACAGAATTTTTTTGGAGAACAATCGTTCGAATTTAAAATTTACATTGCTTCCGAATGGGGGGTCCGGACCTGAAAACCCCACCCGTGGATCCGCCATTGGTCCAAACATTCTGTTCCCGCGCTCAAGAATAGGCTGTTCCGTTAATCCTTAACGACGGCGAATTTCCTTTACATTGCCGACCCTTTTGTTTTTCCATAGTACGGGGAATTTTGCATCCTACTGCCGCTCCTTTTTTTCTGTCCTTTTTACGGCGAATTTCCTTTACATTGTCGACCCTTTTTTTCCCTTAGTACGAGGAATTTTGCATCATACTGCCGCTTCTTTTTTATGTCCTTTTTACGGGGAATGTTTAGACCTTCGATCTATATCTAAATTCTCAATACACCACCCTAAACTACATGCACCGCGTTATACACACATTGTGTTACACACATACATGTACATATGCACTACCTTATTCAAATGAAAAACTGCACTTTTCTCGATACCGCTTTTATTGCTGTATTTTCCTTTTTAAAACGGAACGAGCTAACCGATTTGAGGGTTGGTAGAACTTTCTTTTATGCTTGACTTTCGGTCTTTCTTGGGTTTTTATCCATTTAATGAAACTTATATGCTTTAAATAATTTTTTTTTTGCCCTGTATCGATTAAAAACGTTAAAGCTCTTTCCCCAAGTGTTCTACCAATATAGGGCAAGGGGGCCTAGCTCTAAAAAAATAATTGCATTAATACGGTCATTTAAAGGTTAAAGATAACAATCCGATTGCCTCACTTATAGCTAGCCTTATTTCCATGGTCATTAAATTCGTAGTGGTCACTGTCTTGGTCAAATCTTGTCTGAGCCAGATGGTTTCCTCGTTTTACCTTCTGAGCTGACAGAGCTCAATCAAATACACCGCCCTTTTATCATAATATGTGAAATCTAACCTCGCTAGAATTGCGTGAAAAATAATAACTGTATTTAATGAAGATAATATCATATCCGCTGAACCTTCAATTTTGATTCTAATTGGATACGTACGAATCTGGTCGCCATTAAACTCTGACATACTCCTGAAATAATCCAAGGATTCCTCGCAATGAATACCAAGTTGTATTCTTACTCTGTGTAAGTCTAGCAGTCAAGGATCCACTCTTGACTGGAATTCTTGCTCTGCCTGTTGTTGTGTGCTGCGCAAACAGCAGAACCCATTGTGGATTCTACTCTCGTCCATGTTGTATGTTCTATGGCACTTTGTTGCGATAGTTATATTAATGATAGAGAGCACTCTACTTACAGTTTCATTAATACTATTATAAATGTGGTTGTAAAGGGTGATCCATTTCTATGTCACGTTTGCTGCAACTAATCCCGTAAGGAATTTAACGGATGATCCATTTCTAGACTCTCTACTTTTGTAAAAAAAAAATACAGAAAATTTAAATTAATGTTTCAAATGTTGGCTGCGGCTACGTCTCAGATGGTTCATCCGTTGAGTCCAATTTTCAATGACTCGCTCGAGCATTCCGACTGGTAACTGGCGATGTTTCGCTCCAAAGCCTTAATGTTGTTTTGCTCCAAAGCCTGAATCGAAGCGGGATTGTCCGCATAGACTCTAGACTTTACCTAACCGCACATGAAAAAGTCTAACGGTATAATACCACACGATCTTGGTGGGATGTGTGGGAAGTGGCGCCGTCTTACTGAAATCAAATGTTGCGGAGATTACGAGCTTCCATTTCAGGCATCAAATAGTCGATTATCATGGCGCGGTTAGGGTTGCCAGTGACGATTACGTTCTCACCGGCATCAACTTTGAAGAAATATGTATCGACCATTCCTCACCAAGCCGTTGTTTTTTCTGGATAAAATGGCGGTCCTTGAATCTCTTCAGGCTGCTCTTGGTCCCAAATACGCCAATTTTGCTTGTTTACATACCCATTGAGATAGAAATGGGTCTCATCGCTGAACAAAATTTGCCTCGAAGACGTTGGATCTTCTTGGAACTTTTCAAGAGCCCATAGTGGAATGATTTCTAAACGTTGTTCAGGCGCAAATTTTTCCATGATGAAATGCCAAGCAATACTTAAAAATAACATGATAGCTTGACACGATTCACGCGTGATCTGTCAAAAAAGGCTTTTGAAAAAGTACCTTTACTTGGAACACCCTACAACTACTATAACAACAATTACAACCACACGAGTACACGAGTACAGTTAACTATGACAATCATTCGAAAATAGTTGATTGGCTTACTAACTGTTCAACTGAGTGTATATGTTAATTTGACTACAATTGCCTGCTCTACTGATTGTTGTATTTATAATAAAATATTCAGTTCAAAAATTCTAACAAATAGGCCTTTTGAAAAAAGATCATTAATTTATAACTACAAACAATTACAGGCCAGTGTCCTAGTCTTCTACAGTTGTAACAAATCCTGGTACTAATCGTTGTGGCGATTGCGCCACTACAATATTTTGGCGTTTCCAAGACTCCTTTCATCACATCTGGACTTTCGAAACTCACACCATTCGCGTTGTACACTGGACGATTCCCTAATTCCATCTGGATCACGATGGATGAGTTTTAACATAAAATAAGAGCTGGTGTGTAATTTTTGTCTGTCCGATCCTTAAGGATGAAAAATTGTTGATTTATCTTTAACAGCTTCCAAACATAAAAAGTTGTCGGTGAAAACAACAGACTTTCCCTTATACTGAGTGGCATATTGCAGAGCTTTTATTTTATTTATTTTTTTATTTATTCCATATGCTTTAGAACTACAAACGGTAGGAATAATACCGCCAATGATGTCGTCATCTACATTAGCTGCTGCAAAAGCAGAGTTTATTCTCCTGGAGCCATCAGTATAAAACTGCAAAATGTTGCTGAGGTTCTTCGTTACTGATATTAGATTATTTATTTATTTATTAATTTATTTGAGTCTACAGTACAGAATACCTTACAGACTAGAATAATAATGCATAAGACCCCCGGAGAGGTATTTGAAGTAAGTATTAGATAAACATAAATTTCTTACTAACAAATAGAATTCAGAATTCTCACAAAACTTGATTTTGATAATGCAAAGTCGAGTTGATTTGAAGATAAAAACAAAGCATTGAATTCTCGCAGTGCACGCGCAATAGGCGCGTTGCTAGCATAAACTGTTCTGAAGTTTTCCCCATAGAAAGGGTAAAATCTCCGAAGATTTATTTGCGTAATATTAAAGCTAATCCACTGTGGTAAAATTGAGCAGTGGATGATGCCATTAATAATATTGAACACAAACGAAAGGGAAATAATTTTTCTTCGATTTTCCAATGAATCCAAATTAATTAACATACGTCGAGACTCATAAGGCGGAGCCGGCTCCTCAAACCGTATTGAACGTAGCGCATATTTTAGAAAAATTTTCTGAACTCGTTCAATCCTTATTATCCATAATTGATCATATGGCCGCCAAATGAAAGCAGCATACTCCAGGTGCGATCGTACCAGAGAAGTAAAAAGTTGTTTAAAAGTATATGGGTCAGAAAACTCAGACGAGTTTCGACGAATGAAACCAAGAACTGAATATGATTTTGAAAGTATGAAGTTTATATGACTACTGAACGTCAACTTAGAGTCAAAAACTACTCCCAAGTCCTTAAACTCATTAACATGCTGAAGTACGTCATTATTAATCTTATACGTTGTATTGAGGATGGTATGACGCCTCGAAAATGTCAGATGAAAACATTTTTTAATATTTAGGGAGAGTCGCGACTTTTCACACCACCTGTAAAGATTATCTAGTTCCCTTTGAAGGTTAAGCGCATCAGTTGTGTCGCAAACATTTGAGAAAATTTTAAGCTAAATTAGAGGTTGTAGAACGACCTTGGACAAAACCATGTTAATTAAGGTTGATTAAGCCCTTGACATTAAAATAAATTTTTTCTTTAACAACACATTCGAATAGCTTTGCGAAACTTGAAAGCTTTGATATCGGCCTATAGTTGCAGACATCGCTTTTTCTACCACTTTTAAAAATAGGTGTGATGGAGGTTAGTTTTCAATCATTCAAGAAAATACCTGAAGAAAGGGACTTATTAAATATAAGCTTTAGCGGACTAACTAATGCTGGACAATTTTTGAGAAGCATAGCTGACAGCCCATCACCATCAGTCTGTGACGATGGCTTGAGACGAGCTAGCCCGACTAAAATATCCTCAGAAGTAACTTGCAACATACCAAAATTCAGGACTGAAGGAATTTCCGCAGAAAAGTCAGGTGACTCCCCATCTTCCAAGACATAATTTGACTTGAAAAAGCCTGCAAACAGGTTTGCTGTTTCACATAGGGTATTAGCGAATTTATTCCCGTACTCAACCGAGGTTGGTATGCCTGACGACGCCTTTTTGGACTTCACAAAATTCCAAAATTTCTTGGGATTAGCTTTAATATTATGCTCAGTATCATTCAGATATTTTTTGTAAAGTTTACAACTCAGGGATTTTAATTTCTTCTGATAAAACTGATATTTAACGAAATATGCTGATATACGATATGTTTTATATTTCTTAAGGTACATATTTTTCAAATTTTTAAACTTCTTAAGACGCGTATTATACCATGGTGATTTATAACAACGCTTCATTTTTAAGGGAATGTTATTGAGACAAAATTCTCCCATTATTGATTTAAACTTGGAAAAGCAATTATGGGTATCCAAGCCGGAAAGAAGATCTTCCCAGTTAAATTCCAAAAGAGAATTATTTAGACTTGGATAGTCACAAGAGACAAAGTTGAAAGCAACTGTATCAACACAAGGTAAAGGTAAGAATTCGTAAAATACTATTTTAATATCTAGACGGGCATGATGTATACCTACCTCTGACATTGGAAAAATGCATTTAGATATATTATAATTAACATTTTATGCAACAAAAATAAGATCAAGAAATCTATTCAATTGATTAAAAAACCCGTTAATTTGTTTAAGATTAATACTTAAAAAACTATAAATAAAATATGATTCGTTCAGCGTACTTATATTGCTAGCCGAAAGACCTGAGTTAGAGTCATCAATACACCTGCTAACATTGCTTAAATTAAAGTCACCCAAAACGCATAAGTGATTATCACCCAGATTGTCCACAGCTAGAGAAGACACGTTAACAACATGAGCTTTGTATAGATCCGCACTACTGCTAGGTGGAATGTACGAGGCTGCTATAAACACGCAGCCGTTAGATTGCTTGATGCATACACACAATTGATCCAGCAACGAATTCTCATTTGCTAGCTTAACAGAAAAAGCGCGATACATTCTTCTCACAGCGATAAGTACGCCGCCCCCTCTTGAACAGCCAGTTTTGACAGCGTCGCGATCTTTTCGAAAAACATCATAAAGTTGGGTGTCAAAGAATTCACTGTCATAGAAATCGGAATTCAGCCAGGTTTCTACAATCACAATAATATCAAATGACCATGCTAAATTGATACATTATATCAGATTTAGTTCTTAAACCAGATACATTTTGGTAATAGAGCCTGAGCCCACTGCTACCAATAAACGAATCGCTATCATTCAAAGTCTGGTTGCCAGGGTTTAAGCGGCTGGCTTCCGAAAAATGAAATGGCTTCAACTCAACGTTAACCGGCCATACAGCTGAATTTGCAATGCTTTCGTAAGCGGTTGATGGTACACCCAGCTTAAAACTGCGATTTTCTACTGGGTCATCTTTTTTCAGTAGCACAAAGCAATGGATATAACTTTTATCAATGTTTGTATGTTTGACTACATAACTTTTTATGTCATCAGCTGTAACACTAGGCGCAAACGACGACAAATGTACCCATTTGTTACGAACCGCAACATTCAATTCCTTGTTGTTATTTGAGCCAACAACAACCATTGGTTTTACTTGATTGTTTTTACTCCTCCTTTTCTTCTTAACATTCACCCAGCCAGCCGTATTCTTTACGTTTGGAAACAGAAGAAGCACCAACAGTATGCATAGAATCATTATCTGCAGTAGCAGCAGCAGCAGCAGCCGCAGCAGCAGCATCGCGAGTGATTGTTTCGTTTTCGGATAAAACAAAAACATCATCACCGTCACTATTGTCGATCATGTGAGGGAGATCTCCCCCACGACTATTAGATAGAGAATTAGCAATTAAAGGCAATCCACCACGGTCACCGACCCTTGTATTAGCTCGTGTGACTCTCTTATTATTATTGCCCACTGTAACGGCAGCATTGTTCTTCGCTTTGCTGACTTGTTTTTTGCTAGCTTTAGGCGCATTGTTGGTAGATGCATTTGTTTCAGTTTGTTTAGTACAAAGTTTTTGTGTTTTTTGTGCAATAAATGCATCTTGAATTTTGTTTAGCGAACTCGCTGTGTTTTCAATTTGTCGCAAGTAAGTCGAAACAGGCAAATCAATACAATGGTCACATTTGAACATTACATTCTTGCAAGTTCTTATCAATTTGACAAAACCAGAGTTAATATTAGTACACTTTATATGTATTGTTTGTGCACATAAGCCACACGAAAGAAATTCGCCCGTGATACACTGCAATTCGCAATTAGAACACAACGACATAGCGCAAAGATAAAATAAATAAAATAAAAAGAACGGAGCGCGCACAAACACGTCTGCACGCTTCAACGCACCGAATGCATTACTTCAAAATGGTGAAGGAATAAGTCCATACATTCAATTGAAAGTAACCATGTTAGTTGATAATTTCCTTCTGGCCACTGCTTAGGTTAATCCAGATCAAGCGGTTATGCATATATGATACAACGTCGCAGAGCCGATTGAAGCCTGTACTTACGTTTATGTCGAGAAATTAATGATAGAAGTTTCTTCAGATCCTTGTAACATTTATAATAATAAAAATATTCACTAGATAAATAGTTAATTAATAAAATTCCTTGTAATAACATGAACATGATAACGAAAACTGAATTTACTATCAAAATAATTACCTAATAATTTTAAGTTGTGAACATAATAATATTATTATTGCAAAAAAATATCAGGGAAAATACAATTATTTTCATGGGAAGTATTTTACACTTTAATTTAGAATTTACAATTTACAGTTAGAATTAAATTAGTGTCTTTTATCAATTCATTCTTTTATCAATTTATTCTTAATATTTAAAATTAGATAAATTTTTATTAAGCCTAACTCTAACCAGCCATTAATCAAAAAAATCCTTACAAAACTGAAAGCTTTTTCACCAATACTCCTGCAGGTCCCTCCGTTTGTTGGTAAAAACATCAAGACCCAAAAACCAAAAATTGGAAGAGGAGCTCGGCAAAAGAAGTAAGGATGTCCAACACCATCCAGGCTCGCCCGAGTCAAATGGTAAATATCCTCAAACCAAATTTGTAGAAAAGTCTACAAATAAACTTATTCCAAATCTAATAAATATGAATTTAAATAAATTGTCATATGTAAATATATTTAAAAACAATTCAGATCAGATCGCGCAGATATCAATCTAATGGAGGTATTGAATCAATGGTTTTACTGCTTAATATATGTTTTTGGAATGAAAATAATGTCAACCAAAATAGATTGGAACTAACATAAAATTTAAATATAGGAATGTAAGCTGTCTGAAACGCACCTGACGGAAAAATACAATTTATTTATACCAGGGTTCATATTCCACAAATCACCCCGATGGTAAAGGGCACGGCGATACCGGGGTATTTCTAAGAAACAGCCATAAACACTGCGCCTTACATCCATGCACCACCAATTACCTACAAACTATTTCAGTAGCTTTGAATAATTAAGGTAAACAGTTAAATTTCTCAGGTCGGCCACCATATTGGCCTACTTATCGAAGGAAAGTACCCGACTTAATAGACTTCGCTAATTCAAGAAAAATCGACTGGCAACTTACATCTGCTATGACTGTTCCCGACTTTTTTTCGGATCACTCACCCGGTTTAATAAAAATCTACGAGCAACCGATGATGGTTGTCTAAGAACCAAGATTAACAAGCAGAGAAACAAAGTGGCTCGAATACAAAAAATTTATTGGTAGTCACATTAACATCAATCCAATGTTGAACAGAGAAAATGATATTCATGAATAATCCTTAAAATCCTAACAAATACTGTACATCACTCTGCTGCTTCTGAGTGCGATGAAACCAACAAAAGATCTTAATGTCAAAATATATATAGAAAAACTGACGCCAAATTCTACCAAAGAAAATACTCACTATGGAAGGCACATAAGAACTTTCATCCTCCAATTGAAGTAAGTATGCCAATGATAACTGGGAGTGTAGTAAAGAAGAAGGGCACATTGTTTTGCAAAACATTTAAGTAATGTGTTCCTTGCAGTTGATGTGGAACCCTAAGAAATCGCCAGGCTATGACCCTATTAAACCAATAATGCTAAAAGAACTACCAAGAGTTGCATTCTGATACTGAGTTACTTTCCGAGAGTATGAAAAAAGTCGCAGATATTAATAATAACCAAACCAAGACCACACTCAGGCGTCTGCTTACTGACTAATATTCCTACTTTTTCGAACGTCAAAATCATTCAAAAGAATTCTGGTATCAAAAATATATCCTTTTCTCTGTCGTAACAAAAAAAAATTTATAGATTATATATTTTGTTGTAAAGCTCTAAAATCCTTTGACCATAGTAGATAAATTACTGAGCATAGGATAAGAAATTTTATCAGCGCCCGCGGTTTTCTTATTGGCAAGTTTAAATATTGCATCTAACCCACAAAATGTGATATTGTTGTCAAATATATTTTGCAAAGAGGAAGTAGATGGAGCGTAAGATTTTGAAAACATTATATTCTTTTCTTTAACATAAATATATGAAAAATTATTACATTTAGAATAATTAGGCCAAAATTGCGCAAAAACGTTCGCTATGTCATTGGATTCGGTAAGTAATTATATATTATTAAAATAGTTTTCATAGGAATACAGGGTGGTATACCACTTAACGCTTTGATATCTAACCAAAGTTTTTTGGAGTAGAAAGAGAGGATGTGTTAGTAGTAAAAACTACAAAGGTTTTTCTCCTGGGTTCCTTTCCAGCTTTTTTTAAAATAACATTCGACGTTTTTTAGTTTAAAAGGTTAATGTCCGGCATACAAGTTTGTATAGTTTCTGTTCACAGGCAATGCATATTTCTTGTCCACTAGATGGAAAACGCTTTGGAAAATTTAGCTTTGGTCAGTGAAATAGACTTATTAGCATTGTTTTTGTAATTATAACAACTTTTTGATTAATGTTTTGGATATAACATCATTCAAATGACCTCCACGACTTCTTTTGCAGAAACGAACTCGATGAACCCAATTTTTGAGCACTTTTTCCACTAAATCAAGTAGGATGTCATGAAGAGCATGCTCAGTATTGACTGTTAAAGCTTGAAGAGAGCCTGGTTAATTGCTAAAGACCAATGACTTCAAATAACCCCACAGAAATAGTGTAATGGTGTTAGATCACAACTTCTTGGAGGCCATTCAAAGTCACAATTTCTTGAAATGATCGAATCTCCAAGCCTTTCTCGCAATAATCACGGTTGTTGCACGTGCTGTGTAACATATAGCCCCGTCTTGTTGGAACTGGATGTTGTTAAGATCAACTTCTTCCAACTGCGGCCATAAAAAGTTGGTTATCATCGATCTACACCGCTCTCCATTGACAGTAACGGTGCTACCAGCTTCATTTCGCAAGAAGTACGGACCGATGATTCCACCAGACCAAAAACTACACCAAACTGTCAATTTAGGTGAATGTAATAGTTGTTCATGAATAATTTGTGAATTTTCTTCGCACCAGAATCGACAGTTTTGTTTATTTAACGCTCAACTCAGATGAAAGTGAGCTTCATCGGAGAAATCGTTATCGTTTTCAAGTTGTTCCAAGGCAAAATCAGCAAATTCACGACATTTATGGTGGTCCATGGATGAATTTGTGAAGAATTCTGAATACAATGAAAAAAGACAGATCATGATATATTAAAAATGGTCAAAACGACACTTAGAAATCATATCATCCCTTTTGGAAAACACTTCATAACTGCAAGGTTTCTACATTCTACAAAAAAGTCATAACCCAACTTATGGGAATCGTTCCAGAAGAACGCAGTAGTTTTTCGAGAGCATTCCCAAATACTTGAGTGGATTTTACTGGGCTTTTCGATATCAAGTTTTACCGAGGCTGTCGAATTTCTAAATGGTACCTCTGCCTAATTTTTTGCTTCTTAACAAAAGCTATACATCTTGAAGCCATCAGTGACCAGAGTATTTCTTCCTTTTTAGCAGCATTTGCTAGATTCAAGGCTAGGCGTGGATGACCGGAAAATTTCGGCAATGGAATCAGACTTGTTTGAGCTCCTCGATCATTGAAAGCCGAATTTAAAATATCATTGGCATTTCATACACCCTGCAGCTCTTCACATGGGTGCTTTGTGGAAAGTCGGGGTGAAATGTTAATTTCACTTTAAAAAAAATTACAGCTGAACATAAAATCTTTCTTCCAACGAATGGAGATTAGGAAGAATTGTTAATATCTAATCGCAAAATTGGTCTTACTTCCCCCATGCAGTGAAAACACAGACAACATATCTACCTAACTACTAATACTTCAATTTTAAAAGACGGTCATGCAAAATTTTGTACATGATACAAGTTGGGTCAGGCACATTCAAAAAATTTAGTCTACATTCGAACTTGATACTCAAGACAGCGTACAAGGAACTGCTGAAAATTGAAAGATGTAATCTATTTGTTGTATCCCTGAACACAAATACAGCATTTTTAGTATTTCTTCCATATTTTTGATTTGATATAGTAACAACTGTAGCTGTAAGGTTTTGTACATCTAAAATTACGAGTGATGTTAGTGTTCAATAGTCTTTAGGAGCTACAACCATTTTTCCCCAAATTCTATTCCGGGAGTCTTCTGTTATGGGCGCTCACACGTAAAGCAATTGAATGAAAAAGCAGAGATTGTTATAGCTTTCTGTTTACAGTCAAATGATTAAATGACGATAAAATATTAAAGTAATACGGATGAAAATATATATCTGTTAAATTATAATTATTGCAATATTGTAAGTTTAGCTGTGAATGTGCTATGGCTTAGTGTGGGCTCTTCGAGATTTCCAAGGGAGTGAAGAAAAAGTTATTTATATGTGATCGTGTATGGTCGTTTCAATAACGGCATATGTATGTATAAGAGTTTTACGTTAGTTGCGCATGAGTATATCAATGCATATAAAGTCCTCACACATTAGGGTGGTCCCTTATGTTATACACACAAACATATGTAATTAGATAGTAAGGATAATTTCTAAATTTTTTATATAAACCCAAGAAAATCTAAACAAAAAATCAGAATGAAATAATTCTCCCACGTTGAAAGTCTTCAGAAAAAAGTTCTGGAAAGGATGCAGACAAATTGAAAGAGGAAATAAACTTTCGGGGCAAAATTAAATTGATTACATAATCCGTATAAGTAAGGAATTTTAGAAACTTCATTGAGTTTAACACTTTTATTATGTTTTTCCTGTATGAATATAAGAATTTCGTTTTTACTTTGCTACCCACATATTTTTATCCGAATAATGCATATTTTCCTCGATCTGTTGATCTATGATGCCTTTCCCGAAAAGGAAATATTGTATACTTCTCTATTGAAAAAACATATTAACATAGCAAATTTTAAACAAATCGAACTTGCTCTCCAGTCAACTGACAAAAAATACCTTCGCACAAAAGGTCAAAAAATCGAACCATAAAATATTTGTGTCAATAATAGCATCTTCTGGCCCACTTCTTTGAAAAAATAAATTTCGGCCGATCGATTTTTTTGAATCGGTTTTAGATTCCTTTACCGGAAGATGCAGTGTTCCCAGTATTAATATAGGTAAAAAACTATCTGTGTACAAAATTTCAAGTTTATCATAAATGAAGAAAAATGGGTTCTAATCTTAATATAAGCAAAAGGCTGCTTGTGCATAAGATTTCACGTCAACCAAACAATAAATTATATTTAGTTACATGTGCACCAAATTTTCAATAAATCGAACAATAATTAAGATTTTTGGGATAGATAGGCCCAGGTCAACTTCCCGGAAAAAACTTCACATTAGCACAATCGGCTGAGTGATTTTTGAACATTTATTTAGTAAGAGGGTAGTGCGAACGGAGTGTTTTTGGCGGTTGAAGTTTTGTGCTGCATGACAATTTTTTAGGATGAAAATACAATTTTCCAATTATTTGATACAATAATATTGTGCTTTATCATAATTTAAATATGGTTCTAATAAAGTGTGCCTTATATTATAAGAATTTTTCATTACAGCATTGTAAACTGTATGAACAATTTTTTTTACCGGGAATTGGGGTTGTTGTTGTTATTCCTGTGCTGGTGTTGTTAAATATTTGTAAAATTTATAAATATTTGTAAGAATCATTCACTAAAGGATATCTTTGTACAGTTATACACTTGATTACCGGTGATCGAAATTGGATCAACTTAGTCGAAAGCAACCATTTCTGAAATATCTCGGTACGGGATTTAACTCGCTGTTAAATAACAGTAACCTCCAAATAACAAAATATTTTTAGCACTTGCTTAAGGAAACAATTCCAAATCGGTTCCATACTATGGGGAAAACGAATGATGGGGGGTGGTAGGGGTGCCCCCCCCCCCTTTCTAAAACTGAAAACCAAATCTACTGGAGACTCTTAGTTTTTGAGATATTTAAACTTAAAGTTGCAAAAAAATCAACTTTTCCCTTAGTACAGTATTTTTTATACTAATGCCGTATGGCAATTTATTGTCAGTGTGAAACATTACAATTGCAATTCATCAAAGAAAAATTATACATAAATAAAATTGGTTTTATTAATTTAATTAAATAAGATATAAATGTAATAATCTGTGAAATAGTGAATAAAAACATCAAAGAAACTTTCTTACACCATATATAAAACAATTGTGCGCGTGTTATATGAAAAATTTGCAATACAATAGTAAATTTTTTAACAACAAATTGTGCGCAATTAAGTAAAAATATAATGAAAACTAAAATCAATTTACATAAATAACGTATATAGCAACTACCTCTGCAAGTTTCATGAATATAAGTAAAGTATTTTGGCTAATATAAGCATTGGTTGGAGTGCACATCCCTTGCTATAATTTGTGATGAATAAATAAATCTAATTGAAGGCAGACGCAACGCTAAAAAATATTGACCAACACCGGTGACGGTTGTTATAGCATTAGCATCAACAACCAAATTTGCATACAACAAATCGCAGGTACAGATATCCAAAATCGGCTGACGCTCTACACATTTGCTAAAAAGACGCCTTCCCAAATGACCAGCAAGTCTTTCGTATAATGGCGAAATTTCCGTTTTCCACGTTGTGACGTTTAAAATCTTACTTGAGGTCTACAATGAAAAAAATATCATTTGAATGGACTTGCTTCTATTAATATTCATCGCAACATGGATGTAGAATAGGTATTGAAAGAATTTTTATTCGTGCATCGAAGATTAGCAATGTTATCGACACATTGATCAACATTGAAAAAAGTACGTGGAGCCTTTGCACTTGGAATAATAAAACCACTTAAAGTGCTTTTAATAAAATTGAAATTAAATTATATTAATTTATTTTTTAAGTCATGCATGCATTAAAAAGGTTTGGCAAAGTCACTTTTACTTGCACCCGACTCTTGTATATTCAGGGCTATTCTACATTTCGATTACGTTCCCGCTCTCCGCTCTGCCACAATCGTAATTTGGTATTCTGAGTTACGATCGAATCGAAAGAAGTAGAGGAAGAGAGAACACATTTTCGAAGTCGGCTGGTTGCATGTGAATGTATGAAATTGAAACAAAACAAAGCAAGCAAATACAAACTATTTTTGCATAACTCAAATAAATATAAATAAAATCGTGTTTTTAACGGTAAATCGAATCAATAGCCTCGGCGATATTTCATGACGATTAAGAGACAAATGCTATTCACTTCATATGAGTGACGAATTTTATGGAATTGAGCTTGTAATTGGTAATCTATTATAAAATAAATTTAGTTATTTAGATTCAAAAATACTCAAATTTAATAAAGATGCTTTCAAGTATGAGCTGGATAGTTTTTCGCAAGAAACTCAATCAAGTACTTTGTCATGATTATCTCCACCTAATCGAGTAGCGGCAGATTTGCGATTTTTTACGGAAGGCAGTTACCAACATAGAGTGGGTGCAGATTATAACATAGGAATATGTTACAAAACAGTGTTAATGCCATTGCACAATTTTCTCGAAATCCTGGAGTCTTTTACTGGTGGATCAACTGTATTTCGGCAACGTTATTTCAAAACTTTCTAATTTTTCATCTTGCTTTTGTGTTGTATCAAAAGGCATCATTAAACTCATTAAACTAAAAAAAAGACATCGTTATGACTTTTCCAATTATCAAAAACATGTTTTCTTACATTTTTGTTAAAATTATGTTATTTAAGTACACGAACAGTTCTCTACCAACTAAATTATAACGTACAAAAACGTAGCTACGATCGAAATGCAGAATACATAGAATTGGATAGAATCGAAAGTTTCGAAGATTAATCGAAACGGAACGTAACGCAGAATACCAAATCCGCCGAACGGAGAAAATTTCGATTCGAGTCGAAATGTGGAATAGGGCTGATTATTAGAAACAAAACGAAGATGCTACTGTCTCTCTTAGCTAGTGGTTATTGAGAATGAAGTTATTGAAAACAAATTTGTTGGTTTCCGACCTGTAGGGGATATCTGTAGCTTTTACCGATACGATTTGTCGAGTTGTTAACTAACGAGCTAACTTTTTTTAAATGAAGAAAAGGTGGCACCAAAGCTTAACAAAACATCAAAATATGCTAAAAGCGCAAAGATGAACGACAAATACAAATGAATTGATAACAAAGTGGTACATATATAAATTTATATTTTTGGAAATAGCCCAAACACAAGCTAACGCCTAAAAAGCAATTATTTGTGGCTTTTCGAACACAACTATAATATCTTTATCCCATTATCTTGTATCTTCGTTTCTTTTTTAACAGGTGCTGGCAGAGTCGAGTGCAGTGTCTACGCAAAAAACAGGCTGACAAGCAGATGCCTAGAAGGTAATTTTTTTCAAAATGCTATGTAATCATATTAAAAATTATTTTATGAATCTTTTTCAGCTTGAGCAGACTACCTCACCAAGGTTCTCAATTTGTCTTACTAAAGCCGGGGAACCCTGCAAATAAAGGAGAGTCTTATCGGTCGATATCTCTCCTTTCCCCAGTAGCGAAGACAATTGAGGCCTTGCTGCACCCATCCCTCACACACCATCTGAGCCCAGTTATACATCAATATGGCTTCCGGAAAGTGCACAGCACCACAACTGCACTTAACGTCATAAACACTCAGATAATTCATGGCCTTAACCAAAATCGACCCTTTACGCGAACTGTTCTAGTAGCACTGGACCTGTCGAATGCTTTCGATACGGTAAATCATTCAGTGCTACTATCGGACATTGAGGATTCCTCATTACCGCCTAGGTTGAAGAGGCGGACCATGGACTACCTGAGTGGTCGACGATCATCGGTTGAATTTCGAGGTCAAACTTCAAAACTACGGAAAATTAAACAAGGGGTTCCGCAGGGTTGTGTTCTCTCCCCGATGCTGTTTAATTTCTACATTTCGAGACTTCCTCCACCACCAGAGGGCGTCTCCTTGATCTCTTACACCCATGACTGTTCGATTTTGGCGTCTGGCCAGAATATTGATAGCCTTTGTTCTACAGTAAACTGCTACCTCGCCGACCTTTCCAACTTCTTCACTACACGACACTTACACTTACAACCGGCGAAATCTTCTGCCAACCTTTTCACCAGCTGGACGAAGGAGTACCGGCTAGAACTCAATGGGAAGGTCGATGATATAAAAGTTCCGACCAAGAACAACCCAAAGTTACTGAGAGTCACATTCGATAGCCTGCACTCCTTCCCTCCGTATACGACTGCAATTGCCACCAAAGTACAAAACCGCAACAACATCCTCAAATCGCTAGCTGGTAGCACCTGGGCAAAAGACAAAGAAACGCTGCTGGCAACGTACAAGGCGATTGGTCGGCCGGTCGTAAACTATACTGCGCCGATTTGGACGCCGGGGACTAGCGAGACGCAGTTGAAGAAGCTTCAGACTTGCCAGAACACCGCCCTTCGGACCGTGACGAGAAATCACTTGATGGCACCGGAGCACCACTCCAGTTAAGGAGCATAATGTTATGCTGTGTAAGCAATACCTGCTGGGATGCTACCATATGGATCTTCCTAACAGAAATCTATTGGAAGCCGAACTACCTAGGCACATCAGGAAGGGAGCACTTGACTACCGGGACGACATACAGCAATACAGACAAGACCCGCTGGACATGACAGCGTACAGATAGGCCACCAACACCATTCACCGAGAGTCCGGCAACACCTTCGTGAACTCTCTTCCAGTTAATGGTGTTCTCGGAGTCAAATCACCACCTATTGCAGAACAAGAGCTTGAGCTGTGGCATGCTTAACTCCTACCTATCCAGACTCGACCCTGACATACCCAACACATGTCCCGCATGCAACGAATCCCAGCACGATACTAACCACCTCTTTGCATGCTCACTTAACCCGACTCATCTAAGACCCCTCTCCCTTTTGTCCGAACCCGTCGAAACAGCACGTTTCCTGGGCCTCCCGTTAGATGACCTCGATGACTGAAACTAAACTTGCCTGACCCTAGACGGGGCTGGAGTATGCCGCTACAACAACAACAACCGAGTGCTAATATATATATATGTTAAAAAGCTTGAAGTTTAGGTTAGATAAGTTTTATTTAAGTTATGTATATTCAAAATATGAAGCTCCTTTTTTGTATTTTTTACATTTAAGTCTCAGTTAGAACATAAAATACCTCGTTTACAGTTAAGCTTTAATGTAAGAAAATATTTTTATCTATTTTTGATTTTGAAATTATATTAATTTTTTATATATTTGTCCCCGGGTAAGTATGTATAATCAATCCTTTATTAACATGCATGTTGGCAAAAAGTACTGCAGTTGCATGTTGTGAACGCTTTATTTAGTTTAGGGAATCGCCTTTATAAAACTTGAATGTGATGGTAAGGAAAATTTAAAACCATACAAAAAGACTTATGTGTCTGTGATCATATACAAGTATTCGCTAGGAGTCTTATATTGAAAATACATTGCAAAATATAGCTAAGATCTTTTAAAAATGTACTAATGTGGAAAATCTACACAAAACCTATATGTACGATCTTTCTTCCTAATCATGACTACTGGAGACGCCCAAGGACTATGTGATTTCTATATCACCCCTTTGTCGAGCATATCTTTAATCTCCTCGTCCACACGCGCCTGTATGACGAGAGAAATCGGGTAGTACTTCTGTTTTTCAGGTTCGACTCCTGTCTTTACCCAGATCTTATGCTCGACCAGGTGGGTCCGGCCTAGCTTTTCCAGCATAGCCTGGAACGCCCCAGCAATTAAGTGACCTAATGCCCTAGTTTACCTATGGCCTAACTCGGACTATTGATACTACAGGGTTTCTGTGATATGACCCACTAGGATTCGTTAGATAAAATTATTCTTTGTTCGTCGAGAGTTGTACAAAAAATAGAAAGATACAATATCAAAAATATGACAGGTCAATTATGCTGCCTAGTCGTTAGATTCGCCGTTAGTAGTGTTCACGAACTTGATCGCCATAACCAGCCCCCTCCAGACTGTGTGAGCGGTTTATAAACATGAAACTTTTCTTCCGGAGAAGCGGGAAGATGATCTGCATTCTTGTGAATACGATTGTCGTCGGTGAATCACGCTTTTAACCTGTCAGCTGATATATGCATGATTTTGTTACCGAAGTCCAGTGTGTATTATTTGGGATGCCATTTTATTATCCGAAAAGGGCCATCGCATGTTTGCTGCAAAGGTGGTCCTACTGCGTTGTTTCTTACGAATACCTATTTGCATGTATGTGGTTCTTTTTGTACGAATAGTGTTGACTTTGTATGATGTGCTGATGTTGTTGGCCAGATTGAATTAATGACACGCCGAATTCTCGGATAAAATCATATTCATTAAAATTCGGCTTTAACTCGAAGAAGAATTCCGCCGGTAATCGTAAATTCTTACAGTAAATTAGTTGAGTTGGTGGAAATTAGTTGAGCTGGCGTTGAGCGAAGTCCAAGCATGATGAAAAGTGATTCCGATGACCAATTTCATCTGTCTTTATATCTGCTTTAAGTTTACGGTGAAATAGTTCAACCAATCCATTGATTGCGCGTGATATGCCATGGTGCGTAGATGACGTATGCCTAATCTAACCAAAAAGCCAAAAATTTGACTTTCGAATTGTTGCCTGTTGTCTGTTGTAATTTTCGAGAGTACACCGAATATCCACGTCTCAATTAGTGTAGTGGCGATAGTTTAGTTTCGGCTGTTTACTGGACTGTTGCTGGCCATCGAGTGAATCTGTCAACAATTGTTAATCAGGGCTATTCTACATTTCGATTACGTTCCCGCTTTCCGCTCCGCCACAATCGAAATTAGGTATTCTGAGTTACGATCGAATCGAAAGAAGAAGAGGAAGAGAGAATATATTTTCGAAGTAAGCTGGTTGCATGTGAATGTGCGAAATTGAAACAAAACAAAGCAAACAAATGCAAAGAGTTTTTGTACAATTCAAATAAATTTAAATAAAATCGTGTTTTTAATGGTTAATGATAGCCTATACGATATTTCATGAGGATTGCGAGACAAGAGTTATCAATTTCAGATGAGTGATGAATTTTATGAAATTGAGTTTTTAATTGGTAATCTTTTATATAACAAACTTCAAACTTAATAAAGATGCTTTCAAGTATGTCCTGGATAGTTTTTCACAAGAAACTCAATCAAGTACTTTAGTACTTTGACATGATTATCTCCACCTAATCGAATTGGAATAGTAGCAGATTTACGATTGTTTACGGAAGGCAGTTACCAACATAGT
The DNA here is from genome assembly GCA_030068015.2 of Neoceratitis asiatica. NCBI lineage: Eukaryota > Metazoa > Arthropoda > Insecta > Diptera > Tephritidae > Neoceratitis > Neoceratitis asiatica. Next base: position 3,640,221 of record CM061530.1, read on the forward strand.
GTTCGGCAGATTACAACATAGGAATGTGTCACTCAACAGTGTCAATGCCATTATACAACTTTCTCGAAATCATGGAGTCTTTTACTGGCGGATCAATTGTATTTCGGCAACGTTATTTCAAAACTCTCTAATTTTTCATGTTGTTTTTATGTTGTATCAAAAAGCATCATTAAACAAATTAAACTAAAAAAGACATCGTTTTGACTTTTCCAATTATCAAAATCATGTTTTATTAACATTTTTGTTAAAATCATGTTACTTAAGTACACAAAAATATACAATCAAACTGTTCTCCGCCAACTAAATTACAACGTACAAAAACGTAGCTACGATCGGAATGCAGAATACATAAAATTGGATAGAATCCAAAGTTTCGAAGATTGATCGAAACGAAACGTAACGCAGATTACCAAATCCTCCGAACGGAGAAAATTTCGATTCGAGTCGAAATGCAGAATAGGGCTGAATAAGTATCGATTATCATTCGAAGGTGGTAATGTTCCAACAATGTCAATGTTTATGTGGTGGAAACGTGATTCTGTTGTGTCATATTGTCATTGAAAACGTCCTTGCTGCATGACATCGAAAAATATGGTTTGCATTTTGTGTTTATAGCATGGCAATAAATTTGTTTGGCGTGAGTTAATTACAGGTATTTCAGTCTGTATTATACCAAAAAAAAATTTCACCTTCAATGATGGACTTAAGTTCAGTGTCGATTTGATGCTCTGAGGCAATGGCGTCATGGTCGATGAATTCTCGTTGCATTGCATTTATTCGTGATAAGAAATCAGGAACTATGCTTTCAATTCCTTTTATATACCAAATACCGTATGTCGGTCATATACTTTATCAGATGTTTGTTTAAAACCGTATGTTATGGTCTTACGGTCGAAGTAAATAGCGCAACACCTGCCTCAATTTGATCAGCGAAGTATTTAATACTTTTGTGAATGGCGAAAAGTTCTCTAGAATAAGTACCCTAGTTACGTTGGGATTCTGTTAACTTTAGCGAAAAAAAAATCCTAAGGATGTCGCTTCGTCGTCTTGTATTTCGTGCAAAACGCCCCGATGCAACTATCCGATGCGTCGACAGATAGCGTAAGTGGCACGTTTATTTGTGGATTTGCGAGTAACGTTACGTTAGCTAGCTTTGTTTTGAAATCGTTGAATGCTGTGTGTGATTCGTCTGTTCACTGAATAATTTTTTTGGCGTTTTTAATGTTTCCTAGCATCAGCGCTTGAAGAATACTCTGAGTGTGTGCCATGTATAAAGCCTCGATGAAAATGTTCCAAGGCGATGAAACGTCGTAGATGTTTTCCTTGTATACTTTAATAGCTTGAACTTTTTCTACGAGTGGAAATATTCCGTTTGCAGTAAGATTTCGTATGGCCGAATTTTGGCAGTTGGTACATTGAACTAGACCATTTTTCTTTTGCGACTCTTCGACACGTTAAACATTGGCTGGAATACTTAGCTTTTATTAAGAATATTTATGGCTGATTTAATACCGACTTCCTCTTTTTTTCGTGCGGCTTCACTGTGGATTATATTCCCTTAATTAGAGAAGTCAAAATTTTCAAGCCCTTCTGTTGGTAGAAGTAATATTTTTTACTTTTTTCGAAGCCACTGCTGCTTTGCCATCTTTTTAAACTGAAGTTTACAGACCAGGAAAGAAATTGTGCCATCAAATGATAGTGTTTTTACCCGGGGAGCGTTCATAGAAATAGTTGAATGATTCAAGTTCAAACCGAGGACACGACCTTACAATTCGTCTACTTTGGTCTTTTTTGTCCTCACGATCCTCGAACTTATCTTGCCCTTCTTTAAGTTCCACCTTGTCTTTCACCAAAATTTCCAGTATAATATCCATACCAAAAACAAAATCAACTACTCCATTCTTTTAATTTACTCTACCTTTGGAATATTTTGTTTATATTTATATGTATATCCAATCTGGCTTTTGCGTCTTGATGTTTTCACTAAAAAAATGGACCTACAGTTTATTCCAAGCCGCCTCTCTGCAATTAGAAAAATTAAAATTATATAATTTTTTATGTAGCTCGAACCTGCACTCGAACCCAGGCAAATGAAATAAAAGATATTATTTACGTCAATAAAAAAAGGACTTATTGAAAGAAAATTTGCCTTATCTCATTTTTGGGGCAAATATTCAATATTCATAAATATTCAAAATTTAGTCCCCTTTATTTTCCGCATTCGTATTTGGACAACTCAAAAGTATATAATGCAATTATCTACATATTTTAATATGTGCGTATATATGTTGGTTTAAAAATTCTTTGTACATATATACTCATATATGTATATATGTATGTATTATGTAATCAAATGTTCTAAGCACTTACCTTATGATTCCACGTTGTTGGTTCCAACAATTTGAGACGAAGCTGGAAATGCTGGAAAGGGGAAATATGCATATATACCTACCATGCATACATCAGTAGGTCCGACCACCTATGCTGATCCCTTACTCACGTTGGGCACCGGGAGTGGGTCATCCGTGTATTCGGCAAAAATAAAAAATAATAATTGCGCAAATTGCGGAGAGTAAAGTAGTTAATTTATGGTAAACGATAATATAATGCAAAATTTGAAAGGAAATCGCGAGAATTGAAGGCAAAGAAATTGTCAATGAAGTAGTAGAAATTGAGAAAGGCAATCATTAACTAACGATTGAAAAATTAAACTAATGAATCTGATGAATGTAAGAATTTGAAGTAACACTAGAATAAAAAAAAATTAAAATTACAAATTACAAAGAAGGTATAGAATATTCTAGAGAAAATTTGAAATATAAAAAAAGAAACTTTTTTGCAAATTTAAAATTAACCTTTATATGATCATCGATGTTTAACCCTTAACGCCCTCACCCGTTGAAGGGCTCTGACTTTCAAAAGTTTCCATGGGCAGTATTGCAATGTTATTAACGGCTCCACTCTCGTCACTTTGTCGCTTCCAAGAATAACTTCGACTACGCGGCCAAGTTACCATTTTAATGGTGGAAGTTTTTCGTCCTTTATCAAAACCATTGCTCCTTATTAAATGTTAGGGACCTTTGCTTTCCACTTGCTTCGCTCCTGTAGTATAGTTAAATAATTCGTACTCCATTTCTTCCAAAGCATTTGCTGCATGAAAGACAAACGCTGCAGGTGCTTCCCACATACCACCAAAGTTGGGAGATCGTGGTGGTATAAAGCGCCATTCGATGCCATCATCCAGACAATATCCATGAACAGTTTGAAGGTTAGCCGTAGATAAGAAAAGATTTTTTAACTCTGTTAATTCATTTCGCGCTCCAACAAAATTTGTAGCATTACCTGACCAGATTGTTTTTAGTCTTCCGCACGTTGAAATGAAAAGTTTGAGAGCTGCCAAAAACGAAGGGGTAGATAAATCACACACCAATTCATGCATTGCCTTTGTAGAAAAACAAATAAAGACGCAAATATAACACTTCATTGGACCATTGTTGCGTACCGCTGATTTGTAGTAAAAAGGGCCACAAAAATCAATGTCGGTCACAAAGTATGGCCTGCATGGCTGCACTTTATGTTGTGGCAAGTCGCCCATAATATGTTCCAATATATAATTTTTTGATTAAAATGTTGAATAAATGCGATTGTAATGAAGTGTCGTTATGGTAAAATTATTGTGTGTCGGGCTTCATAATCCAGTATTGAGTTTTTGAGGCGACCACCAACCCTTATCAATCCGAAATAATCAAGAAATAGATTAAGTGAGTATATTGCGCTGGATCGTTTGTAATGAAAGATGTGTTCCAAATTTTATATTTTCAGGTGTAAGAGCCATACGTCCTCGATATTGTGGGACCCTTTCTTGCAATAAATCTTAACACGTATGCACAAAGCTCGTTGCATTGTGCTAAAGGCGTTTATATACTTACAACGAAGTGAAATGTCATCAAAGGGTAGCTAGAGTATTGCGTCGACGTTCTGGCAAGTCGTTGAGAAAATCCGGCGCTGAATGCCAATCATTCTGATCTCCCAGTAAGAAAGATGGATCGTGCATCCAACGCTATGAATTGAGAAGCTCGCTTGCGGATGCTCTACGGGACAAAATATCCGCTGGGATGAGTGCGGTTGGAACGTGGTACCATAGCATTCCCTCGGTTAGTGTTTGTATATGACTGACCTTGTTTAAAACGAAGATATTGAAGTTTGAAGACTCTTTCCTTAGCCACGATAAAACAACGGATGAATCCGACCAATAGTGAATGTTGCAATCAAATATATGTGTGTGTTTGATCGATTTTAAGAGCTCAGCGAGCTTTGGTATGGTGAAGTTATTTAATGGCGCAACCCTTGATTTTGAACATAATAGGCTAGTTCTGTCTTCATCGATGTATTGCGCTCGAACATATACGCAGGCACCATACGCAGCTAGACTAGCATTACAAAATGCATGAAGTTCTAAATAAGAATTTGGTATTAGTACATATCGAGGAAAATGAAAATTGGATACTAGTTCAAGTTCACCACAAAAATCAATCCAAAACTTGTGCAGATTCTGTGGCAAACTTTCATTCCAGTGTATTCGTTGCTTCCACATGTTTTATATGAATATTTTAGCTTGAGTTAGTACTGGAGCGATTAGTCCTAATCGGGCTATTGTTGATAATGCGATGCGTTTTGTTACCTGTCGGTGACTTTCCATAAGCGCTAGTGAAAAAATTAAGTCATCTGCCTTTGGGTCTCATACTAGACCGAGCGTCTTTGTAATGTGCGTACCATCGCGGAACTGCAGCAGCGGCTCACGGTCAACATCAACTATTCCGAAGAGGCCGAATCGTTTTATCACCACTTTCGAAGAGATAAGAAAAGAAAAGACATAAAAACTTTCAGCCCCAGTTGAAGTACTTATGCCAATTAGGAGCACAAATGGTAACTGGGAGTGTAGTAACGTAGAGAGAGCAAATTGTTTTGCAAAAAAATTAAGTAATGTGCTCCAAATGATTTTACTAAGAATTTTGCGTAGCCTTGAAGCTAAAGTGACAGTTTAAACATCAAGCTTGGGACTCAAAATTTGACCTAAAGAAATCTCCAGGCGATGACCTCATTACACCAAAAATGCCAAAATAGCACTAGCACTGCTCTGTGCAAGCAAAGACCACAGACAGACGTCTCCAGACAATAAGTTTTCTACCATGTCTTTCCAAATTATTTGAAAGAATCCTGTTATCTAAAGTATCTTATTTCCACCGTCGTAAAAAAGTGATATCAGACCACCAATTCGGTTTTCGTAAAAAAGCTTGGTACTATCGAACAAGTCCATCGAAATACTAATGACATTCGAGTTCAAGGAGTACTGCTGTGCAATATTTCTTGACGTAGCACAGGCGTTCAACAAAGTTTGACATAATAGCCCTTACTATACTAAATTCATAAAACTTTATTTTTGAGTCATATCTGTCTAACGGGCGGTTAACCCTAAAACAAATGGAATTAATCAGCGGGAAGTTACCAGTAAAACATGGTGTTCCTTAAGGTAGCGTCCTTGGGTATACATATATTATAGATTATATACACTTCATACATCCCACTAAATAGAAAAGTACAAACATGACACAGATTGGAAAACTGGATAATTAAAGTCTATGCGCAAAAGTTTAAGCACATTACGTATGCATGTACTGCATGTATGTATTACGGCCACAAACATACCTTCCGGTCAGATTAAATGTTTCCCAAGCAAATAATGCAGCATATCTCGTTATACACTTAGATAGAAGGCTCACTAGAAAATAAAAAGTACTAATTTACAACATAGTTATAAAGCCAATTTGGATGCATAGTATTCAACTGTGGGGTACGACCTGTTCAATTAATATTAAGAAAATACTGACGTTCTAGTACAAAATTCTAAGGGTGCTAACGGGAGCACTGTGGTACGCTCGTTACGATATTCATGAAGGCCTTGGTATCTCACTGGTTAAGTCTAAAGGAAATCAAAGTACCTGAAATAATTGAAAATCATCCCAATTCCTTGGCTAATGTTTTTTGCAACTCATCAAGGAGTTCCTGACTTCAGGAACGAAAGTTCGAAAGGGGCTCGGGGTTAACTTGAGCTAACACGTTTTTTTTATTTTTTTTATTTAGATTAGGCTTAGCTCCATAAAAATTGCCGAAAAAACAAAAGTCCAAATATAAAATGTAAGTGAATATCCATTTAATAGTGATTGAAGCTATGGCCAAGTTTCGTTAAACGTATTACAATAACCAGAAACCGTTTAAAAATTGTAAATATATGACGTGCGTATACATGCAAATAACTACAGAGTATTTAAGTTTATTATTAAGATTATTTCAGTTTTAGTTAAGGATTATTCCAATTTAGTTTTACTTAAGATAATAATGTTAGATTTAGATTAAGATGCGTTTAGCTTAGATTATATTGTAATACGAGATATTTAATATTTAAAGTTCAAGTAAGCGATTAATTTTTAAATAAGTAAACAGCTATGTTAGATATCAAACAACTTTGATTCTATAAGATTACGATTTATGAAAAAATGCTTAATTTAGTTAACTTTTATCTCAACTTCACAACTTTAATTCTTTATTTTAACGACGACTTTATAAAACTTTTTTACTACGCTGGTCTTCAACTTCGATTTCTTTAATAGTGACGCGACCGAGTACTTATCTTCAACCGCTGAATGCTTTTTCTCCTTGTACGGCTCTCTTATCTCCTGCCTTTCGTATCTAATTAGTGTTGGCATGTTACATTCAGCCATCTTGCTTATCATCTGACCCAGATGATAATAAAACATCAACATTTTCTATAGCTTTCTACACTTTCATATTGTCTGAGCTTGTGGATTCAAATTTACCTTGTTTCACATCTTCGAATCTATTATTTCGCTTTATTTTTCTGATTATGTATGGACCAAAATATTCACTAGCCAATTTTTTCCTGCTACAAACTGTTTTCTTTTTAGTGCCACGATATCGCCAACGACGTATTGGGTTGCTGGTTTCCATTCTTTGCCATACTGCTGCTTCTGCTGTCGTTGTGCTTTCTGGATTTGTTATTTTGCATCATTGCGTAATTTTTGTCGTTCTTCTTCAAAGCGTTCAAAAAACATTTTTTTGTTATATATCGGTTATTCTACTGTTTATACTTGTGTTCAGTTTAATGTCAAACATAATTTCAAAAGACGAGGCACTATTGGAACTGTGTATGCCAGAATTAATAGCTTTCTGGACTTGACAGACATATTTAAACCATTTTGGTATGTCATCTGCGGACAATTTCGCGATTACAGCCACAATTGTCCAATTTGATCTTTCAATTTGCCCATTTCTTCTTGGAATACCTGTTGTTGTTAATATATGTCCTACGTTGCCTTCTCTACAAAACTCTGCGAAAAGCTGCGATGTGTCTCTTCTATCGCTTATGATTCGATGTGGATAACCATAAGTTTCCACCCATACTGATAACTTTGCGATAACTTCTTTGCTGATGTTGTTTTGGTCCGAAAAAGCCATAAAAATTTAGAGGACGCATAAGTCATAGACAATATACATATATATTTCTTTGTGGTTACGTCCATTGGCCCCAGATTATCTTTTTTTCCCAGTTTTTTTTTACGTACGATACATTTGACCCAGTTATTTATAACTTTATCAACTTTACGATCTAAATGTGGTACACAAAATTGTTGCTCAACAACTGTTGGTCTGTGTTGTTTTCTGTGTGCTAAAATGACCTTTTTCATGAGAATCTCTCATAATCCCAAGTTCCTCTAATTTTGGTGTAAACCGTAACTCCTGCCCTTTTTCGCATTTGTATAAAAGTCCACCTTTCATTTTAAAGCCTCCATACCAGCCAATCTGTAACGCAACTGTTATTGCACAAATATATTCGTCTTCTTGTTGCGCTTTAAGAAATCTGCTGGTTAACTCTGACGAAATCACTAGCACTTCAAATGGATGGCGGCTTAAGCTGTCAACGTGTTTCATACGTATTGCTCTATGATGTTCTACCGTAAATCTTGGCAAGTCTTTTTTGTTTATCGTATTCCTAGAAGCTGAACTATCTGTAACTAATTCGAATTGTGAGCCTATTAATGTCGAAACTATTTTAATGGCAAATACGTCGCTTTGACCTCCAACGTATAAATATGTTACTGACTCTCTTCAGACGAAGCTTTCTTGCTCCAGAAAAAGGCTGCATGCCATTCGTTGCAGTGTTTTTGAAGTGGCGTCGCACCAAAGCCTTCCGTTGATGCATCTGTAGGCAACTCAGATTCGGCTTGTCGGTCATACAAATGTAGCACCGGTTCTTTAGTAAGTTTAGATTTCAGTTGCTCTATAGCACACTTATCAGTTCCTCCAATTTTCAAAGCAAGGTTTTTTTTAATAAATCTATTAACGGCGAAGCTATTTGTACATACCCTGACACTAATTTTCGAAAGTAACATGTTAGACCCGTTAGAAAGGATTGAACATCTTTGAGGTTTTTTGTTTACGGAAACTTTTCGATAGCTCTAACTTTTTCTTTTCCTGGCCAAATTCTCCCATTTTCAATTGAATGATCCAAAAAGTCGATCAGAGTTTTTAAGAATTTGCATTTTTGCCATATGAATTTTAAATTGTCCCTGCAAGACGGATGAGTATCTCATAAGTGCTCATAATATTATTTTCACTAATTACGAAAGCTCATTAAACCTATCCTTTTTCTTCTAGCCTCGGGAAAAAAGTGAGCACTTTCCTCTTGTCGGTGTGATATCTCATCTCTTTTTCACTTACTGAATTTCTATTTAAGTGAAAAATATATTTGTTTTGTTCAAATAACAAAGCAACTCAACATTTTTATTCTCATAATATAATTACTGTCAGTAACAAAACTGCTCATTATTGTCAGTAGAAAATACTCATTTCGATTTAGCAAAGTACTCATTATTGTTATTAAAAACTACTCAAATTTCGAGTTCAAACTGCTCAGTGTTACACTTATAAACTGCTCACTCTTTATTCTCACAGTTCTCATTGTTGTTCTTACAAACTGCTCATTCTACATATTCAAACTGCTCACTGTTGTGTTTACAAACTCCTCATTTATACATTTCAAACTTCTCAACAAACAGCTCGGCTGCTTCCTCACTTTCCACATCACCAGTAATGCGACTAACAGACTGATAAACCCGCGCTGTCATAACTTTGCACTGACGAAAAAGTTGATTTTGAGGCTGAAACTCAGCACGTTCTGGGATCTAAGGCAAAAAATTTAAATTAATTAAGGAACAAAATAAAATAAAAATTACGTAAATATATTACCTTATCGAGAAGGGCAACCTCCATTTGGCCAATTTTCTCCGTCAAACCTTTATGGTTCTACTCAATGGAGCTCAGTTTCAGCAAGAATTGATTTTGATTCTGTTGCAACAAATCCAATTTTGACAACAATATCGCGTGGCCGCTATTCGACGGTACATCGTCTGGAAGGGCTGGCTTCTTCTGAGGAGGCCTGTCATCGTAATGACAGTCAATAGAAAACTTTCGTTTTCTTATTAACGACCCAAAAAATATGAAAGCTATAGGCAAAGGACGTGATAAAATGTGAATTGATAACTAATAGTACCTTCATTTACTGACCACGGGCTTGGTTCCACTTGTGAGTATCTTCCACCGTCTTCAGAAAAAAGTGGTGTTCCATTTTTAACTTAAATAAAGTTGTTAAAAAGGTGATGTAAAATAGGAACTAGTAAATAGTTACCTTCTAAAGGTATAGAAAAATATTTATAGCTAATATCATCTACATTTACATCTACTTCATTATCATATACTAAGCTACACAACCTTATGCCTAGACCAGAGGAGGACTGCAGTGGCTCTTCAAAATAGTTATTTAATTCAATTAAAACAAAAGCTTTGTATGCATGCGATTCTGTATTTCTGCCTATAATTTTAAGAGGTCCCATTTTTTCGCTATAGCAAAAACTATTCTATTAAAAGATATAAATAATACAAATCACTATGAATGCAGTCTTTCAAAACAAATATTCCTGTGTACAACAAAAATTGTCTAAATTCCGTTGACTTCCAATTGCATATTTCATCGAGATTGCGTGGGATTCTACAAAACTCCGAAGGAATATACAAGTAATTTGATAGGTAATGTAATTTTCCATTCATCCTTGTTACATTACCTTTTTTTAAAAGCAATTGGAGTAGTTTTTTCGTTATTCCCAAATTTACTAAATGTATGGGATCTAACGGAAATTGTGTAACCATATTTATATTTGCAGATTCCAACAAGCTCTTACTGTGCTTATACTGTAAACAATGGTGATCTATATCTAATCTATTTTTAAAGGATTCATTAGTCCGTAGAAGGCCTATGGTTTTAGAAAAACAAACCTTTCTATGTATAAAAAAACTTTCGCAAATGCATTTTGGGCAACTATTTTTTCCTGTATGGGACTTCACTCCAGTTACAAAAGCTCTAGCCGGTGAATCGCAAGTGAAAAGCCTAACCTCTAGCTGCTTTACTACTTCTTTAAGGCCCACCCTCAGTCCATTATCCCTTATAAAAATTAACTCCTCACAGAACTGCCTAAGAAATTCGTCTATATTATGGGGTTTACCCATTCCTGAAAAGCAGGCTATTGTAAAAGAACTTTCTTGAGGAAAATTACCACAGATACTAGAATTGGCCATAGTGATCGAATTGAACTTTTAAAAACCTTAAGTCCATCAATTTCCACATCTATATAAATTTTATCCACACTATCCAAGTAATTATAGTCCCTTGAAGATAAATAAAATTGAATCCCAAAATATAAGAGTTCTCCTCCTGCTATATTTTGAATACCAACCGCCTCACGCTTGGTACCCAAGTGTTTTAGCAGAAAGAGGCAACCCGTCAACACCTACGTTTCTTAAAGTTTGCAATAAGTCGGTCAGTGCGTTCTGCGAGATATTGTTCCTCGCCCAAGCCTTCAACTCCCTACTACGTTCGTAAGTGGGAACTGTATCCTCTATACTCTCATCCATCTCAGCAAAATCAAAAAGGTAGCCCTCACTGTCGATACTTTCACTATCTGAGTAATCTGTGGTAGGTTCCAGACCAGCAGCTCTACTAGTGTTATGCATGTCTACACTAATATTATTGCTACTACTAGTACAATTATCATCTTCAATTTGATGAGCAGGTTGGTTCAACTTTCTATACTGAAGCTTCAAAGTCCTTTTTTTCCTTGCTCATCAAATTTGAAAATGTTTTCTTATTAATACTCATTATATCAGTAAAGACTTATAAGTGCGTTAGTATTATTACTAAAATTGATGAAAACTTAATTTTGTTTCCCGGTGGTCGCTTCTTATTGCTGGGTACAATCTGAAAAGATATCATTTAAATATCAAATACATATTTTATTTGAATTTTAATTAATTTAAGTTCAATTTTTAATTTTTATTTTTATTTATTTTTTTAATTTATTTTAATTTGTTAGAAATTTATTTTAATTTAATTTAATTCAATTTTGTTTTAATTAAATTAAATTTAATATATTTTTTTATTATATTTAATGTAATTTCATTAAATTTAATATAATTTTTTAATTTAAAATAATTTGCTTTATTTCAATTTAATTTAATTTATTTATTTCAATTTAATTTATTTTAATTTAATTTAATTTTTTTATTTAATTTAATTTAATTTATGTCAATTTAATTTAACTTATTTATGTCAATTTAATTTATTTTAATTCAATTTATTATAATTTAATTTAATTTAATATCTTCAATTTATTTAATTTAATTTAATTTAATTTTGTTTCAATTTATTTAAATTTAATTAAATTAAATTTTGTTTTAATTTAATTTAATTAATTTTTTTAATTTAATTTAATTTAATGTAATTTTTTTATTTAATTTAATTTATTTTAAATTGATTTAATTTAATTTATTTTAAATTGATTGTTTTAATTTAATTTAATTTAATGGTATTTAGTTTGATTTTGTTTTAATTTATTTTAATTTAATTTAATGTATTATAAATTAATTTAATTTAATTTAATTCAATACTGTTTTAATTTAAAATAATATAATTTAATTTAGTTTTGTTTTGAATTAATTGAATTTAATTTCATTTAATTTATTTAAATTTAATTGTAGCGACTGTATCCGAACGCATGCTTATTATAAATACATCCTATTAATTATGTTATATGATTCTGTTATGTTAACATAGGCTTAAGATAACGTTACATTAAAAGCTCTAGTTTAAGCTCTTGTTAAAAGCTTATAAAGCTCAAAAAGCTCTAGAATTCCTCAATAGATCATTCCAAATTGTTAATCGAACTTTTGCTCAATTGTGGAATATGTATAACGGTAGTCCTTTCTCTTTCATATGGTAAAATTTTTAGCTATATAAGAGGATACTCAAATGTGAACTTATTCATTCGTACAGCGGATAATAAAGACGCGCACACAGCTTGTGTTTAGTGAAGCTAAGACACTTGAAGACAGTATTGACCCTTGTGGCTAGTTTTACCCAAACACGTGTATACGAATGGCTTAGGGATAAACCACTTCCCTAAATAATTTAATTTAGTTTAATTTTGTTTTAATTTAATTTATTTTAATTTTGTTTTAATTTATTTTATTTTAAGTTAATTTAATTTTTATAATTTAATTTAATTTTGTTTTAATTTAATTAAATTAAACTTATTATAAATTTATTTAATTTTGTTTTAATTTAATTTAGTTTATTATTAATTTATTTAATTTTATTTAATTTTGTTTTAATTTAATTTACTTTAATTTATTATAAATTAAGTTAATTTAATTAATTTTGTTTTAATTTAATTTTATTTATTTTAATTTAATTTAATTTAATTTAACTTAATTTTGTTTTAATATATTTTAATTTAATTTAATTTAGTTTTGTTTCAATTTAATTTAATTTAATTTAACTTAATTTTTTTCAATTTATTTTAATTTAAATTAATTTTGTTTTGATTTATATTAATTTAATTTAATATATTTTAATTTTGTTTTAATTCATTTTGTTTCACCGCTTCCGCTTTTTGCCGCTTATACAGTTCACAGTTCGCAGAACGTCTTTTTTTCGCTAATAAATTTCATTATAAAATACCATGTGAAGCATGTCTGCACGCAGATTGATAAATAATCACTACACTCAAAATTAAGTCACTCACCGAAATTCCCTTGCAAAAAATCCGCCGTCAGAAATATATGGCTTTTGAAGTGCATGTCTGCATGCAGATTGATAAATAATCACTACACTCAAAATTAAGTCACTCACCGAAATTCCCTTGCAAAAAATCCGCCGTCAGAAATATACGGCTTTTTTTCGTTGATTGTCTTTCAAGATTCACTGAATATAAAAAGATCATTATTACGAGTATATTCATTTAAATATATGAAATATGCAAACCTCGGTTATAAGCTGATATCCTCCTGAAAAATATATAAATTTATTTAACAAATTTTCAATAAAAAGATAAAATTTTAGAAAAATTAATTTCTTACCTTCTTCCTGTCAGCTGAAATTTCAAATAATAAAATGAAGTATATTTGAATAGTGATGAGTAAAAAATTCTTTTATGAAAACAGAACACAAATCGTTACTTCTGTACTCTCCTTTCTTTCACAGGGTTGTTTTAAGTAACACATCAACTTGGTTTGTATTTATACTGAATTACGATAAACATACTCCTTTAGGAAAAACGATATTGAATCATATGACACAGATTCTGATTGGAATTCAGTGAAATTTACTCTTAAAAGTATGTTTTAAATTGTTGCATAAAAGTGGTTTTACTAATGGTATAGAAACTACGATCTTTGGTAATACGCTATTACAAGCTCCCTAAAAGTAGAAATTAAAGTAAATAAATTAAGTATAAAAACATAAAATTCACTTCTGCGAAAAAATGTATCGTACACGACAGCAAAGCAACCCTGCTAATATAAAAGTGTTTTCAAACTGTTTTCGTAAATGATTACCTTAGAACGTAACTAGAACGATTATAATAAGAAAATAATAAAAGCGAGTATTCGATTTCTGAAAAGAATTCATATATGAATCGGGTACTTATCTGAACAAATAAAAATTTTGTGTAGGAAGAATCGTTATGAAGAGTACAACATGCGATATTTACTGTTCTTTCACATGCTTTTTTTCAACGAACTCAATTCAACTTGAGTTTTCTCTGTTTTCAATGAAGAAATGTAAAATCGAACGTCTTTTAAAATGAGCATGTATTGGGAGCTAAAGAAAAATTTGTGAATGTATTAGAAATTTTCGATCAAAGTGCACAGCACCGTCTTGCAGCGGTACTTTGATGCAACCTTGAACCTTGAACCATCTGCAGCTTTTCAAAATACTCGTCCGTCGCTTCTCCGTAAATTATGATATTGTAGCTCCGTATAGCTCCGTCATTAATCAAATCTTGGAAGATTATCAGACGAATTAAGAACCAAAGAGTGCTGGATTGAATTCGTACAAAACTTGTTTCGTTATGAAAGCTATATATGATATGCCGCTTTCTTCAATAGGGACGTGAAAGTACATATTTTCTAAGTCAATCATGATAAAATGCTTTGAATTATTTAGCTTCAATAGCACAATCTTCCACTATTGGAATTGGAAGCAGTCCTTCAAATCCACAGAGTTCAATTGTCGAAAGTCTCCAAATATTCTGTAACTGTCACATTTCTTCTTTACCACTACTAATCTGCTCATAACCTCCGAGTGAGATCTACGTATTATTTCGTTTTGTAACCACTCTGGTATTTGAAGGTTTACTTCTAACTCTTCTGGTGCTGGCAACTGTGTTGGAGCATAGCGAAATGTCTTCATGTCTGAATTGGGTACGATTTTCATAATCACTGGCGAACTTTTAATGTCTTTGACTGGTTTGTACTCATATATTAAATTTTCAATTTCGCACCTAAATGTTGGATCGATATTCAACTCAGCTCTGTCAATATTGTAAACATTTAATTTATCTTGTTCCTTTACAGAATATTTTTTTAGAAATAACAAAATCCAATCCAATTATGGCATCAACTTTTATGGCATTATTTTCTACAATAACAAAGTGATGTACATTTTCACGTCATCTGCATGCACGCTACTGCGAATATTAGCAATCCGTTGAGTTGACCTGCTGCCTAACCGGACAACATTGCTCCCGTGCAATGTGATTAGGAAATTTACTATAAAATATTTCTTTTTTCATTATCGAGACGTCAGCACCCGTATCCACCAAACAATTTAATTCAACACCATCGAGTTTAATGACCTTAACCCGGTTACTACAATTCGCAACATCAACGCTTTTTTCTTACCACAGTGTTTTGAAATATGACCGAACGAATTGCATTTGAAGCACTTTGTACTACTTTTACAGTCACTGTGTTAATGATATTTCAACCCGCAACTGAAACAGTATTTGTTATGTTCCAATGTACTTTTAGTCACTTATTTGGATTTATTTCTATTTGGTAAATCACTGCTTTGCTCGCTGATATGTTCAAAAATTTCATACTGTTCCCTAAGGTTTTCACTGTGCAAATTTTGCTTAGCGCTCATCGGAATACTTCATCTGTAAACTATATACCGTATTACCGCGCGTTCTTCCATATCACAAAGCGTGACAATCTTTTTCATCTGTAGCATGTTTTCATGCAATTTTATGAACTTTAAAATCTCGTATTAATATGTATTTCAAATTTTCATAATATTTTACATTTTCTGTTTTCCAAAAACAGTTTTGCAACACCAACGATTTTGTTACTTCTGTTTTGGGCTGAGTTCATATGCCTCAGCATTGCTTTCAAAAATTTCAAACCACTTTACTACCGGAATTGATTGCCCATCAAAATGGCTAACAATTTTTGAAAACCCGTCTATCGGAATGGCTTCTTTGTAATCATCATCTGTTTCGAATTTATTAGCAAGCAGTTTTATTATCTCTCTTTCGAAATCGAAGTCCATATATCTTTTTATTCATTGGAGCATATTACTTTCGACGCCTTTATTTTTTAACATGAGGCCTTATTTTTTTCGAATTGCCCAACGGTTATATTGCCAGGTATATAAAATTGTCTTCTGAGCTTGACACTACTTGAGTCTTCAGGAAAATGGCTTTGTGCTGTTGTTGTATTTCATATATTCTCGATTATAAGAATATTCATGTGCTTGCACTTCTAAATCGTTTCTTTTCAGAATAATGTCCAAGTTTTCACAATTTCACTCCATGTATACTTTTATTTATTAGTTCAACTAATTTGATGTTAATTCCAACCCTCAAAAGTAGGTTTTGGTCGAGCCCCCAAGTAAATAACTGCAGGTAGTATTTAAGTATTATTAGTAAGAATATTTCAGTTTTATTTAAGGATTATTCCAAGTTTTAAGAAAGTATATTTTATAAAATTTTAGTGCCATATAATTTATTTTAAAAATGTTTGCGCCCTTATACTAAAATGGCGATGCATGGAATAAATATTGCGTCTCTGAAGTGTGAAGCTAATTTGATGCGGATTGCGGATCGAAAAATTTCCCCGAAAAAATCATATGCAGCTTCCCAAGTTTGCTGAAGTGAATATATTATTTCTTTGGTGCGGGTAATAGCACAGATAAAATCTAACTACTTTTTCTGAAGAAGGGATGAGTTAAATTGATCAATCTTTCACAAACGATATGCTAAATATGAAATCACTTTTCTGAATTGCAGCAGGAAGGATCGCATCGGTGCAAATAGACCAGATGGATTCTTCGCACTGCTGGTACTTAGTATTTTCGATATTTTGAAAAGCGATTTGATTAATGTTTGACCTTGTTGTCTTTTCATTATGTATTTTACTTTATCACAAAAGTCATATAACCACAGTATGAATAACAGTTGAGTTCTCCAATTTAAACAACGCAGTCCGAAAATGCCATATGTAGATAATACGAAATCGATTTTCGGAGTTGGCACAACATTCAAAATTTCGTAATAATGTAACACGTCGAGTAGTAAAGTGTTTTTCAACCGATATTTTCATACAAATGCACCAATCATTGTCAATTTCGAAACTTCGGGACAGGGGGACAGGCCGTATGATTATGTATCAAGATAAACACTGTTTATTTAATTAGTTTATTTAATTATCTTTTTTTGGGAAAATTTTGTACTTTTGGTGTGCATGTGACAAATTTATATATTTACGAGTGCCAAAAAAACCAATGTTCTGTGCAAAGTTTTTATTTCGAATAATTGTTTAACTTAAAATAGATTCTAAAAAAGTTTGTTTTAATATCTTTTGGTACATGTTATTTGATTTCAAAAAAATTTGTATATTTGGGAAAATTCTATACTTTTGTTTGTTTGTGTCATTAATTAATTGATATTAATTCTTTAAAATGTATTTATAATTTTTTTAGTGAAAATGTTACACTCTTGCAATGCATGAATCAGTCATACTTATTTGCATATAATGTTCTTAGCAAATTTTTTTTTCGATTAACAATTTACCTTACACAATTATATGAACAAACAAGTCCATCTTTCATTATGCAACATTATATGAATATGTATGTTACGAGTTCGTATTAAAAATGTTTAGTTTTCACAGATTTGAACCTAGTTGTCGTTCAAAACCATTGGGCATGTGGGCACAACCAATTTCAAAATTGAGCCAAAAATTTTACTATGATTTAAGGAGCCAAAGCCGCTGATTATGTCACCATATAGTTTGACATACAAAATATATTTTATATTGCCGTGAGTTATGTTGCCATGATGAATAGGTGATTTTTTAATACCTTCTTTGTAATTAGCTTCTGAAACTACACAAAGAAATGTGAAAATCGAGACGCAAGTGTGCCGGTGGATGTAGTATGTCATCTTTAAGACCTTTGCAGTAGTATGACCGAACGTTCTGCGCAATCGACACCGGTACTAGTTCGTTTTTATTAAATTATTAGGAATGAGATAATTTTTTTTTAATATAATATAAAAATTGATTTCATAAGGTTTTCAACGAAACATATTTCTGTAAAATGTTTTAGAATTGGTAATATAAATTAAAAGAAAATGATTTATTATTTATTTTTTTAAATTAATCTTATCGCTTTATTTTGATTATACCTTTCATGTACATGACATTTTATATTAATTTCGGTCCGACGTATGTAAGTCCCCGAAGTAGAATAGATTGACCCACCGAAATATATACCAATCGTATCAGAATAATGAGCTGTGTTGATTTAGCCAAGTCCGCCTGTCCGTCTGTCTGTTTGAACGCAAACTAGTCCTTCAATTTATGAGATATTTTAACCAAACTTGGTAGGAAGATGCACCTGTATGGATCATTTATTTTAACCACTCTAGTATATATATGACCGATTTTTCAGATTTAAAAATTGGGGCCATAAATCCGTAAAAAAATTTAAAGTCAAAAAGGCATTTAGAAGCATGAAATTTAGTATCATACACACATATTTCGAACTGCATATTGGTACTGAAAATAATTAAAATCGGAATGTTATTATATATAGTCACCATACAACCGATTTGTTCAGATATGAGGTTTTGGATCAAAAATCCTCCAAATAAATAATGAAATCGGACTGCTACATCGTATAGCCCCCATACAAACGATTTGTTCCAATATGTGGTTTTGGGTCGAAAATCCGCCAAAAAAGTAAACGGCTTGAATTTTGATATTTTACAGACGTAAATTCAAGTTTATATTGACACTGAAAGTTATCAAAATCGAATTTAGCAATTTGCAATATATTTGATATATGAAAACTTCGGCATTGCCGAAGACAGCCGTTCTTTCTTGTTTATTTGAAAACTTCTTATGTATACATGAAAATGTCCCGTACTCTTGAACTGTGGTACCGTTAACTGTTTGCAAAACAGTTCTTTATATGTCAATAATATGAGTTTTGATTTGTCATTGAGCTATTTATATTTTTATATTTTTATTATTTACAGTTATCATTAAGGGTATTTGTTTATTTCTTATTGAATAGACTGCTGGATTAGGTAGTATAATTAAAATCGAAAAACAAAATTATATCTTTTTTATGTTTGGGTTACATTTATATTAGACAGACTTCTGTCTGATTATGCGATGGAGCAACTCTATAAATACACACATACGTAAATATGAATTAAGCAGGATAATGAAGTCATATTTCTAAGACCCGGATGGTTTGTACAGTTAATTTTTTTTATTAGATATATATGTTTTAACATTTGTATTTATTTACTGAATCTGCCTCGACAATGAAGCTTCAAAATATGTGATCAAATCTTAAAAATCTAAATTAAAAGCTGCATTTTTTGGCGGAGATGGTTCGCCTCCTAGTTCATCGTCTATCCGAGTGAATGCCAAGATACGTGTTAGCTTCTTTGCTAGCTACATTGCGGAGCTGGACATTGTTCAACTTAAGTGTAAAAGTAATGAGTTTGCCTTTATTTACATTGATTTTAAGTGTCATTCTCTTAGCCATTCTTCATTTATATGAGATAAAGTTGACGTGATTACTTTTTCACTTGTAGGAAAATCTGCGGTCAACAGTATACATGTAAATACAATAATAGCTCAACACTACCCAGCGGAATACTCGCCGTGAATTGTCTTTCGGATAATAGGAGTTCAAGGATATTGTGGCATGTGTTAGAAAATTATTGCTTAATTTTATAAACTAGACCACCATATCACACTATGCCAAATGCTTTAGCCACTTTTTTGACAGCAGCACTTTTTCGTGAAGTTTGGAAAGGCAGGGCATCAGGCTGCTTGGTCTGTATGAAATGGGTACGCGCACAACGATTGCCACACTGCTATCATTGACATTGACATTAAATTTATAACTATTTATAACTATAACCATGAGTGAGAGGAGTAAAATTTAAAATAAAATAAAAAGCACCAGCAAACAAAAGAAATTTTTGTTGCGGTCAGTACGACACAAATTCACCCCTTCCGCAACGAAAAGGAGGTATCTTCCTTTTGGTCAAGAAACAAAGAAATCACCTATCAAATACTATTTTTCCTTGTATGGCCTTAACTCCTTAACGTTCCAAGTCCCTTCGTCTCTGCCTAAGTCATCCGTCAATGTGTATCTCCACGGTGACATTCTCTTTCCAACAATAAAGAGCCCTACATATTTTGGAGCTAACTTCGCTTTATGAAAATTCGCTGCATCTGCGCCGGAGATTGTACTACCTTGCAAGCTCTTCCCCTGCCTGCTCTAACCTAATTCTAACATTTGAACTTATCTCTTAGAGCCTCTTTGCTCGGTCCTGACTAAGCTTTCTTTCTGTTCTGCTAAGCTTTCTATAAAGATCACTACCTTCTAGCGCCACTTCCCTACCAAAATTCACAAAATATGGCGTAGTTCTTAACACTTCGTGCTGCGATGTCTTAATACAGCATGCTACCTTAGCTAACCGTGTGCCCCACGTTCTCTGGTTCTCTGATACATAAGCTCTAAATGTAGTTTTAATAACCTGACTAATAACCTAACCTCTCTGTCGGATTAGCCTCTGGGTACTGTGGAACTCCAAACAAAAGAAA